>CM076572.1:686476304-687049914 GCA_034641835.2 Pinus albicaulis | reverse complement strand
AAAACCGAGAATGTGAGCATTATCCTATCTAGGTATTATTCTCTGATCTTGTAAATCAGAAGAGATCGCATACCAAATCTTGTGCCTCCTCCCAATGAGTGGCATACTTGGAATCCTTTCAAGAAATCACAGTTCTCAACCTCCTTCCTGACAACATCTGGCACTGAATCAATGAGCTCAGCTCCTTTAGTATAATGACCCTTAGCCCAGTTATTCCCCACCCCAGATTGACTGAAAACAAATTTATCTAGCCTGAATATTTTTCCATAAGGACCGCCCCTCACATTATCCATGGTCTCGAGTTCTAGATCCATTAAAACGACTCTCAACACGAATCTAACACAACTAGCCTCATTGTAGTACACGCTGACTCTAACGAGTTGAAGCTTCGATGTTCCAATGGGATCGATCTCGTGCTCTTCGCATACAACCTCCCATAATTTCACACCAATATGGTTCCCACATTGTCCTCCTTGAATATGCAGAATCTCACACATCTTCGATTCGGAGCCTAGAATCATAGTAAAGAAAACTAGATATGGGCTCAAACCGAAATGAGAATGGAGTGAGCCCTGTAATGGATTTCAAGCATAATTGAATCGAGAAGAAGGTATGGGAAATGGAAGCTCAAATGAGTTTCTAGATATCACCAAAACATAGCTAGGTGGGTTCGAGATCAAAGACGTTCTGAACAAACACCAGACATTTTCCATTAAAAAAATGGTTTTTTATAAACCCCTCTTGCAGGCTTAAATATCTATTAAGTGTCACCAAAATATCGTTGCACAAACACTACTTTTTTAAAAGTTGTTTTGGGTTGGGTTTAGTTAAAAGTTGCTTGGCGGGAATTTAAGTTTCAATTTTTGTTTAAAGAATATTTGGATTTTTAATAATTAGTCCATTTTTATATTAAAAAAAATAAAAAACATTTAATCAATTAAAAATAATTTTATTTTATGTTTTCAAATAAAGAGTATTTTTAATATTTATCAAGAAAATTAAAGTGGCTCATAGATGGAGTATATTTTAAATATTGTTTAATGTTCATGTATTTGAAGGATATTGTTGATCGTGTTTAGTGTTAAGGTTAATGTAATAGAATGAAGAATGATTAACCTCCTAGGAGCACAAAAGGTCATTATTTACCCCTTAGGTCACAAACCAATCATAGGAATCATCTTCAAGGGACATGGAAAATACTTTCATCCTCACATCCTTGAGAGGGAGAACCTTAAAATTATTAAAGCTAATAAAAATCATTCAAGAGGCATTGGTGGGAGATCCAACTGGTCATCCTCTCCAATTCATCTAAGGCCATGAATTAGCAACCTCACTGCTCCTCAAACTTTAGGAGAGGATGAAGTTAATGGTAATTATTAAAATTCTATTATTTGAAATCGAGTGAGTGTCACTTGAGATCAAAGAATCAAAGGGAAATGCAAGGAAAAAATTCCATAGCACCCTATGTATTCTCATGATCCATAATTTATTACCAAATCCTGTAAGAAATAGGTTTCACCTCATGGATAACTTTGATAAGAAATAGGTGTCACCTCATGGAGAACTTTGATCTGCCCTCATTCTTCTGTCTAAGTATGAGCTCCAAGAGAACGATGAAAAATTCCTCTCAGCACATTCACAGTGGTAGATAGTAGAAACAACCTCCCATAATGTTGGATTTGTTAAAGGATTAAAACATATTATGTGTATATTGTAGAAATGTAGGGACTTTATTAGAGGCTATGGATATGTAGTTGAAGAATGCAATCATATCATTGATGATGGTATGAAGTGGAACTATGGGAGACCTTTGTGGTCCTCCAAAATCTAGAATTGAAGTCAGAAATTATTGGAAAGATGATACAAGTTTATGCTGACACCTCAAATAAGAATATTGTATAGCTAAAAGAAATTATGAATACCCATAATCTAAACATCTGTAGCAAGCTGCAAATAATTCCAGTCGACCAAGGGATAGATGGATTACACATCCATCATATTCAAGGGGGTAAAATCGATATGAAGTCCATAATCTCTAACAAGGATGGTGCACCTCTTGCAAGCCAAGCTCAACGATGCCTCTCGTTGGCCCAACTACAAGAAACTGTAGATTCTGCTCAGCTACTCATCAACAATCAAGAATTCAGTAATAAAGAAGATCTGCAGGTACCAGATAAGCACTATCAGAAGAAAGCAAAATTTTGTTGTCTTTGTCTTTATCTTTTAGTTTAAGTTTGTTTGTTAATAATGAATAGTTACGGGGAATTTTGTATGAATTATGATGACCCATGGATTAAACCATGAGAAATATGATTTACTATGGATTGACAATCAACATACTACTAGTCTCTCACTTTTAGGTTTAAAAAATTCTAGAAGTTATCAGTGCTAGATAAAAATCCATATATAGTTTGTACTTGAAATCACCTTTACATGTGATCGTGTTGAAATGAGAATCATATTTCCTTAGTATAAAAGAAAATATTACTAATAAATACCGTGTATTGAATATTATGGACAAAAATAAAATTAGGTTGATAGAAAAAATGTAGAATTTTAGTTCCAAAAAATGTGAAAAATATTTTCCCAAGAGATCAAAGGCACCATCCATTTCAAATAATTTAAAATATTGAATTCTCCAAAAAATGAAACTATGAAGACCTTGAAGGGTTTAGACGCCATTACCCAAAACAAGAAACTATGATGGCTCTGTTGACATCAAGAAGACAAACCCGAATATAGAGGAAAAAGGATCTGCCACAAAAATTGTTTAGAAACTACTATCGAAAGCTAATGCACATGTAAATATAGGATTAGCAACAAAGTCGTGTGGTGAGATTTTTGTCATTTAAAATTACCTTCTTGTTGAGATTGATAAGATAAAAAATTAGCCATTTGATATTTGAATTCATTAGTAATGTTATTCATAAATATCCAAAGTCATCTCCCCTACAAGGAAAATTCAATTAAGAGGACTTTAATTAGCATGCATGTAAAATATCATTTACCTCATCAATAGGATGCAATGTTAATTGATTTATTCCCCAATAAACTCTGATAAACCATATTCTTCATTATCCTATCGAAAAACCAAAAGGATCATGGAAGATCTCTCAAAAAGGAGAGAATGTAAGCCAAAGCAAGAACATCCCCAAAGCCCCAAAAATTAGAAATGACGCAAGAGAAAAGATAAAGGTAAGTGATAACATGCATGTATGAGCTATAGAATCCCATCTCCACCTAAACCTAACTTTTATATTGATGTCGCAACATCCACCATCACCCAAACTGTTCCATGCTTTGAATGCTTCAATTCCTTCTCCCCCATATCTCGTAAACGCTATTCAACAACAAATGAATTCCTTCATCCAGAGACTTCAAGCCCATATCTCCCCCCCCCCAAGTAATACACCATCAAGACCATAAACCCCTACGAAGTTTGTAGACTAACAAAACACCCATCTACCGTATCCCATTCAATTTAGGGGGAAATCCACTTGGGCTTTCTACAATAACCAAATGGGTGTTAAATACATCGAGTAAACAACCGGCTCAGGGCGTTATTTCTGAAAGTTCCTTCCAAGCATTAAAATATTCAATGAAATTAAAGAGTTTTCATTAAAAAAAATATACCCCTATTTTTCTCTTTTGTGATATTAAAAAAATGTTTCTTCTAGTTTCTTCCCCACCCTTCTCGGTCGACTTCTGCTAACATCAACATTAGGGCACAAAAATATCTTAATTTAAATTTTAATAATTCATTGTATTTCGGTGATAGCATAAGAAGGTTTTTTTGCAAAAATTGGAGATATTCTATTGGTTTTATTTGATTGTGGTCTACCATGATGGTGATAGCTTTGCCTAGATTTGTGTTGTGGTCCTTCTCTTAGTTGTTTTTTTTCCTTTTCTCTTAGTTATAAAAAGTGTTGGAGTAGAGTGGAGTGTAAATAGAAGGGATGACATGTTGTGGGTGATTATGTTTCAGAATATTATTTTTATGAGTGGTAGAATTTGAAAACAAAAAGCATTGCAACGCAGTAAAAAATCGAGATAAATGAATTAAATTATTTTATTTTTTAATATTAGTAAATAGATTATAATTGTTTGATTTTTAAGTGAGTGTTGGAGGTTAATAGGTAATGTTAAATTGTCATGAACAAAAACTTATAGTTGAGAATATGGCCATTTAGTATGTTTTGAATAAAAATAATAGGTATCATGGCATTTTACTGTGTCAAGGAAGGAAATAAACAAAGAGGGACTTAAGACTCTAAATAATCAATGGCCATTATAAAAAGGCTTTCCAAATCACTACATTAACTATGTTCTCCAAAGTATATTTTTTGGCCTCTCATTATGGGATGTGTCTTCCATTCGCAGGTTTTTTCACACCACGATTGGGTCTTGGAGCCTCACTCATTGGACTTTAATGAAGACTGTATACCTATATAGTTCAAAGAACCCCTTGTCTCTAAATCTTTAACAATGCGGATGGATTCGTAGACCTCTTGTGCAGTGAAATGTAAATACTTCGGATGTCAAAATTTCCAGCTTTTCTCCATTTCAAAGTGACACAATTAAAAATTACTAACATAAATGACTAATTCATATACTTCTTTTCGTACTTTTTATTTGGTCATATTTTTATTCTTGGACTATAATAGTCTATTTAGGCTAATCATTATTAATTTTTTCACTATTATCTAGTCATATATTTTACGCCTAGACTAAATTGGTCCTTTAAGTTAGTCATTATTAGTTTAGTCACTATATTATCTAGTCGATATATTGTATCCCTGGACTAAATTAGTACGTGTAATTTAGTCACTTTTAATTCAATCAGCTAAAATTGCTCAAATTTAGTAGTAATTCACTTGAAATAATTGTGGTGACTCAAAGTTTTTAGTCACCTAGTCACTAAATTCATCATTTTCTACAAGTGAATTATTATATATTGCGATGTGCTTTGATCTTTTGTCTTTGTCACGTGATTGCGCGGTTCTACTCATCATCAAGAACTACTTTGAGAGAAAAAGATAAAGGACTACATCGTACATATGGATTGAAAAGTAGGAGCATGTCCTCTATTTCATGGTTGTAATAATTTTAAAATACAAATAATCTAGAGAAATATATATTCAATGGATCTTTGTTTCTAGTACACTGCTTTGGAGTACTAGGAAGATTGCTCTTGCCCACAAGAGGCATTAATCCCGTAACAAAATGGTGACCACATCGAAGCCAAGTTTAGTTTTATTTGCTGTGTTCAGCTTTGAAATTCTAGCTTTACGATTTTGACTTCTCCGAGTGTGGTTAGGTAGACAGACTCTTATAGAATCTTTGAGAAATAAAACCTAAAAAGTATATTTTTTCCATCTTTTTTTCTCTACTCTACGTAGTTTTCTATGGGAAAACATAGTGCCAACCTACGTGACTTGTCGCGTCTCGCTCTAATGTGCATGCACGACCGTTGTTAAATCGAGAGGTTGCACAATTTCCCCTGGGAAATCTTTTGGAAAAAAAAATGAATTTTTTCTTTCGCAGCCGGACACCAAATTCTTGAAGTTTAACTCGATTTACTCCGGTTGTCGAGAACCTATGTGAGAACTCCTCTTCAACAATTTTGAGTCTTGTGTGATTAATCATCATTTTTTTCATTATACATGTTAGGGTTTTCCTAGTTTACATTTCTCTTTATGGTAGATACATTCGTCTACCTCGGATAACCGTTTTATGATTTTGTCTCCTTGAGCCATCAATATTATAGCGAACCTTACTCTTTTGTGAATATTTGTTTCTTTATTGTGAAAAATAGAAAAGCTTCTAGATCACTAAAGATCGATTTGTCACAAAGAGTACTCTTTCGTGATTTCATTTCGCTCTGTGATAAGTGGAAACATTATTAGTTTGATTACAACTACAATAAACTCATTTACAAAACATTCATAGGTATCCTAGTTAGGATTCATAATTAGAACTTTGATTTAATTTGAAGTTTATACTTTTAGGGTTTTTAAGAAATTTCTTTCTTTTTGAGATTTTTTTGTTCTGTCGAAATTGTAGTTTTTGACTTTGTAATCAATGGGATTTAATTCACAAAGATAAATTTATCATGTTTGGAAAATGTTGTTCTTAATGAAATTTCTTTCTCGTCAAAAAGGAATTTTGTTTAAAGAGTGAGTAATTTTTTTGTTTTTAAATTCTAAAAATCTCTCAACTTTCTCTAAATAGAATTCATAAGAAAGAGTTTCAATTTTCATATTGATGCATTTAGAGTATTTTGCGTTAGGTCACAACATCATTGTAATATTACTAATCAGCATTTTAGCTAGTTAGATTATTAAATTTTGTTTTTTGTCAATAAGATAGATGAATAAAGAGGGTAGAGGGACCCATAAATCTCTTTAGTCAAAATACAACCACTTCTAATGTGAATGTGGATCAATGTATCTAGTTGAATAAATCACTCCTTGGTGTGAAGATAGGGATCAATGCAAGTGGATAGGGTCAAGGTTTACCAAGTCAATAGCACAATCATGGAGGTAGTGGAGATAGTGGGAAGACAACACGGTCATAATGGGAGAAGTCTCCATGAGTAGCATCATTATTGAGTGGGGCCAAGGGGGAGGAGGCTCACAAAACATATAAGGAAGGGGTAGAAGCCATAGAAAGAATTATGAATATTGTTTATGTATGGTCTTTTATGACTTTACGCATGCTTCGGCTATTTAGCGAATTTTGTTGTGTTGTTTACCACAAGGGCGTTTCAGTGGAAATACCACCCTCATCCTCGAGGACTTTAGTGTGCACTCGGGGAGAGGTTCTTTGAGATACATTCCCTCATCGGCATCAAGCCAATCTTTAGCCACCTTCAACGGCTTATAGTCTCCTTCGGAACTTCACAATCCGGGAGAGACGCTGAGTTTCGATTGGAGGGTTGATAACACAAGTTTTTGAGCTTATTTTCCAATGAGGGGAGCGACCCCTTCATCGCGTAAAGTCGGTGGGGAGGAGTATCGGCTATTTTCTCATAATATCGGCCACCTCCCGGTAGTTTCCCCAACTACGAGTGTAATTCATCCCTAGGGCTGCATTTTTTCTTCTTGGGTATTTCCGAAAACCCTTACGGTTATCTTGGAATTGTGCTAGAAAGCCCGGATCTCGATCGACATTTCGAGCACCCTATCAGCATTTATTTGCATTCCTAGTTTCCAACGCGGTTATTACTTGTGGTGTCATTCATAGCCTCTGGCAGGTTTATGTGGCAACATTTTCTCATGACTTGATGTATAGGGTCATTTTAAGCTTGTTTCTAGCTTTAGTGTATTTTCCTCAAAGATCTTGTACTTCATTTACTGCTATCATATATAATAAAATGGCTCAATGATTTGCTCATGTTTTTAATGTATTGATTTTCTCTTGCATTTTCAGTTTTATGTTCAATATTCATGTTTTTACTGTAATATTCCCAATTTGCCCAAGCTAATGGGAATATTCATTTGTGTTTCATTTTCACATTTGCATGAATAAATGTGTAAGGAGGACAATAAAAACTCCTATAATAGCAAATAAATCAATGCCACATGTGAGAACAGGCCAAATGCGGAGCTAACGAATAGCACCCTTAGGTGTGAGAAAGGGGTACGAATGTTTTGACTAGGTCAACCATGATGAAATCAACAATGTTGTCTTGCGGGAGTGGCCATCAATGAGGCACAACGTAGTTTTAGTTGGAGTTGACTCATGTGAAAGGAGTTATTTCATTGATATGGTTTAGAGGGTTTGCGAAGCTCTCAAAATTATAAAAGGAGGGAGGATGGCAACATGGAAAAAGGTTGTTGAATCATATCGGATTTACGAGTATTGTACGTTTAGATATACAAGCTTTCTTTGGTTGTTTGGCCTAGATTGCCAATGTTGTTTAGCATTGGGTGTTCTTGATCGGGAATCCACCTCTTTCGTCGAGTAGCTCTTGGAAGAGTTTTCATTTCTTGTCCATTATCGGGCATTTAATAAAGCTCTTCTTCCAACTACAACGTAGATTCTATTAAGGTTTGGTTGTCTTTGTAAGTTGCAGCAAGTGGAGGCTATATCTACTCAGATCTAGGCTAATATAGTGCCTCTTTTCAATGGGGAAGGCTTCTATCCCATTGGAAAGAGAGAGTATTGGATGATTGGCGCTACATTTTCGGACTTCATGGCCTCGAAGCCAAACACATGTTCTAGAGCCTACTTTGCATTTTTGCTTCAGTCGACTGCGTTATTTTGCAAGGGTATAGTTGCAGAGTGTTTTGGCACACTCTTTTGGAGTATTGTTTTTCATGTGATTGGGAGATCTTCCCTTCACATTTGAGATCCATTGGGTCGGGATCCTCATATTTTATTGATTAGATCGAGTCACATTTCGGTATATTTCGAATATTTACTGTAGATCCGAAGCATTAGATCTCAAATCTACTCCATGTACTTCACTTTTTTTGCTGTCAAAACCCCAAGGGGCATTTGAAGAGGAGCCTATCTAGTGTACGGATCGTGATATAGATCTAAATTTTTGTACACGAGATCGAATCTAGATCTCTGAAGTGTAATATACAGCCTATTTTCAGCCAATAAAATAACGTTGTCAAGCTTTTTTCGGTCATAATATATGTGTTGCAACACCTCATTTTGAGGATTTCTTCATGTAAAAGTCTTCTATTTCCCGTGTTCTATATCTTATGTGCTTCAATATAAATCTGATTTGTTGTTGTAAATGTAAATATTGATCCCTCCTTATTGGTCTCCTGCTCTTACTTAGTTGAACTATCATTATTTCTCCTCGTATTGTTTATATACTGCTACATGTCTTTCCCATTTTGGGATATTACCAGTGGCATCGTAGCTAATCATCTCGCACGATGTAAGAAGCCAGTTGTGTCTTGAGAAGAAGAAGAGCCTCTTTATCGATGAGAGAGAAGAGTGTATCTAAAAAGTAGATAGAAAGAAATTTGATTTCAGCACAAATGAAGATAAAGATAAGGTTATAGCCCTCTGAATTTGGAAGTGATGATAGAAGGAAAGGACTTTGCAAAGATCCTTTTGAGAACCATGCAAGGTCTTGCATAGAGAGATCAAAGAGATGATATTACACATAATCAAAGAATCTCCTCAAGAGATTTCATCTTGGAGAAAGCTTTGGCATGTCTCACCCATCGGAATGAATTTCAACTAGTGCATCAACCACATATTTCCCAATGCTTTCCTCACCATGCCTACCTTTTTGGGTCATGGGGAAATGAAGGGATCAAGAGAAAACATCCCTTGAAGACTATTTTTGAAGAATATGAGTCTCTGAATCGTAGATTCAAATATCACTTTATTTTTCAAGAGTTTTTACACGCGAAGGATAAGAGAAGACCTGAAAGGCATCGACATAGATATGGTGGATTCACCTGGGAAACTCATGATCGACATCACTCTATGGGTAGATTGTTTTTACCTAATTTTGATGGGTCATCCAAGTGTTTTTGCCAAAGCATGTGTAGAAAAAACATTGACATCTACTTTCAATTGAACAAGGTTCTAGAGATGGAAGCTGATCAACATCATAGCGTACTTTGCACTTTGAAGGTGAAGCATGAATCGGGTAGTTCCCATGGCTGGTCTACATTTGGGTCATGCCAATGTGATCTGCTTATTCAGAGTTCACTAGAAGGCTTGTGGAAATGTTTGGATGCAGAAGAGATCCGGAGGCACCATTCATGAGCCTTGCAAAGTTGAAGTCAAATCGGGTATTATAGAGTCTTATATTCTCTAAATTTTGAGATTATCCAGTTATGGTTCCTAATTTATGCTGACAAGAAGGGTGTACATGTTCATCGATGGTTTGGATGAACCTCTTCATGGGTTGGTAAAGTCTACTAGCCAAATACCCCATGCATGATGCTATTGAGAGGGCTAGATACCCTCCAAGATGCCTTGCCAAAAGCAAAAGGCAAGACTTTCGACAGCAAGCCCTCTTTTTCCCTTCTAAAGGAAGGGAAGAGAAATTTCTGCTCCTTCAAAGGAGAGCTCATCTAAGAAGCCTCTTGATGAGGAAGTACAAAGATATTTGAGGAAGAAGAAGCTATCCTTCACTTGCCAAGAATAATGGGCACCTGGGACATAGATGTGCTCGCTATAAAAGCACATTACATAGAGGTCTTCTCGGACATTGAGGAGGAAGAAGAAGATGAACCAAGGATAGGTCACATCAATGACACTGCGGAGGAAATCCAACACCATTGAAGATGGAGATGGAGCATTTGTTCTATTGGAGGGACTCTTGCATATTTGAGGGGAGGTACCTAAGTTACTTGACCTTAAGAGTTCAAGGTTCAATCTTTGGAATCGCAGGGTTTATGTATTGATCTGATAGTGGGGAAGCTCACAATTTCATCGGTGCTCATCTTGTACAAAAGGAGAGGGAAATACCCACTAATACTTTTGAGGGATTCTCTATTTTTGGTCCTAGTGAGATAGAACAATGCAATGCATGCACTATGTCCCATCACTTTTAGTCACCTTGGTTGATCACTTCTTTGTGGTTGACATACCCAGGGACACCAATGTGATTTTGGGTGTTCAATGGTTGATTACATTGGGGAAAGTCACCACTAATTGGGAGGCTTTGCAAACGGGAATGGGTGGAAAAAGAAGAGGGTGAATCTCAAATGAGTCAAAGGCATGCATACATACCCCTCGACATAACACTTACAGTACGGAAAACGGAGATGTATTTGTGCAAAGGAAGCAAGGACCTTATAGTCCCATCTATTATTGTTCATGAGATTTCTGCATGGGACACTCTTATCTAGTGGCAAACCACCTGGGAGGCCACCTGATTCAGATTTTGTGGGGAAGACCCCACAACATGATGCTCCAAGCTTAGAGCTAAGAGGGATTGGAGCACTAGAAGACAAAGCTACAGCACTAGGAGCCTTGGGTAAGCTCAAGGAGGAGAAAAATATTCTTCCCTTATCATCATCACCTACTCTCATTTCTATTTCTGCACTGTGGGAGGAGAAGAATGGAAGGAATGGCCTTCAAACACACACCTTTGGCATGGGAAATGTCAAGGAGAAGAGCAGCAACATGACAAACATTTATGTTGATATACCATTAGTGCTGTCATTGTTGAGCAGTTTAGATCTGTATTGGAAATCCTAACTGTTGGTGGATTATTCCAAATATCTTCACACTTGTATGATACTTGATGAAAAGTTGCATGAAGAGGGCTATTTAGTCCAAGGAGGATTCATTTATCATCATGGTAGGATCTTCTTGTATAGAGCCTCCAAGCTCAAGGAGAAGTTACTACAAAGAGCTTATAAAGAGTTATGTTTCAACCACATGTTTTCCATGAAGATCTACAACATCATCATGAGGAGCTTTGATTGGGAAGGCTTGAAAGAATAACTACATCAACATTTTCAAGAATGCATGAACTATGTGGAGTTGGGGCAGCAACATGACTCTATGGAGGAGTTATTTCAGTGATCTCTTCCTTCTTTTGAGAGAGGAGATATATCCATGTACCACTCCATTTGTATGAGGAGTCGTGTTGGTGAAGAATCTGATCATGTAAGGTATGTTCTATTTTTTGATTGTATACATTCTTTCACCATGTTTATGCAGTCCATGGCTCCAAGGAGGAGTAATACATCTTGTAAATCTCATGGCCAACAATGGGCCACAAAAATTTCTGAATTTGGCCACTCCCTTGATGAGCAAAGGGAGATTTTCTATCATGATGAGTGCTTTCCTAAAGCACCAAACATACCTCACACTTTCAGCCATAGTGTGATAACATGGGAAACAAGTAAGTGGTGGGAAAACCACTTACCATATCTTGATGTGATGCAAGAAGGAGATGCACTGTGCTGGTTCCATATGTGGTACTATGACCCACCTCCACATGCTCAAATTTATAATTGTATGTATGTAGTTTTTCTCCCATACATTGATGATATACTTGTACTTTTTATGGAAATATATGGAGGGAGGATGGGAGGCATGTATGTACCACATGGGATGGAGACTCTATGTGTCTTATGCTACATGTTTCAGGGAGAGCATTGGCTCCCATGTAGAATCTTCTGTGGGTAAGTTCTTCCACTTGATGAGATACTCTGAAATTGATCGATTCCGTAGTTGTCGAGTTCTTTTTTCTATGACTGCTTCAGGTTCCAATATGATCTTCCCTTCCCCATCAAGTTCTCGCAATACTGTTTGAACTGGAAGATTTTCACCTATAACCTTCTTTAAGCATGAAACATGGAAAACTGGATGTACTCGCGAAGAAGCAGGAAGCTCCAATTTGTATGCCATAGTACCAATCTTTTGCAACACCTCGTAAGGACCATAGTACTTTGGCGATAATTTATTATCCTTCTTAGCTTGCTTGAGGGACATTTGTTTGTATGGTTGTAGCCGTAAAATACCCAATCTCCTACATCAAAACTTCTCTCGCTGCGATGTTGATCTGCCTGTTGTTTCATTCGATTTTGTGCCAAATTCAGGTTATCCTTTAAGAGTTGGAGAACTTCTTGCTGATGCTCGATGTGATCTTCCACTGCTTGAACCTTCGAATTTTCCTTTAAAGATGATGTGATGGATGGTGGATGATATCCATAAAGTGCCATAAATGGGGTCATTTTTGCTGCAGTATGGAAGGAAGTGTTATACCACCATTTAGCAAGAGGTAACCACTTGACCCATTGTGTTTGTTTATCAGATACAAAACAACGAAGACATCCTTCCAAACATTTATTTACGATCTCAGTTTGACCATCAGATTGAGGATGATAAGATGAGCTATGAGCTAATTGAGTACCCAAACAAGAAAATAACTCCGTCCAAAAATTTCCAGTAAAAATGGGATCTCTGTCGCTCACAATAACCCTTGGGCTTCCATGTAGCTTTTGAATTCTGTCCATAAATGTAGTAGCAATCGTACTTGCTTTAAATGGATGAGATAATGCACAAAAGTGTGCATACTTGGTAAGTCTATCAACTACCACCATGATGACACTCTTTCCTTCGGACTTAGGTAAACCTGTGATAAAATCCATTGAAATCTCCTCCCAACATTGACTTGGAATGGATAAAGGTTGTAGAAGTCCCGGGTCTTAATTGTTTCCACTTTATTCTGCTGGCAAACCAAACATTCCACCACAAAATTTTGAATATCAGATTTAAGGCCATCCCAAAAAATTTCTTTCTTCACCCTGTGGTAAGTTTTTAAAAATCCTGAGTGTCCTCCTAAAGGAGAAGTGTGCAATTCCAGAAGAATCTTTTGTTTTAGTTGGGAATTCTTACAAAGATATAAGCGATCTTTGTACCATAAGGAATCATTTTTCCAACTAAATGTATCAGATGTACTAGGATCTTGCTGCAACTTTGAATGAGTATCCATACATCTTTGTCCTTCTTCCATTCATCTCTTGCTTCAGTTATCCAATCTGGTTGGATAATAGAAATGGCACAAAGCAATGCTTCCACCTCTTCATTCTTTCTTGAGAGTGCATCTGCAACAACATTCAACTTTCCTTTTTTTTAGATTATTTCAAAGTCGTAACCCAACATCTTTGTGACCCATTTTTGCTGTTCTTCTGACGATAGTCTTTGTTCCAAAAAGTGTTTAAGACTATCATGATCATCTTTTACCTTGAAGTGTCTTCCCATTAGGTAAGTTCGCCATTTCTTTAGTGCATGTAGTATTGCTAACATTTCCTTCTCATAAATAGGTTTCTGTAAATACTTTCCTTTGATTGGACGACTTTCAAAAGCAATGGGCCTTCCTTCCTGCATTAAAACTGCACCAATTCCATTTCCTGAGGCATCAAATTCCACAATAAAGGTTTTTGTGAAGTCTGGTGTAGCTAAGACCGGTGCTAGGTACATTGCCTCTTTAAGACGTTCAAAGGCCTTAGTTGCTTCAGGAGTCCATGAAAATGCATCTTTCTTCAATAATGTTGTTAGAGGTGCTGCTATTCTCCCATAATTCTTAACAAACTTGCGATAATACCGTGTTAACCCGAGAAATCCCCGCAACTGCTTTATGGTTGTGGGGACTTTCCATTCCTTAATGGCTTTAATTTTGTTAGGGTCTACTTTAACACCCTCGTGAGATACAATATGACCCAGATATTTCACCTCTTGTACTCCAAAGAAACATTTGGATTTTTTTGCATATAATTGTTTCTCCCGCAATAGTTTGAGCACCCTGTCAACATGTTCAACATGATCCTTCCAGGACCTGCTGTAGATTAGTATATCATCAAAAAATACTAGCACAAATTTTCTAAGGAAGGGTTTGAAAATGGAATTCATCAACCCTTGAAATGTAGAAGGTGCATTGGTAAGGCCAAAAGGTATGACCAAAAATTCATAATGACCCTCATGAGTTCGAAATGCTGTTTTTGGAATATCTTCAGTCTTCATTCTAATTTGATGATATCCCGAACGAAGATCCAACTTGGTAAAATAAATTGCTCCATGTAGTTCATCCAATAATTCATCAATCACAGGAATGGGAAATTTGTCTTTAATGGTGAGCTTATTGAGCTCCCTATAATCCCGACACATTCGCCATGATCCATCCTTCTTGTGTACCAATACTACAGGAGCAGAGAAAGAACTTTGACTAGGTTGAATTATACCCGCCTCTAACATTTCTGCAATCATACGTTCAATTTCGCTCTTTTGGAAGTAAGGATATCTATAAGGCCTGATGTTTGGAGGAACACTTCCTGGAATCAAATGAAGAGCATGATCATGATCACGAATAGGTGGGAGTCCTTTGGGAGTTTCAAACACCTTGGAATGATTGTCCAAGACTTGTTGGAGATCTGCAGAAATAGATGATTTTGATGTTGGAACTTCTAGTGAGCATAATTGTGCAATTACGCCTCGCTGTTTTTTCTTTAGAAGCTTTGTCATGACATTAGAGCTTATTATCCTTCCTGGCTTCCCCGCAATACCCCGTAATTCAACTTCCTTTCCTTCTGAAAAAAATTTCAAGAAAAGTTCTTGAAAATTAAAAGCTACCGTCCCCAAAGATTGCAACCATTGTACTCCTAGTACAACATCAGCACCTCCCATAGGAATGGAAAGCATTGGACTAGTCAATACATATTCCCCCATGGTTAGTTTGATATTATGGCATTTTCCAGAGCAATTTATAGTTCCTCCATTTGCAACCATCACTTGACATTCTGGTGCTGGGTATAGGAAACAATTTAATTCCTTGGCTACCTTATAATGAATAAAATTATGGGTGTTACCTGAATCAATCAACACTATTACCTTTTTCTTCTTGATATGTCCTTCTATCTTGAGAGTTTGAGGAGTGGTAATTCCTGCCAGTGCATTACACGATATGGTCAGATTCATTTCTTCCTCTTCTAGGGCTGGTTCCTAGTGTATATCCTCTTCTTGTTCATTTTCTTCTTTCTCTTCACAATCTATGTAAAATAATTTCTTCTCAACACACTTATGACCTTTAGTGTATTTGCTATCACAACTGTAGCAAAGCCCTTTTTCTCTTTTTTCTTCCAATTGTTGTGGTGTAAACCTTGTAGGTTGTGGAAATCTAGGCGTAGCAACACTTCCTTCTTTATAGAATTGAGTGGTAGGCTTCCTTGTCGCCATTATTTTACATTCAACTTTTCTTGCCAACCCGAATGCCTTCTCCAATGAATCTAGTTCCAAAACGCGAACTTCATGTTGGATATTATCCTTTAAAGTGCCTATGAAGAGATCGATCCTGTGTTCCTCTGGAATATCAGTTACCCTTATATTCAATTTTTGGAATTCCTCAATGTGTCGCCCCACTAAACCCTTTTGTTTGAGATTTATCAATTGGCTAAAGAAGGTGTTTCTCTTTGTATCCTCATAATGTGCTATCATTTCTTCCGTAAAAATTGACCAAGTGACAATTTTTTTACGGGAGCAAAGCCATCGATACCATACAAATGTATTTTGTTCTAATGTAAAGTTGCAATGCGTACCTTTTGTGTGTTTTGCACATTATGGAGATCAAAATATTGCTCCATCTGTAGTATCCATGTTACAGGATCCTTTCCATCAAACTTCCTCATATCCATTTTTGGAATATGGTGGTTCTTTCCGCCAACATTCGAGTTTATGGAATCATGATTAACATTTATTTTGTTCTCATCAGGAGGTTCTTCTCCTATATTTCCGCCATTAGGAATCATTTCGGGTTTTAAGCTTGTCATCAAGCCTTCCATGTATGCTTTTAGATCATTCTTCATGTCATCCATCTTAGCTTCCATGCCGACTTCCATGCCATCCATCTTAGCTTCCAAACCATTCATCTTAGTTTCCACGCCTTCTTCAAAACTTCCATTTCATTTTTTGTTGTTCTTTGCGAGAGCGAAATTTGTTGCATTTGCTCTTGTAATTTTGACATGTCATGTTGCCATTCTTCATCTTCATGAGTAATAGTAGAGCCTTCTAAAGGCTTAATGGGTGTTGAATTCTTTTTAGGGGCCATTTCAGACTCTAATATTGATATCTATTCTACAATAGGCCCTTGCAATCAATTCAACTTGATTCTTCAAACAAGACTTATGCAATTCGGAAAAAAAATACACACCTTTTACTAGCTTTGAGGAGCTCGATATTGAAATTGTATTATATCTGTGCTTGAAAATATTCGATATCTGAAATTCAGCCCTGTAGTAACCCTCTGAAGCTTCTTTAAAATGCCACAGGTCTGACTTGATTTTGATGCTCCAAGACAAAGTTGTGTCCAATCTCCCACAATGACCTAATTCTGGACTGGTTCAGTAGAGAGAACTTGTACGACTTGCCACGTGTCACTGTTTTGTCCTTTGTCTCTGAAATTGATAGCGAAGAAACTACAGGCTGTTTAATTGTGACCACTTTTGACGGCACTCCAATCCAATCTTCAGAGAGAGATTTATTGAACTTTTCCCACGATCACCTCTTTGAGATGAAATTCAGGAGCCTGAAAAAGCACTACCTTCCACGGATCATATCTCCAAAAATATTATGCAACTGCCTCAAATTTTTTGGAAGAATTTCCTCAGATTTCAGCTTCGCACCATATGAATTTCAGACTCGACACTTAGCTTATGGAGGAAGCTTAACACATGATGATGGTGTCACCAATGGAGGAGGAGAAGAGTTGCAACACTCACCTTATCAGTTGCATGAAGACAAGCAACATTTTGGAGGCGAGGATTGTAATATTCCCTATTAGTTCCAAGCTAATGGGAATATTCATTTTTGTTTTATTTTTCTATTTCATGAATAAATGTGTAAAGGAGGATCAATAAAACTCCTAAACAGTAAATAAATCAATGCCACATGTGAACAAGGCTAAATCTGGGCTATTTAAATAAGCACCCTTAGGTGTGAAAGGGGCTGAATCTTTTGACTGGGTCAACCATGACCAAGTCAACAACATTGTCTTGGAGGAGTGGCCATCAATGAGGCACAACGTAGTTTTAGTTGGAGGTGGCTCATGTGAAAGGAGCTATTTCATTGAGATGGTTTAGGGTTTTGCAAGCTCCCAACTTATAAAAGGAAGAGAATGGCAGCATGAGAAGGTTGTTGATGATATTGTATTTTCAGAGTATATTTTTTGTTTAGACATATCTCATTCTCCTTGTTGTTTAGCAGAGAATAGTAATGTTTAGCACTGGGTGTTCCTGATCGGGAGTCCCATCTCTTTCCTTGAGAGGCCTCTTGGAAGAGTCTTGCATTTCTTGTCCACTATCAGGCTGAAGGCCAAGCTTATTCTTCCAAATACAATGTAGATCATGTTGAGGGTTTGGTTTTCTTTGTAAGTTGCAGCAAGTGGAGGCTAGATCTACTCAAATCTAGGCCATTATAGTGCTCCTTTTTAGTGGGGAGGTCTTCTATCCCGTTGGAAAGAGACTATTGGACCATTGGAGCTACATTTTTAGATCTTGGCATCAGGCCAAACATGTTCTAAAGCCTACAGTGTAGTCTTGTTTCCAGAACTACGTTATTTGTGTGGGTACTGTTGCAGGGTATTTTGGCACACTTTTTGGAGGAGTGGTTTTCAGGTGTTGGGGATCTGCCCTTCATATTTGAGATCCAATTGGAGGGGATCATCATATTACATATATCAAATTAGATTTGAATTTTCATGTATTTCTAAATATTTCTGCAGATCTGCAACATTAGATCTCAGATCTACTCCTTGTACTTCATGTTTTTCTAAAAACCCCAAGGAGCATTTGAAGAAGAGCCTATCTAATGTATGGATCTGATATAGATCTAAATTTTTATACACAGATCTGCTCTAGATCTGAAGTGTAATCTACAACAGTTACAGCCAATAAAATAACGCTATCAATCTCTTTTCAGTCTTAATACATGGTTGCAGCACCTCCTTTTTAGGATTTTCTTCCATAAAAGTCTTCTATTTCCTGTTGTACATCTCATGAGCTATCTTGTGCACATATTTTGCTAATGTAAATATAAATAAAGAGACTCCATATTGGCCTTCTGCTCTTACTTACATGATCTCCGTTATTTCTCTGCATAACTGTTTATTATTGTTGCATTCCCTATTTGGGAATATTACACTTAGGGCCTTCTCTACGGGCTTCAACCTTTGTTAATGAGTTACCCAACCAAAAACCATAAAAATTATGGTATTTACAATGATGAATGATAAAAATGTATTCTTAAGAGAAGTAATGCTTCAGCATCGTGCCATTGATAGGACCTCCAGGTATCTTTGTTCCATCTAGATCCTTAAGGAAATATGCATTATTTCCCCTGAAAGCATTAATAATGTATGGTCCTTGCCAAAGTTTGTCAATTTACCATGTTTACCTTTGTATTCTCTTATAGAATCCAATTTCAACACTTTTTCACCTAGATTGAAATCACCAGCCTTTGTTCTTATGTCAAATATCTTCTTAATATTTTCCTGAACAACTTGGGTCTTGTTATAGACCTCTTCTATAGACTGCTATAATTGAACAGTTTGATTGATTCTTCTCTATACATCATTTGGTTCAGCATGTATTTCCTGAATAATCTTCATGACTAGGACTCCTAAAGAGGAAGGAAAAACTGCATCCATTCCAAAGACCAATTGGTATGGATACATTCTAAATTATTTTTTGGTAGTAAGTCTATCAGCCCAGAGTGCATTGACCAACTTGTTATGCTAAGATTTCTTGTTGTATTCTAATATATTTTTTATGATATTCGCCAAACTTTTATTTGAAGATTCAGATAACCCATTACCCTGAGGGTAATAAGATGTTGAATTTCCCAAAGTAATGTGGTATTTATGACAAAAATCAACCATTTTCTTGGACTTAAAGTTTGCCGCATTATAAGTAATGATTTTTCTCGGACAAGAAAATCTAGAAGGGATATTAGTTTCAAGGACTTTAATAATGACAGAACCAGTGGCATTTCTAGAAGGAGTGGTTTCTATCCATTTGGTAAAGTAATCACTGGCTGTAAGAATCCACTTGCTGGGCAGAGGAGGGAGGATGAATTTCACCAATAAAATCTGATCCCCATTGTTTGAAAGGGATTTCAACATAAATAGGCTTTAATGGTAGGGGCAACAATTTTCTCTTTCCTTCAAATATTTGTCATTTATGGCAGGCAGTTACCATCATATAAATAGGGATAATTTTAGGGGCTAATATTCGCAGGTGGTCTAATTTTCCATGCTTTTTCCAAGAAAAAGATTCGCCAATTTCCAGTTTTTTTGAAAATTGATTCGCCCAAATTTTATAGTATTAAATTATTTTACCCTAAAATTTGCCAAAAATCTATATATAATAATATACAATTATTATAAAATTAAATATTTTTACAAACATAACATCAAAAATTTTACAATTTACATATGGGGGACTACTTAGATTCGCCAAGGTTTCTAAACTTTAAGATAAATGTCCATCCTTAAAAATTTCCATGCCTATAAATTTCAGGGAATATAGTTGTCCAATAAAAACTAGCCCTAAGGATTTTATTAGCAGTAGTTTTCCAATAAGGTGTCCACGACATTCACTTGCATGGAACTCCTGCATAAAATTTTCCGCATCATCCTCTAACAAACATTTAAGTAAAATACCACCAGCATATTTCCAGTATAAGACATTTTCTAGAATGAAAAATTTAACTGCTTTCAACTTCAGAAATATTGCTTTTGTTTTTGTCATACTAGGAGGAACATTTAAGTTGAATAAAACATACAAGAGGTCTGGATACCAGGGAGAGTTTAGGAATGATTCATCAATTTGTGAAGTCACTTGTTCCTTTTGGTCATCCAATGAATAAACCATATTGATATCCAGTGCTTGAAAATTGGACTCATCCATCAGTTTGGCCAATCCTTGTCCTTTGATCAATTTAGTGGGCTTGATTTCTAAGTTGTATTTCAGAATGATGGCAATCCATTTTCCTCGATTTCCATCAGTTCCATTCCGCGTTAAAATTTCCTTGACCACTGCATTAGGAACATAATCAATAACTTGGGAATGAAAAATATATACTCTAAAATATTTTATTGCTTTAACCAATGCAAAGGCATGTTTTTCCATAATTTTGTATTTCAAAGAGGCATCACTTAAAGCTTTGCTAAAGAATGCAATAAGTTGTTCAAATCCTTCATTGTTTTTCTGCAATATGACAGATGCAATAGTGTGTTCAGAAGAAAAGGAAATTATTATGAAATATTTGGTAAAATATGGACTAATTAGCACTGGAGTTGTTGTTAATGCATGTTTTACTAAATCAAAAGATTGTTTAGCTTCAATATTCCACTTGAATTATGAATATTTTTTAAGCATGTTGGTTATATTTCTAAGAAGTTATGCAAGGTTAGGAATGAATGTCCTTAGGAAATTTATTTTACAAATAAAATACCGAATTTATTTAAGGTTTCTTGGGTGATTGATTTTAAGTATACCTTCAATCCTACTAGGATCAATCCTAATACCAACCTTAGAAATAATGTGACCAAGAATATTTCCTTATTCAAGACCAAAAAGTGTTTTCTTAGGATTCAATAAGATGCCAAGCCTTCTACATTTTTCAAGAAATATTCTTAGATGTGCCAAGTGTTCCTCATCATTTTTTGAATATACAATGATTTCATCAAGATAAATCACAATAAAATGCGCAATTTCATCAGCAAAAGAAATATCCATTTCTCTCTGGAAAGTAGCTCCAACATTCATCAACCCAAAGGGAATTTTCACATACATGAAATTTCCCCATGGAGTAGTGAAGGTTGTTTTATCATGATCATTAGGATGCACTAAGACTTGGTTATAACTTGAGAAACCATCTAATAAAGAAATCCTACTATATCCTTCTATCCTTTGTGATATGTGATCCACTTTTGGTAATGGGTAGTTATCTTTTAAGGAGACCTTGTTTAGATTTCTGAAATCAATGCATAATTTGATTTCTCCAGTTTTATTTCTTATAGGAACAATGTTTGATACCCATTTAGAATATCTAATAGGAACTATTATTTTAGCATCATACATTTTCTTTACTTCTTTTTCAACCAAAGGCATTAGGACATGATGTATCCTACACAGTGTTTTTTTAAATGGTTTTTGATATTCTTTGATTGGTATTTTATGTTGTATGATACTAGTGTCATAAGCTTTCATATCTTCATAACTACATGCAAAAAAATCTATGAATTCTTTGAACAAGGCTATGTACCTTTGTTTTGTAACAATAGGCATTGATTTTGACAGTTTTATTATTATGGGATTTTTTTCGCGACCTATGTTACATTCTTCTATGTTTGCTCCTATGGGTTCCATTTTTTCCTTTTTTTCTACATCATTTAAATAAAAAATTTCTTCTAATGGGACTAGCCCTATAGGTAGGACATTATCCTTAAGTTGAAGTACCTGAAATTCTTCTTTTTTGGGTCTTTTTCATGTAATTCTGGTTTATTTACAATTTTATTTGTTGAAATATCTACTTCAGAAATATCAAACTGTTTATCTATATTAACCTATAAATCAGTTTGATTTTCCAATTCACAATCTAAATCTATACAACTATCTTCAAACTCATCCTTTGATTGTAAGAAACTTTCAATATATTCATCACTCCCAAATACTCGCCAATATCTCATGTTATCAGGAATAGTTGGACGGTGTTTAACTTCCACAATGTATTGTTTGTTGGGGTGAGGTAACTTACAAGTGCTTGTTGAAAAAGACAAACCATTAGCTAGGATATTCTGATTTCGTGGAATGACAACAAGATCATATTCATCAAAATTTCTTAGAAATTAAAGCACAGCATTTATGTATTTTCTCAATCTAGGATATTTTGCATCATATTCTCCTTCGATATTTTTTATGATTAATTCAGAATCTCCATGAACATAAATTCTTTTAGCTCCAATTTTTTTTATCAATTGTAACCCTAAGAGAAGTGCCTCATATTCTGCTATTTTATTAGTGCACTGAAAGTTAAGTTTGTAGGAATGACCATCTGCATGTTTATTCTCTGTATTGCTCACCTAAACACCATCCCCTGAGCCTTCTTTTCCACATGAGCCATCAAATATCATGTTTCAAAAAGGATCTGTTTCAGTGTTTAGTGGTACAATTTTCATTGGGTTTTTCTGTTTTTTAACAGAGTTGTTTCTACCTTAGTAACTTGTGCATCAATGTCTCCATCATTATAAAGAATGAAGGAGTCAAGGTTAGAATGAACAAAGTAAAGGGGGTATTTATGTGGTTTCTCTAGGCTCCTCACCATATACTTCATCAAGGTTTCCCTATACAATCTTCTCTTTTGACCAAATACTGGTATTGTGGCATAAGACATGTCCATTTGAAGGGTTCCTTGTAACTTTTCTCCCCATGAGTGTGACAACAACATGCCATAATTAGGAGGAATGTCTGCTACTACTATGTCCATCACTAGACTCTTAACTGGGAGTTGTGCTAAAGTGACATAGAAATATTTAATAAGGCCTAAACATCTAACTTTTTTAGAATCAAATGAATATAAGTATTTGTAAGGTCTAGTAATTTCAAGGCCAAGTTTCTCCATAACATCTTTTCGCATTAAATTATGAGATGCACCTGAATCTAGCATTGCATTGTGAAGAATATTGTCATGAACATTGATACTGACATAAAATGGAGGGACACCTCCTTCTTATGGCTTACCATCAACTTCTAGTCCAAACAAAATTTCAAGTTGATCATCATTTAGACTGAAAATATTTTTGTTTTCCCCTATATTTAATGCTTTCATGACTTGAGTCTTGTACACATTTTTGTTTATTAATTCAGTTAATGGGATAGAAATTTTCAGTTTGGCAAGTTCATTCTCAATACTAAATGGTGTTTGGCTCTTAAGAAGATTTGCAAAATAAGATTTTTCAGCAGCTACCTTTGTAACAAGTTATGTTCGTTGACTAGTGGTAGGGACATCAACTTGTGCAACTTTGGAAGAAATATCAAATTTTCTTTTAGCAAGGCTTTCTGTGGCCTTGTTTCCTGAATTATCTATACCTTTCTTAGGACTTTATGTATTTTTCTTGGGATCATATTCAGAGACTTTTTGGGTAGAGTTTTCAGTGTTCCTTTTACTAGAGGTGTCTAAATTTCTCTTGCTCCTAAGATTGTACTTCCTATGGACTTACATAATGGCATTTTCAAATCCTTGTTTGTACTCATTAAAATATTCATCTTCAAGTTCAGTTTGGGTCAACAAGAATGATTCATGTTCTTCTCGAGTGAGGAAAACAGTATCATCTTCATTTACACCCATTAAATTTATTTGGTTTTCTTCTACCTCTTCAGCTATTTCCCCATCTTTATCAGCATAATTTTCCTGAAATGGAGGCCTAATCTACTGATCAGGGCCTCTCTATTCTCTTTGTCTTATCTGAGGAGGATTTCTTCTGGGAATTTGATTTCGATTTTGAGGTGCATGATGATTTTCTCTAAGAAAAGTCCTCTCGTTTAAGCTAATCCTCTTTATCATTATTTCTATAGCTCTTGTCAAGGAATCTATTTTGGCATCAACTGAGGAAGTCGTAGGTTAATATATTATGGTAACTCTTCTTTCGTTTCTCATCCTTGCTCTCTTTGCTAATTGATTGGCTTCTACACTCACTGCATCCCTCTGCATTTCTTCCAATGTTGCTGAATTTCTCTCTTTGGGTTGGTATGACATTTCTGGTTCAAAACCATCTGGGAATTTTACTAAGGCTAAAAATTGTGGTGGTTTTATGTGAGCAGGAATTGCATTATACAAACTATTGAATCTGGTGTAGTAATCCTGAACACTTTCTGCCGGAGCCCTCCAAATGCTTTCATATTTAGATAAAATTTGAAGAGGGTTCTTCTTAACTTCCCACCTATTAAGGAATGTCTGATGAAATGAAGGAAGATCATTAATACTATTAGCAGTCAAACCTTTAAACCATTTCCTCACTTCTCCACTTAAACTTTGAGCAAGCATTCTTAACTTAACACTCTCATCATCAACTTCTTGAAGGTCAAAAAAATCATTCATCTTGTCGATATGTTGTTGGGTTGTTAAAGGACCAGTCCCATCAAACTGTGGAATTTTTTGTTGATAATCCTGTGGCATGTTTTCCAGAGGTGTAGGTAGCACCAATGGAGCATACCTTGCTGCCATGATTAGTGGAGGAGGAGGTAGAGGGGGTTTAACAATAAGTGGGGGAAGCTGAGCAGTAGATGAAGTAGGGTGGATAATGGAAAGAGGTAAACGTGATGGGGTTTGTGTAGTGTTATGAGAAAATAAAGGAGAAGTGGTGGGAATCGCGAAAGCTACAGGACTAGAAGACTTAGGGTGCGTAGACTGAGAAGCTATAGAGGAGGATGCTATGTTTAAAATAGATAACTCAACTGATTATTGAAGATAAGCATCTTCAAAGGTTGAAGTAAATCTTGTTACCAAGTCTTGAAGGTCATCAAAATCCTGTAGGAGCTGAAGGTCAAATGCAATCTATGAAGAAACTTCTCTAATTGGACTTTGTTGTAAAATTGATGGATCAAGTATTGTTTTTTCTAACCAACTCTCAGATTTAGTCTCAAATAAACGTTTTTTGAAGTTTAATTCAAATTAAATATCTTGCGTAGTGACAAACTTTTCAGGAAGAGAATTTGTTCTAGAAATAGAGCTATTTCTCCCTGGATTCTCTGGTTTTTTTGTTTTTCTTAAGATTCTTTTAGGATTATCCACTATAGTAGTAGGATTTGGGTCAAGATGAGATCTAGTGTAGGCTATTTTGGGATCCAGAACTAAAACCTAAAGCACACACATTCTAATTATTTACAAAAATTAAAGGAAACGAATCTTTATGAAATATTTCTATCATACACTATTTACAAACCAAGGTTTCAAAATTCGAAAGAAATGACCATTGGTTTTTCAATTTGTTTGTACCCATTATGGTCACCACTATGTTATCATTCTATAATTTTAAGATTGGCAAGAATAATTATATATGACAACGTCAAACTACTTTTAAAGTTGGGATCTAGCCTTGCCAGCTTCAGAGAGGACTCTCTCTATATAGTTTAGTTTTGTTTCCAATATTAGGCTATTTATGATAGTTATAAATTGTTTGTTTGTTTTTTGTTTGATTGGTTGGTTGGCTAGCTGGTTAGGTGATCTTTTTGAGTTAATTATTTTCCATTGGGCTATGGAGTCAAATAAAAGATAGATGCTTCATCAATTTTTTAAAGAGTAATCACATGGAAATCTAGTTATAGTTATTGGATCTTTAGTTCTAAATGAATTATGAAATGAAGCATGGGTAATTTCAGTAGTGATTGAAAAGATTGCATTCAATAATTTCTCAATCAGACTTCAGAAGAAAAAATAAATATTTCAAACATAGCCAGAAATAAGGTGTTTAAATAACAAATCTTACTTCTTCACTTTATGTTCTAAAATTAGATTAAAGTAACACACAGTAAAGAAACACAATGGAAACAAATATCACAAAAGGAAAAACATCACCAGTAACATATAGCACAAGTATCATGTGAATGGTCTTCTGTATTGATGTATCAATAGCTCAAAATGTACAATGCTCAATATAAAGGATTACAATGATCAGAGCCCAACCCATGATACTTCGAATGCATGAAATATTTAAAATAATCCTATGAATTATGTCATATCAAAATAATAAATCTACTTATTAATTACAACATAATTGTATTAAAACAGCATGCTCCAAAATGGGGGAGTAATTTGAGAAATTTTGGACATCTAGCACTTCTGTCTGGTAAACCATTGCTACACATTCTAACCATTGGTTGCATGATCTAACTATTTCTGCATTGGTCTTTGTGTTGGATGTAGTTGCTCTTTAGTAATCCTAGTACTCGTACAAATTTTCTCACCAATATTCATCAGGAAGAAGTATCTTATTTTCCTTCCAATAGATTTCATCAACCTCCAAGTATCGAGCAAATGTGGGTTTGACCATGAAAATTTGCTTTATCTCATGTTGTATGAAAACATCATTACTCACAACTTCCATTAAATCTCTCCCTATCATTGCACCTTTAATATTTGAAAATTTTTCTGTATCTTTAGTGTGAGTGTTTTTGGGGCACGAATGTACCAAATCACACCTGCTTAAAAGGGGTGGTTTTTCCCTCTTAAGTTGTTGGTCACAGGCAGAAAATAGATGGAGTCAAGAAAGTTAGTGGAACATGCTAAAACATAAACATACTAGATAGAGAAATAACATGGATATTAAAACTAAAAACTAAACTAAAAAAAATAAAACAAAAGCTCTGAATAGAGTCAAACAACTTCAATAATCCAAACGGCGGCGCTTACATCCTTTGCTATTGAGTACTAGTAGGAATGAAGGATGAAACTTTTACCCACTTTCCAAGGGGCCCTTAGAACTATGGAGTTCCAAGTCTTGACGCAAGGATGTCTTCACTCCCAAGCTTCCTTGGTGCAAAGTCTCCCTCTCTCTACTATGGTGGACTAGAGTTGTTGTATGGCCAACAACTGAGTCCCCTCTATCTCTGCTCTGGATCACACACTGTTGGTATTTCTTGGGGAAATTCTGGCCAGCATAATGATGTGTTCTCCTATTTTTCATCTCTTGGTGGCCTTTTATAGGAGAATTCAAATCCTCCTTCCCTCTCTTGGATGGTGACCCAAGAGAGGAGGGTGATTCAACTGTGTGCCACATTTATTCCATTGTGTGCTCCCTTGAGGTCCTAAGGAGGCTTGGGAAATTGTCCATAGGTAGCCTCAAGTGTGGGATAAATGTCCTGGAGCATGACTTGTGGTCCCTAAAAGTGACTTCTGCCACTCTGAGGTCCATGCAGAATTTTGAGGAAAATTCGCGCAATGGTGCTTATCGAAGAATTATGCGCACAAAGGCACATTAACTAGTTCCTTCTATGCGCAATTTGATTTTTCCTCTTAGACCTTAGATATTTTTAAATACTTCATATTCTCTAATGTCTTTCAGCCCTGTAAATCCTTCTTCCTGACATTAAATAATGTCATCTTTGCTTGTCTGATTTTCCAATGATAACACTTAGCAATTTCCTGGAGCTTCTTCACAAAATCATCTTTGGCCATTGATCTGTCATTGATGATGAATAGAGAAGGCAAGCCCCTTTTGGTTAATGGATTAATTCTATTGAAGAAACTACTAACAAAAATTTCTAATCCATTACACTTTTCCTCAACCTATTGGACCAAATTTCTTAGTGTAAGGACTTTCTTCACCTCCAAAATTTTTCAGTCCTGTCATGTTCTCCCAGATCATCAAGTTCACATATATTTTTTGGCATTCAAAAACTTAATGATCTTGTTAGCAGTATCAGGCATGTCTCCTAGATCTTTAGTTATATCTGAGATGGTTTTATTGACTTTCTCAATCATGTCCTTTTGCTAAAAAATGATCGGAATATATGGCCAGATTTCATTCATGGATTCAATGATGTTGGTCCATATGATTTCTTTTATCTGAGCCAAAGTGTTCCCAGTGGATGACTCCTTTGTAGATTTTTGTAAACTCTCTATCTTATTTTGACTTCTTTGTGATTCTATTGAATGAGAAATATCCATATTTACCATCTGATCCTGTAAAATCTTGTATTGGGCCTGCAATCTTTTGATTTCCTTTGTCTGCAATGACATGTTCTCCACTGATTTAGCAAGTTGATCTGCAACATCTCTTGTACTAGTTGTTGAAGCTGTTTATGCAGGAACATCTGTAAGGGGTACAACCTCTAAGGGAACAATTGAAGTTTTCGCAACCTGCTCTTTCTCTTTGACCATATTTTCCATTTCAAGCTCCATCTTTTTAAGTTGTGCAGTCTGCTTCATAATGAGTTTCATCACAACGGATTTATGGGTCTTTGTCTCTTCAATCTCTTTGGTAAGAGGGTCCTCTATAGCTGAAATCTTCAGTAGCTTATTCAAGGCTACTATACTTTCATTTTTCTTCTTAATTATATCCTCCACGGCCTGCATATTTGAGGGATAATATCCTATCTTTACAACCAAATCTTCCAAGGATTTTATCCTTGTATCCTTGGACATAGAAGATATATTTTCCATTTTCAATTGTGATTGTAAATTTTCTAGGGAGACCTACAACTTAGACAAATTCATAACTATGTTTGTTAAGGTGGAAGAGATCATTTCACCTGTCTGCTTGTGCATTTCCATCTGGTCGATGGGATGAATGTCCTTGATTCTGAATTCAAATGAGTTATTCTTGTAGTCTGTTGCCATCTTGGGTTTTGAAATTTGAGCTTCTGGAAATTTCATGTGCATTTTCCCCTTCTCTCAATCAATGGAAGATAACAGTCTGCTCTATGAGCTAGAGGTCTGCTTCCAAAATTGGGTGTAAGTGATACTCTTTAGGATTCCATTCTTGAGTTTGATCTCTCTGAAAGGATCAAACATTTTTTTCTCCCTTTCTCCTATAGCAACACTAGATGTAGATGTTTGGAGGGCCTATTGCTAATTGAGGATAGAAGTTGAGGTAGTAGGATAAGTGATGTGTTGTCCTCCCACTGGAGATTAACATGGAGTATCTAGGATGTTAATTATGGTCTCCTGCTTTGTTTCTTTGCCTTGATCAATATCCATGTGTATCTTGGACCTTTTCCTCTACTTCATTTTGAACTCTTTATTATAAGTATTATTCATTGAAGGTGACTGATATTCTCTTTGTCTCTTCCCTATGGCTTCTTACTGATCTTCTTTGTTCTGTTTTTTCTATGGTACAGGATTTTGTAAACCTGAGGTAGATATAGCCTACACCTCTACCTCTTGTAAGGTATTCTCTGCCCATTCTACCTAATTTTTGAATTGTTCTATATTTGGCCTTTGGGTATGAATGTAGAGTTTAGAATTATTCTCCACCCTGATTTTATAAATGACCTCAAAGGGATCAACAGACCATGTGAAGTTGGGAGAAAACTTCATTTCTTTCAGTCTCTTGTTAGCTTCCTCTCCTGATTCCCTACTCTTGCATATAAATGGCCCTATCTCAGACTTTATCCTGAACTATGATTTATTTTTTGCTGAGACAAAATGCACTTTGTCTGCATTCATCATTTATTTGATATATTCCAAGGAAAAATTCCTCATTGGTAGGAATTTTTGTAGTGTATATGGAGGAAATTCACACCCATATACCCTCATCTCTGTATAATTTTGGTATAAATACCAATCTACTATTCTAGCCTAATCTGAAAGCTGCATTATTCTTTTAATCTCTTCACTTATTTTGGGCTCGGTTGTGCCATTTAGGATACTCATGGAATGATGTAGAAATATCTCAATAAACTATTTGTAACCATATTCTTCTTGCTCTGTCATCAGTAAGGTGGTCCAAAAAATGGCAGACTGTGGGTGTCCATCTTCATCCATTTTCGTCATTGCAAACTGAAAATTTTCTACCTCAAAATATAAGAACTTGTAGACAATGATAGAAGTATACTTAAATACTCCTTCAATATGAAATTTTACAAACTGGTCATGGATGTTATCAGCTAAGAATTGGCTAAAATCAAACATGAAAAAGGGCTTAGAATCTGTAGACAATATAGTCAAAAATTCTATAATTGCCTCATCTATCCATTGGTCATAATAGTACCCAAGGAGGTATGCAAGGATTATGGTTATTTTCTTGGTTCTTTCAGGAAATAAGGTTGAGGGATATTGGGGATTTTTCTTAAGAAAAGGGGTATTTTCAGTGAGGAATAACTCAAGGGTTGAGGCTCTCTTATCAAAATTTATCTTCTAGTATTGGTCTATGAGGGCTTCTTAAGATAATGGTGTATTATTTTCTATTGCAGGTCCCTACATCATTTGGATGATGGATTGGGCATTAATGGCAAAAAACATTTCACTAGTAGGAGCAATTACAGCTCTCTGGTTAGGAATGTAGTAGGCACAACATCTTCTGATGAACTCAGGGGAACTGTGGGTTTTAGGGAAGATGTAGTATGGTAATTTTGTGTCCCATAGGCCAATATCATCAACCCCATATATTAGCTTGTGTTCTAACTAGAAATATACATCGAAAAGGTCAAACTCACAGAGCGTTTCATCGATTTTAAAATCCTTGTTTGCTAGGCTAACATGATCGAGGTAGATCGGAGGGTGAATCATGGGATTGAAGGGAGCCGCCTGACCTTTACTATTGGGAGGCATGGTTGGTTCAAATTGAAGAGCTTATTAACTTTGCTAGTGATGTAGGTTAGAATATTGGAGAGGCATAATTGAATTGAGGAAAACATGGCAGAAACATTGGAATTTTTTTTACTTGACCTATAAAATCAAAAAAATCAAAGCAGAATTGATAACATTAAAGTTTGAATAGGCAAGAGGGATGGATTTTATATTTTTTTCGATTTTCTCATTTTTCATGGCATGAGTCCATTGATTAACGGTTAAACACATCAATTATCAAACTAATTTATTTAGGCGGGAGTGGAGCTGATTGGATGGGCAATGGGTGGATGAGGTGGCATGATGTGATAGGAGGAAGGATAATGGTTAGGAGGGCAGTTTATGTTAGAAGAGAATACTGCTTTCAGAGGGGGTAGCACTTGGTAAGTGGATTTGGTCAAGGGTGATGTGAAATTGTCTATGCCTGCCACGTATGAGGTGGTCCAGTTTCAATACCCCCCTCCCGCCCCCCCACCCCCCCCCCCCCTGAAAATAAAGTTCGGATGGTGCATGGGGGGGCGAAGAGCAATTGTGACTGTCAGATTAAGATGTATGAGGTGAGATGAAGGGAAAGGTGGAAAAAGTATATCTGGTGATGTGACAGGAGTGGATGGTGGGGTCAGGAATAAATGAAATGTGCACGATACATTATGAATGGAGGAAAACTTAGGAAAAGAAAAATATAACACGCGAAAGCCCTTTAATAAATAAAGCCTTTAAAACTTAGGATATAAACATGTATCCTTTTTCTTTCTCCAACATACAAAATGTCTTTGTTCTGTAAATTTTCCAAAGTTTCCATGTCTTTTTCCAAAATCACCATCTCTTTCTCTACCTACCCTTTCTTCTGATCTAACATTTTTTTCACATTTTTCTTTTGTAGGGTACATTTGAACTAGCAAACCCATATTATCTCTCTTTTTTTTATGAAAATCTATCCTACTTCACCCATTGATTCAGATTGACTGTTGAATCAATTTCATTTATACCTAGCTACTTACTTACCAAGATTAAATTGTTTGGTAAGTCTTTATTCAGTGTTATTATTTTGTGGGGTTTTCTTTTTCTTTTCTTTCTTACTTTTCAACTTTTTCTTTTTTGACATACCCTCTTTTCTTTTTCATTTTTTTTTTTTGAAATCATTTGAATATTGAAAATCATGTACAATATGAAATTGAAGCTATAAAATACTCAACACCTTGATATCCTATAATTTGTAGGACCCTAACAGAGGAAATTCATGATGATAAAAAAATAAATGTTAATCACTATTTCATAAACTCTAACGATGGATTGAAGACCCACCATATTCCAAAGATAGATATGAGAAAGTCTGATGAAAAGGATTCTGTAACATGGATACTATAGATGGATCAATATTTTGATCTCAATAATGTGCAAAACACACAAAAAGTACGCCTTGCAACTTTGTATTTAGAACAAAATACATTTCTATGGTATCGATGGTTTTTCTCCCGTAAAAAAATTTGTCACTTGGTCAAGTTTTACAGAGGAAATGATAGAAAATTATGAGGATACAAAGAGAGACACTTTCTTTAGCTAATTGTTAAATATAAAACAAAAGGTTTCAGTGATGGAGCACATTGAGGACTTCCAAAAACTGAATATAAGGGTAGCTGGTATTCCAGAGGATCACAGGATTGATGTCTTCATAGGGACTTTAAAGGATAACATCCAACATGAGGTTCACCTTTGGGAACTTGATTCATTGGAGAAGGAATTTAGGTTGGCAAGAGAAAATGAATGTAAAATTATGGAGACAAGGAATCCTACCACTCACATCTATAAATATGGAAGTGTTTCCACTCCTAGACTTCCAAAACCTACAAGGTTGACACCACAACAATTGGAAGAAAAAGTGAAAAATGGATTTGCTACAATTGTGATAGAAAATACACTAAAGGTCATAAGTGTGCTGAGAAGAAATTATTTTACATATATTGTGAATAGGAGGAAGAAAATTAACAAGAAACGTCAAAAGAAGAGGATATACACTAGGAACCAACCCTATATGAAGAAGAAATGAGTCCGAACATATCCTGTAATGCATTTGCAGGAATTAACACTCCTCAAAATCTCAAGATAGAGGGATATATCAAGAAGAAAAAGGTAATATTGTTGATGGACTCAGGTAGTACCCATAATTTTATTCACTGTAAGGTAGCCAAGGAATTGAATTGCTTCCTATACCCAGCACCAAAATGCCAAGTGATGGTTCCAAATGGAGGAACTATAAATTTCTCTGGAAAATGCCATAATATCAAGCTAAACATGGGGAGATATGTATTGACTATTCCAATTCTTTCCATTCCAATGGTAGGTGTTGTTTTTTTAATAGGAGTACAATGTTTACAATCTTTGGGGATGGTAGCCTTTAATTTTCAAGAAATTTTCTTGAAATTTTTTCAAAAGGAAAGGAAGTTGAATTGCAAAGTATCGTAGGGAAGCTGGGAAAGATAATAAGCTCTAATGTCATGACAAAGCTTTTGAAGAAAGAAAAATGAGGTGTAATTGCACAATTATGCTCACTAGAAGTTCCAACATCAAAATAATTTATTTCTCCAGATCTCCAAAAAGTCTTGGAAAATCATTCCAAGGTGTTTGAAACTCCCAAAGGACTCCCACCTATTCATGATCATGATCATGCTATTAATTTGATTCCAGGAATTTTCCTCCAAACATCAACCCTTACATATATCCTTATGTCTAAAAGAGAGAAATTGAACATATGATTGCAGAAATGTTAAACGCTGGTATAATTCAACCGATTCAAAGCTCTTTCTCTGCTCCAATAGTATTGGTGCACAAGAAGTATGGATCATGGCGCATGTTTCTATATTATAGGGAACTCAATAAGTTCACTATTAAAGATAAAATTCTCGTTCCTGTGATTGATGAAATATTGGATGAATTACATGGAGCAATTTATTTTACCAAGTTGGATCTTCACTCAAGATATCTGTAGGTTTTAACCCTGTACAGAAATTATCTACAAACGAATCTTAAAAACAGAAAATAAACAATAGCAAGAGCATAAAACATAAAATAGATATACGCATAGATTTTCCAGTACATCCCAAATCGGGACAACCAGCTTGATTTTTCATTATATTCCTTTTAGTGTTACAACACATATATACATGTCGAAGCATACATAAACCCCAATCCATTAACCTTCGATTAGAACATAACCGTATTTCCCTTGACTCGATCTAAAAAATACTAGGGGCCAAAAACAATCATGCCCCAAAACCATGTGCAAACCCATGCACAAAACCATGGGCAGGTCTGCCCACCGAAAAATAAGGACCAAATTTTTTTTTCCCGAGGCACTACCCTGGACCCTGAACAAGGAGGGCTATCTGTAATATTCCTTTTTCAGGAATGTCAACAATTAGAAACCTATTCTAGAGATTTAATGAAGGGGCATTTACTGGATGTGTTACCTTCTCAAGGAAGTGTGAGAACTGGAGGTTATCTGGCCCTTTTCAGACTCTGTCTATAGAGCTACTTGAAGAATCTCACTCAAAAGTGAGCTACAGCAATATAAAAACACATACATGAGAATACCATGAAGAGACAATGTTATATTATGAGTTGTGAGACAAGAAGATGAAAATATAGCCAAGAATAATGTATAGCAGCAAAAGAGAGTACAAGTCTTGAGGAAACAACCTCTCAAGTAAGGCAATGCAAGCCTCAATAATACAAGTACATGAATATGAAAGAACACTGCTATTTCTGCATAAACCTAGGCTATGAGGACGTAGTATATGATAGAACACTGCTGCAAAATGATGTCAATACATGTATATGGAAATATATGGCTCAAATACAATAGGGGAGCAAATCTCTAACCCTTAGGAACAATGATACATCAATCCTCTAGAGGATTGGCTGAAACATACAAAATGGAAAAAATGTCAAAGTTGTTGGGCATCTGCTACAACTCAAATATAGAACTCAATGAGAAGGCTGAATAAGATAAGCAATCTGAATTAAACCCTCTCCAATGGATCTCCAAAGTGGAAGGTTGATCCTTACACTTGAGATCTCACCCTCCAATCAACTCTGCAAAACCCCGCAGCAAATGTACTATGAAAATAATACAGTCACTGGAGAAAAATGCATAGTAGGGGAAATAATATGAGTTGTCATAATTCCAAGATCTTAAAATAAGCTCCAAGGCTTCCAAAATAATCCTCCAAAGGCAAGAAAGTCTCTCCCTCTGAAAAACAAGCAAAGGAAGAGGTGTTGTGGAGTCTCCACTGCAACACCCTACAACACAGTATTATGTTGTTGCAGCAATAACGTTGTACTAGAGGAGGATGCTTTGGCCTTCAGCAAAGAGATGTGGAGAATGAAGAACCAAACCTCAAGAGACCTCTCAAGAAGGTGAGGAAATCCTAAACAGGAGTTTCCCGACAATTCTTGCTAAGCAACAAAGAATGCTTAATGTCTGAATAGACATGAAATCATAAACATATGCATGAATGGAAATGGCTCTCCTCCTCTCCATATATAGCAAATTAAGGCTCTCCATGGGCCATACTTCGAATTAGGGTTTCCCTTCCTCTAGAATCTTCCCTCCATGTAGTGCTTTCCGCCTCATATCCTGCGCCGGTTGACTTGGTCAAACCTTTTTGCAAATATCTCTTTTCACACATGAGGGTGTGAAATCTGGTTCCATGGCTGATCCATTTTCATACTGGAGGGATTTTATTTATGTTTTTATTATCATTAGTCCTCCTTTCCCAATTATTCATCTACTAAATGAATTTAGACAAAAATTAATGTTCCAATTTATTGAAGAAAAATTTGAAACATTACAGTCCTCCCCTCCCAAATGTTGCTTGTCCCCAAGAAACTGCAAGGAAAGAATTGGAAGGTCTCCACTCAAGGAATGGAGTCTGAAATATGATGACGAACATCTCCCTCATGTGGATCCTCCATCCCCAATCAATCGTCCAAACAAAATGAGCCACCTCCCAACAAGGCAACTCCTGAAAATCTTCTTCCACCTCAAGCTCCAGAAATGAAGGTGGGCTGAAAATATGAACATGGAAAGCCTTATAGCTTACCCACTGCTGTCCTTCTCTGCACTCATGACAAGTGTAGAGTGTATGCTAATCCTGGGCTGCAAAAGTATTGCCCTCAAATGGAAAAATGAAGGAAAATGCTCCAAAGAGATCTGCTCCAATAATGAAGAACAAGCTGGCCCAAAACATATCATCCATGATGAATAGGACATGTTCATCATATAATCTCCAAATGAGAATTTTTCTGCAAGTTTTACATGATGATGCATGATGCAAACAATATTTCACAAGGATACATCACAGTTCCATCCACTGCAACTTCATAAAATTACATGGCAAGAAATGTACAAGATTCATCACATCTACTAAAAGATAGTAAATGGTTGAATGTAACAAAAATACATGATCAAGAACTTGCCCATGTCTGTACAATGGATGAATATCAATCTCATGGCACACCTCAAAAGAGAACAAACATTTGGCTATGGTGGCCATATCTCCTCTCATGCTCCCATTGTAACATGTAGTGCAGAAATTGTGAGAATTTTTCCCACTCAAAGACACATCCAACTCATGTGCCTCTCCCATAATCATGCTTCTTTTACAAATCTGATCTATACCAGCCAATGAATTCATGATCAGCAATAAAATGAATAAAATTCTAAAAGTTTCAAGTGATGCAAGAAGGTACCAACAGCTTCCCAAACAAGTACATCGCAGTTTTACAAGTTGTTGCTTGATGAAAGTACAAGGAAAAATGTTTCTTCTTACATGGTTAATCATGCATGTATCCATATGATACACGTTAGAGTGTATAAACTGAACATACAAGTGATGATAAAACATTTTCCAAAGGCCACAAAAGAGATGGATGCCTCCATCATGTAGATTGGCCCAATAAAACTCATGGAGCAATGTGACAAGCTTGCCCTCTTGTGAAGCAATGCACTGCATAAGAATGGTAAGAGTGTGAAAATTAATGAATGTATAAACAAAATTCTCACCATTTTCTGGAATTAAGATGGTACATGGGTCCATAAATGAGTCCTTCATAGTGTTTTGGCATGCCATGAAGAAGAATGAACCATGTGCTGCAAGAAGATAATCCTCCTCATGCTTGGAAACCCAAGTCAAGAAGAATATGCCATAGTGATAGATGTCTCTATCATCATTACCTCCTCTTTGTTCATCAAGTGAAACAAATATGAAGTGGTCCTGGGACCTATGGGTTATGGATCCACCACATTTCCGATGGGCACACTTCATCCATAAGTCTTTTCTCTAAAGTGACAACGCTGTAAGCTTATGCAAATAAGCCCCTATCAATACAAAACTCTGATATTTGACATGCTCCTTGTCAAATATTCCTCAAATAATGCTGCAACAAGTATGGAATACTCCCCAAGATGGAAGAGATTTCCAATCATCATCAAAGACCAAGGAGATAATTCCATCTCCTCCTCCTGCAACAGCATGCAAAGTGTGAGAGAAAATCTGCTCTTGTTGTCCAAGAAACAAGCAAAGCAACAAAATATTTTGCTGCCTCCCCATACCTCCATCATACCAATCATGTGATGAATACATAATGAATTATATGAGTATCATATCAATACCATGCATCCATACTCTATGTTGCTCAATGATGAAAGTATCCATCTTCTTACTCTTAGGAAGAGTGTTTGCTAAGTTATGGCCAAACTCTTTCAAGAGCAACCAGCACAACCAAGCCTCCTGCTGCCTAGTATCATAAATCTGCAAGTAGCCTCCTAGCTCCTTCCTAATCAACCACATCCACTCAATTACTTGTGGATGCCTCTTCTGTTTCTTCATCTTGGTACTCCTCCCATGAGGGCTACCATTCTCCCAAATCAAAGTCTTGTCTTTGCACTTCATGGGATTTTGAAATGCAACCTTCTCAAGGATCAATGAGACCCTATCAAGACCCAAATAGGTGGTAGGAAAAAACCTCCCATCATGATGTGTATGGCTCAAGGAATTTCCAACACAAGCATGAGAGATGTTATCCATCCTAAGATGTCCTCCATCTTCTATCTGTTCTTGTGAGAAAGGAAGAAAAGCATTGCACTCCAAGGTGTGTTGAAGTGCACCTCTAATGAGATCTCTCCTTGAGACCTCCCTCTCATCAATATTCTTCCAAAACCAATGAGTTCTTGGATCTAAAAGTAGAGGTTTCTCTTTGAGCTGAGAGGAGCTCATTAAGAAAGTGTCATCTTGAAAAGAGAAAGGGTTTCTCGCTGCAAGATGTCTACCATCATCCTTTAAGGCTTCAAACCACAACCTCCAATGTGATTTACAATCCAACAATGGCTCATGAGAATGATGGTTTTATCCTTTGATTATTTCCATGTTGCACAGCACAATGCAACCAAGTTTCTCTATGGTAGTAGTGTGATTTGACCCTTGGTCATGAAAAAGTGAAGCTCCACAATTTTCAAAAGAATTTGTTGCAACAATAGGTTGTGGAAATTCTTTCATACCTTGATGTGCATTTGGAGCTTCTTGTAGGGCTGAAAGATTTCCTTCCTCAAAAGTGTTGGCTGCCCAACTATTGATGCATGTGGCTGCTCCTCCATGAGTGTGGCAGTGTTATCACAAGGCTCCTCAAGTGGTGATGTGATCTTTTCTTTCTTTTCCCCTTCATCATCAAAGGTTTTGATCAAACCTTGAGTGAAATCTTCAAAATTCTTCACCCTTGCATGGCTCAAGTGGTTGTACCACCAAACATAGGCTTCACCCTCCAAGTGCAACACTGAGATTTCAACAGCTTCTTTCCCCGCTACAGGATGTAGTAGGAAAAATGCCTCCAACTTCCTCACCCAAGTTCTTGCAGTAGATGACCCATCATAGGTAGACAACAGAAATATATTGCCTTTGATTTCTCTTCTACTACATGGTCTCTTCTCTTCCTTCAGTTGGATGAAATGAGGAAAATCTAGATCCTCCTTGAAGCCTCTAGTTCGAGATCTATACTCAACAAGGTAATCACTTAGAATCTGATAATCCAAGTGTATTCCATGCTCAATGTCTTCTTCTTGATGATAATAGGAAGTGCATGGTACTTCCTCTTCTTCCTCTTCAATATTCTTGACCTCCTTGGAGAGGTATCCTCTGGATCTGAACACAGATGAGAATAAACTCATATTCTTCAACATTCTGATCTTCTTGGCGAAGACTCACAGGCTGAGCCAAGAAAGTTGCTCTGATACCACTGTAATATTCCTTTTTCAGGAATGTCAGCAATCAGTAATCTATTCCATAGATTGACTGAAGGTGCATTTACCAGATGTGTCACCTTCTCAAGGAAGTGTGAGAACCAGAGGCTATCAGGCCCTTTTTCAAACTCTGTCTATAGAGCTACTTGAAGAATCCCAGTCAAAAGTGAGCTACAGCAATAAGCAAACACATACATGAGCATACCATGAAGAGACAATGTTATATTATGAGTTGTTAGAAAATAAGATGAACATATAGCCACGAATAATGTATAGCAGCAAAAGAGAGTACAAGTCTTGAGGAAACAACCTCTCAAGTAAGGCAATGCAAGCCTCAATAATACATGTACCTGAATATGAAAGAACATTGTTATTTCTGCATAAACCCAGGCTATGAGGACACAGTATATGATATAATACTGCTGAAAAATTATTTCAATACATGTATATGGCAATATATGGCTCAAATACAATAGGGGATCAAAGCTCTAACCCTTAGGAACAATAATATATCAATCCTCTAGAGGATTGGCTGAAACATACAAAATGGAAAAAATGTCGGAGTTGCTGGGCAGCTGCTGCAACTCAAATCTGGAACTCAATGAGAAGGTTGAAGAAGATGAGCAATCTGAAGTAAACCCTCTCCAATGGATCTCCAAAGTGGAAGGCTGATCCTTACACTTGAGATCTCACCCTCCAATCAACTCTACAAAACCCCGCAGCAAATGCACTATGAAAATAACACAGTCACTGGAGAAAAATGCATAGTAGGGGCAAGAATATGAGTTGGCCTGACACAAATATCTACAAATAAGCTCCAAGGCTTCCAAACTGATCCTCCAAAGGCAAGAAAGTCTCTCCCTCTAAAAAACAAGCAATGGAAGAGGTGTTGTGGAGTCTCCACTGCAACACCCTACAACACAGTATTATGTTGCTGCAACAATAACGTTGTCCTAGAGGAGGATGCTTTGGCCTTCAGCCAAGAGATGTAGAGAATGAAGAACCAAACCTCAAGAGGCCTCTCAAGAAGGTGAGGAAATCCTAAATAGGAGTTTCCCGGCAATTCTTGCTAAGCAGCAAAGAATGCTCAATGTCTGAATAGACATGAAATCATAAACATATGCATGAATGGCAATGGCTCTCCTCCTCTCCATATATAGAAAATGAAGGCTCTCCATGGGCCCTACTTTGAATTAGGGTTTCCTTCCTCTAGAAGCTTCCCTCCATGTAGTGCTTTCCACCAATATCCTGCGTTGGTTGACTTGGTCAAACCTCTTTGCAAATATCTCTTTTCACACATGAGGGTGTGAAATCTGGTTCCATGGCTGATCCCTTTTCATACTAGAGGGATTTTATTTATGTTTTTATTATCATTGGGCCTCCTTTCCCAATTATTCATCTCCTAAATTAATTTAGACAAAAATTAATGTTCCAATTTATTGAAGAAAAATTTGGAACATTGCATAGTCGCCCCCCCTGCTGCACCCGGCGCAACGTAAAAGGGTGGCTATCGCCCCCCTTGTGACCCCCCCGTACATGACTAGTCATGGAAAGCATATAACACATACCCAGCATTCTCCCACTTGTTTTTTTCTTTCCGCAAGGGGCCACAGGAGAGCTGAGTCATTAGCCCAACTTTGCAACACCCATTGTTTCTCTACACCAAGAGAACTTCTGAGTGCTCACAGACTTCGTCAATGCATCTGCAACATTCTTCAAAGAGTCCACCTTTACCAGCAAAACCCTTTTAGCCTCAACCATTTCTCTCACAAATTGATATTGAACATCAATGTGCTTTGTCTTTGAATGACAAGCAGGGTTCTTAGCCAAGAAAATTGGACTTTGGCTATCACAGTCTACCCTTATAGCTTGCTGCACCAAACCCATACTTGAACAAAATATCTACAACCAAACTACTTCTTTTCTTGCATGAGTGGCTGCTATGTATTCTACCTTTGTAGTTTAAATAGCCACTACAAACTATCTTTTACTCATCCAACTAACTACACCTCCAAATAGGCTAAACACATACCCACTTGTAGATCTTCTTTGGTCTAGATCTCCAACCCAGTCTACATCAACAAAACCACGAATGTCCAACACTCTTTCCAATCCTAGTCTTCCCTCGTAGCACAAGCCATAATCACTAGTGCCATGCAAATATATGAAAACCCGCTTCACTGTTGTCCAATGCTCCTTCCCCGAGTTTGACATAACCCTGCTCAATACTCCCATTGCATGTGCAACATCTGGTATAGTATAGACCATTGCATACATCAGGTTACCCACTGCACTTGCATATGGAACACGAGACATATCCTCCTCTTCTTCTTGTATCTTGGGACACTGTTCACCATACATCTTTGTACCTATAGGAATCGAAACATTCATCGGTTTACTATCTTGCATATTGAACCTCTACAATATAGTCTCGACATACTTCCTCTAGTTTAACCAGAGCTTCCTCTTTGCCCGATCTCTCTTAATTTCCATGCCCAAAATACAGTTTTCATCACCAAGATCCTTCATGTCGAATTTGGAAAATAGTTGATCTTCAAATCTTGGATAGATTCTTTGTCATTTCCAATCAACAACATATCATCCACGTACAAGACCAAATAAATAACACGGTCAACAATTAATTTAAAATAAACACAGTGATCCTCCTTACTTCTGGTGAAGCCAAGTCCCCGTATATAGGTATAAAATTTCTGATACCACATCCTTGGTGATTTTTTTAACCCATACAGGGACTTCTTTAACCTGCATACTAGTTCTTTCTTCCCCTTCACCATAAAACCTTCAAGTTGTTTCATGTATATCTCCTCTTCCAGATCCCCGTGAAGAAATTTTGTCTTCACATCCATCTGTTCTACCTCAAAATCAAATGCAGCAGCAATATATAAAAGTAATTTAATATAAGTAACTTTGAAAAAAGGAGAAAAATAATCACCAAAATAAATTCCCGGCACCTGGGAATAACCTTTTTCTACCAACCTAGATTTGTATTTCTCCACCTTGCCTTCTACATTCATCTTATTCTTAAACACCCTGTAATGTTCCAAAATTTTCAATAAGGTATTTGGAACAATAAATTTTTTTTATTTTAATAAAAGGAATAAAATGGGTAAGGGAGCCCATGTAGCAGCATAATAAAACTCTACTAAGGTGCATGAGTCACTTAAGTGGCTAAATTTGACATTCCCTAGTGTGAAATGGGCCAAAAGGAAAAAGACTAGGCCATGGTTGACCAAGTCAACAACGTGTCTAAGAGGGGAAGCTTGCACAAGAATACTACACAGTTTTGAATGGAGGGAAAATAGAGGATGAGAGAAACCCTAATGGGTGGGGTCCATGGAAAGGAAGAATTCCTTGCATAAAAAGGTGAAGGAGAGCCATTGTTCATTCATGCTTGAGAATTTCGAATTGCTCTCTTCAGTTGTTCAACTGAGATAGCTTGTGCTGCTCAGCACAAGGGGGATTCCTATTTAGGAGTTTCCTTCTCTTCCTTGGGAGGCCTTGGAGGAGTTTTTCTTCATCTTCCTCACATCCAGGCTTGAGGCCAAAGCCATCTCTTTCAGCTATAGCGTTTCTGTTGGGAAGATTCATTGGAGTTGCTGGAGGTTGCAGTGAGGATTCACTATCACCCATTTCTGGAGCTTGTTTTGTAGAGGAGGAGCTCTCTCTTTCTCTAGGAGATCAGAAAAGGATATTTCCAGAGATTTATTTCAGATTTTGGCATTGGGCCAAGTGTTTCATCTCAGCCCCAGCACAGTCACTCCCTCTTACAACGTTATTTTCAAAGGGAATTTGCATGAGGATTCATCATGGGGATTGGAGAGTGTAATATTTAGTGAAAGGGGCATAATTTCACTTATAAGATCATTGGAGGAGGTTGCTATATTGTTTGCATCATTCTTTCCCTTCTCCATTCATGTATTATTATTGAGTTACAACAGCTACACTGCAACTCCGGCATTTTTGTATTTTATCATTTTGTACATGTATTGCAGCCAATCCTTATGAGGATTGTTAGTTAGTTATTTTCAGGGGTTGAGAGCTTTTTCCCCCTCATTTCTTGAGCTGATAATGATATATCATCATATTTTCATATTATGTGTTGCATTCTCCTCATGTAACTACACAATCATGGCTAGGGCAGCAATATGTAGCAATGTAGTCTTGAGTTTACATGTATATTCTTGATTGAGGCTATCTTGAGAGGGTTCTTCCTCAAAAATTTTATATTATTTTCTGTTGCTACTGTATATATCAGCCATGCATTCTTCTTATGCATTATGATGTATTATTTCACTGTTGTTCATTATTAAATTTCAGGTGTTGTTGTAGATCATCTCCTTTGAGTAAGATATTCCCGAGGAAGAAATATTTGCATAGCTATAGGCAGAGTCTGAGGAAGGGCCAGATAGCATCTGGTTCTCATTCTCTCTTTAGAGATGAAATAACTGGTAAAATCCCTCTCAGTCCATCTCTGACTTAGCCTTGTTCATATTTCCGACAAAGGAACATTTCAATGGTGTAAAAGTTGTTGATTTCCATTTCAGAACATTACAATGGTATCAGAGCTTAGAACTTGGCTCAGCCTATGAAGTTTAAATTTTAGAGAAGAAGAGGCTATAATGATGCAAAGGATGATATTAATCTCATCAATTTTCAGATCTAGCAACAACCTCTCCAAGGAGGTTAAGGAGACAGAAAAAGGAGAAGAGGAAGGACCATGCACTTCCTATTCTCATAGATAAGCAGAGCAGAAGCATGGAGAGCACTTGGAATTCAAAATTCTAAGTGAGTATCTTGCTGAATATGGAGAAAACCCTAGAGTATTCCTACAGACTCTATATTTTTCACACTTTGTTTAGCAGAAAGAGGAAAGAAGACCCCACAGTCACGGGAGGATGAAAGGAAATAGATTTCTATTGTCTACTTTTGATGGGTCACCCACATGTGCAGCAAAGGCTTGGGTGAAGAAGCTAGAGGCTTTCTTCCTAGTACATGTTGTAGTGGACAGAGAGGCTATAGCAATTGCAGCGCTGCATCTTGAGGGAGGAGCAAAGATCTGGTGGATCAGCCATGGGAGGCATGCAAGGGTTTCTACTCTTGCTGATTTTTCTCAGATCTTGATCAGAAGATTTGGCCAAAGGAGGGAGGAGCCCTCACCACCAGTTGAAGAGGCACATACCAGTTCTGTCATAGACATGAAGGAGCATCCTTCATCTTCAACTATTGAGGTAGCCAGCACACTTTAGGAAGAGACTCTTGCAGCAACACAAGATTCTTCCAAATCTCTCCAAGGTATGCCTAAGATTTTATCTATCATGGAGGATTGTACATTATTGCATACTGATTGTCTTGAGAAGGGGATTCTCACTGCACTGTGCCAGCATTCTCATACACCCTTGATGATTCATGCACCACACATGAGTTTGGGGTTTGAGAAATGGACCATAGAGAGGATTTCATTTCAATGTCCCATGAAATGCAAAGGTGATAATCTGTTTTGGGATGATGGTAGCTCTTGTGGGAGAGGTACCAAGTTGCAGAAAGATGAGGAGCATCCACTAGGAGCTGAGTGGATGTGGATGGGAGGCAAGAGGATGGTGAGCCTCTTGCAGATCTATGACACAGGGCAGCAAGAAGCCATGCTGCGTTGGTTGCTCTTGAGAGAGTTTGGCCAACATATGATCTCTTCCTTTTCATGGGGTTTGAAGAGGAAAGGAGGAGAGCAGGATACTTACACCATGGAGCAGAAAGGAGCATGGGTGCATTATGATGGGATGGAATTATTTTTACCATTCATCATGTTCCCATTTTATATTTGGAGTGGTGGAAGTATGAGGGGGCAGCAAACAATTTTGTTGCTCAAGTTTTGTTTGATTGTTGTGGGAGCAAGAGGAGGCACTAGAATGGTGCAAGGGGATTGCTCTTTGATCTTGGGTGGCCAAGAAACATCTTCTTCATGGGAGGGGCTCTACATTTGCAGCAACATGATTGGAGGAGTATTTGGCAAGATTCATGTCAAATAGGGGAGCTTTGAGATGACAGTGGCCCTACTCCAAAGTCCAGCAACGCTGTCACTTGAGAGCTTGGATTACTTGCTGAAGTGTTCTCAAAACCACTTTACAAGTGATGTGTCTTGGAGGCATGTAGGAGATGAGAATGAAGAATTAATGGATGGCAGCATCCCTTTCTATGTTTTTATTATCTTGGCTTGGGCTCACAAGCACAAGAAGGGACACCTACATGCAGCAAATTTGGATTCTTCTTCCATGCATTCTCATGCATACTATCTATTGATGGAGGAGTCCACTTGGGAGGGAATCCTAATGGCTGTATATTAGCATATGGCTAGATGCATAGCCCAAGATATGATGAGATGGTTCACACAACCACTCCCCTACTATGTTGTAGTGAAGGGGACTTTTCACTTCAACCATCTCAACTCAAAGGCCAAAGTACATGATCAGGGAGGTAACCATTTGCTTTATGTTTGGCACTCTCTTATCCTTATGAGCAGCATATTGCACACTATGTTTAAGGATATTTCCTTCTTGTACACTATGTTTTGTTATGCTCATGGTCTATTGCAGCAAAGATGATGGCTATTTTAACAGTGGATTGTGGGGGAAGGCCACATGGATTTTGGTGTGCACCTTTGACACCAAAGTATGTTTTCATGATCACATCTTGCAGGATGAATGTGGCAGCAAAAAATTGGCTGAAAATACACTTGTTGCATCATATGTGGAGGCATGCCAATGATGCCCTGCGCTATTTCCATGCATGGAACTATATTTCACCTCCTTGCTCTCACAAGTTTATGCTTCCATACTTTGCTAATGGAACGTTGTTCAGAGGAAGCATTGTTTTGAAGGGGGGGAATAAATTGAAGAGGCCCATTGGGAGTGTGATTCTCCTTACTTTTCATGTTGAATGTTTCAGAAGAAACAATGGGCAGCCCATGATTTCCAAGCTTCATCTCTTTCCCTCATGTGGGAGAAGCTATTTGGAGAGTCTAAATTTTTGGAGAAGGCACTTCATGGTTTGTATGATTGATGGGGTGGCTTGGGTCTCTCTTGAAGACCAATATGTTTCAACCATATATTAGCAGTAGCCCCATATGTATCATGAGGAGGAGGAGAAGATCTCCATTGTTTTTGCAGCTCATGCTCCAAGGGGAGTATGGGAGATGATATGGTCACCATGTACAGCCATTTTTTTTTCCATTAGGTGAACCATATACTTGTTTGGATGCCATATGATGATGAATTCCAACTCATCACATATGAGATAATTTGGGTCAGCTTGATTTGCAGTGTTGGAGAAGAGATCCTTGGGGATCTAGACTTCATCTTGCCTATTGAAGGCAACACTATTGCAGCCCAAGTTCATCTTCCACTCCACAATTATCATAAATGGAGAAGAGGACATCATGCGGTAGGCTATGCAACTTACCATATTCAGCATTTCAGCCCACCTTTTCTCCATAAGCACAAGGTGGAGGAGTATTTTCAGGAGTTGCCTAGTTGGAGGGTGAGTCATTTTGCTTGGTTGATTGCTTGGGGATGGAGGATCTACATGAGTATATTTCAGACTCCATGCCTTGAGTGGAGGTTCCTTTTCAGTTATACCCTTGTACTTGCTTGAGGGCAAGCAATCTTTGGGAGGGGAGGACTGTAATGTTCCAAATTTTTCAATAAGGTATTTGGAACATTAATTTTTCTTTTATTTTAATAAAAAGAATAAAATGGGTAAGGGAGCCCATGTATCATCATAATAAATCTCTCCTAAGGTGCATGAGTCACTTAAGTGGCTAAATTTGACATTCCCTAGTGTGAAAAGGGCCAAAAGGAAAAATACTAGGCCATGGTTGACCAAGTCAACAACGTGCTCAAGAGGGGAAGCTTGCATAAGAAGACTGCACAGTTTTGAATGGAGGGAAAATAGAGGATGAGAGAAACCATAATGGGTGGGGTCCATGGCAAGGAACCATTCCTTGCATAAAAAGGTGAAGGAGAGACATTGTTCATTCATGCTTGAGAATTTTGAATTTCTCTCTTCAGTTGTTTAACTGAGATAGCTTGTGCTACTCAACACAAGGGGGATTCATGTTTAGGAGTTTCCTTCTCTTCCTTGGGAGGCCTTGGAGGAGCTGTTCTTCATCTTCCTCACATCTAGGCTTGAGGCCAAAGACATCTCTTTCAGCTATAGCATTTCTATTGGGCATATTCATTGGAGTTGGTGGAGGTTGCAGTGAGGATTCACTATCACCCATTTTTGGAGCTTGTTTTGTAGAGGAGGAGCCATCTCTTTCTCTAAGAGATCAGAAAAGGATATTTCTAGAGCTTTATTGCAGATTTTGGCATTGGGCCAAGTTTTCATCTTAGCCCCAGCACAGTCACTCCCTCTTACAGCGTTATTTTCAAAGGGCATTTGCAGGAGGATTCATCATGGGGATTGGAGAGTGTAATCTTCAGTGAAAGTGGTAGCCTTTCACTTAGAATATCATTGGAGTAGGTTGCTATATTGTTTGTAGCATTATTTCCCTTCTCCATTCATGTATTATTATTGAGTTGCTGTAGCTACACTGCAACTCTGACATTTTTTTATTTTATCATTTTGTACATGTATTGTAGTCAATCCTTCTGAGGATTGTTAGTTAGTTATTTTCAAGGGTTGAGAGCTTTCTCCCCCTCATTTCTTGAGCTGATAATAATATATCATCATATTTTCATATTATGTGTTGCAGTCTCCTCATATAACTACGCAGTCATGGCTAGGGAAGTAATATGTAGCACTGTAGTCTTGAGTTTACATGTATATTCTTTATTGAGGCTATCCTGAGAGGGTTCTTCCTCAATATTTGTATATTATTTGTTGTTGCTACTGTATATATCAGCCATGCACTCTTCTTATGCATTATGATGTATTATTTCACTGTTGTTCATTATTGAATTTCAGGTGTTGTTGTAGCTCATCTCCTTTGAGTAAGATCTTCCCGAGGAAGAAATATTTGCATAGCTAAAGGTAGAGTCTGAGGAAGGGCCAGATAGCCTCCGGTTCTCATCCTCTCTTTAGAGGTGAAATAACTGGTAAAAGCCTTCTCAGTCCATCTCTGACATAGCCTTGTTCATATTTCTGACAAAGGAACGTTTCAGTGGTGTAAAAGTTGTTGATTTCCATTTAGTAACATTACACACCCATTTGCTCCCGATGGGCTTCCTTCCAGCCGAAAACTCCACCAGATCCCATGCCTCATTTTTATGCAAGGATGCCATTTCATCAACCATGGCCTCCTTCCAGAGTTTTCCATCCTCTGAATCTACTGCCTTCCTGATGGTTCTAGGATCATCATCAGTTATAGTTAAAGAAAAATTTGAACAGAAAGCAGATGGACTATACCTTTCTGGTTGTCTTCTTTCCCGAACTGATCTTGTCATAGCTAGAGTTTCTGGCTCTTCCTCTTCTGAGTCTTCTTCTGTTGTAGAGTCTGATTCATCCTCCTTTAGCTCAAACTCTATCTTCTCAGGTTCCTTTGGTAGGACTTCATTTTTAACAACATCTTTCACCTCTCTAAACACCACATCTCGGTTGTACACCACCTTCCTTGTTTCCGGGTTCCAAAGCTTGTAACCCTTTAAACCATCCTTATACCCAATAAATATGCACCTTTAAGATTTATTATCCAACTTGGTCCTTTTCTCCTTTGGAACATGTACATATGCATCACATCCAAATACCCTCAGATGTGAAAGGGAGGGTTTCTTACCCATCCATACCTCATGTGGAGTCTTATACTCTGTTATCACCCTAGTAATTCTTAGGTCTTGGGATTTTGGTTTATGGTTAAAGAAAACCAGGGGTAACCAAGAACCTCTTTTAGAATTTAGGATCTAGCCTTCCTGAGTTCTAGAGAGGGATCTCTCCTTAATATTTAGCTTTGTTTTGTAATGGATTTTAGGCTAGCTATAAGTGGACAAATTCATTTGATTTTTTTAATGTTGGTAGGAATAAAATACTATAAGGGAAACCATAGAAATATCTACCTAACCATTGTGAAATGGAGTCAAATTTATAGCAAACAAGACTAGAAAACTAAGGTCAAAAGAAAAAATATATTAAGGGCAAGATAGATGATCTTCAGAGGGTTTAAAAAGGCTATTTTGATGAAGTGGTATGATCTGGACTAAGGGAAGTTAAGAATCCTTAGATCACAGAAAAGGATGACGGAAATTGAGGTCAAACGAGACTAAAGAGCAATTAAGAATTCTAAAGTCTGGAAATCAGCAGAAAACATAAACATGAAAACTAGTAAAAACACAGAGCTTTTTACACTGATTCTGTAATATCTTTCCTAGTTATTCATTTAAGATGGAAAATAACACAAGATGTATGAATGAAACTTAAATAAATAAAAAATTAAAACTGGAAGATACAATACTCATATGATCAGCACGAGGATCATTACTTATGATGTCTATTTGCTTCAATTTCCAGCCTGCTGCTTCAACTTAACTCACATAAAATCCCAATTTTTTCAACAAAAAAGTCTATAGTAGTCTTGATAATTTTATTCCACCAAAAATATTTCAAAGATTGAAGTATTTATACAAATTCTAAACTAGAAAAGCTTGAAAAAATATCAATATTGGTTCACAAATATCTCTAAATGTTTTACATAAATAGAACTTAAGTAAAGCACACTCAAACTAATGCATATATTTTGCACTATTTTTTATGGATAGGTGATGACAAAGAGGATAATTCAAATTTGATACAACTCTTAGTTGATGATGAGCCATCCAAGTCACTAACTACTTCCTTTCTTTGTGCATTCAACTCTAGCAATTCTGCAAACTTGGGGTCCAATGATACCTTTTTATTTCTCATTCTGAAATAGATATGTAAAAAGTGAAAGAGGTTATTGTAGAAAAATATGCTGGTGAGATAAACCTCTTTCAATTTCCTAAAATTCCTCTCCATCTCTGCAAAATAGGCTCTACAAAAAGATGTTTGAAACAGAGTTTTACAGAGTCTGAAAAATAGGCTGTAAATATGTGCAAGTATCTCTCATTCTGAAATGACTGTGCAAAACGTGAGATATTTTTTTGCATATGGGGCTCTTAGGAACAAAAACCTCCTTCAGTTTTGTATGATGTATTTCTTATTGACCACAATATTCTCTGCAAAATGATGACCTAATAGGAATTTTCTACAAAAAGTGCTTTCCAATATTGTTTAATATTTGTCAATCCATAATGGTTGTTAGAAAAGTGAGAGAGGTTTTTGTAGTTGGACACCTTAAGAACATAAAAATCTTTCAGTTTTGCAAAATTCATCCCTGATTGGTTACAATATTTTCTACAAAACAATGACTTAAACAGGAAATTTGTGCAAAAAATGTCCCTTCTTGCTCTCTTTTTCATCTTTTCACCTTTTTGTTCTTTTAACTGTTTTACTTTCACTTTGGATAAACTTGATTGTTGGTGAAAGTATTTTCATATATTTTTACCATTTTACTGCCTCTGTATTTACTTTTATTGTTTACCTTTGACTGTTCTTGTAACTTTGTTTTAACTTTCACTCTGACTTTTACCTGATACACTTTAACCATTGATACATTTTAACTGTTATGTTTTCAATGTCATTGTGAATTTTGATTTCACTTTTACCTACAAAAATCAAACAATTTGTTAATGAAATCCAGGTATATAGGGAGGTGATTGAAGGCTTTTTGAAAGACTTGTGGAATGAGATCAGTCTGTGGAGGTTTAACTCTGTTTTTTAGTCATTTTGGGTATCTACTACAAGATTAAACTGTTTGCAAGAGTTATTCACTTTAACAGAGATGAAACTGAGCAATTTAGGCTAAGGATGGCTTCTTTTGGGATTTTTTTCTCAATTAGGTTTTCTGAATGGGTTTGATTGAAAACGGGGAATATCAAGGTAATTCATAGGTTCTAGTTGTTCAAATCCTTGAATTTAATCTTTAAACAGTGAAAATTGATGAAAATGGCTTTAAAAAGGTTCACAGTTGAAAACAGGGCTTTCTGGGAAAATTGGTCAGGGAGGCTCAGCAATGGTGTCTGTGAGTAGTTTCTGAAGACACTGAAGGTCGAAGGCGCAAATGATATGCAAATAATAAAAACTAAGATTGAACCTTAAGTTGTATCAACACACATAACATTTATTACAGGTCGAAATTAATGGCGGGAGCGGTTTTTGTATTTGAAGGCGAAACCATTAGTGGTTATCGCATTGCTTCTGGGCGGTAAACGATTTTTTTCTTTTGCAATGCGATCTAGTAGAAATGAGACATGTAGCATATGGTGGTTTTGGGAAACAACTTTTATTGCAAAAAAAATTTCGAACTTTGCCCAATCACTTTTATAATGCGATATTGAATACACGTCGTCGGATCGTGATGGATGAAGCGAAGGGTCGGGATATTTTGAAAAGTTGTAGGGAAATAAGGTGGGACCAGGTACTATGATCTATGTCATTGATTTGGTAAGAGGAGATCGACGGTTTAAAATTAATCCGATAGGAAATGGTGGGGGCGGGGGAAGGATTTATCAAATTTAGTTTGGATCGTCGGATTAAAGGGATTAAGATGATCAGAGGGCCAGGAATGAATGCGAGGGGGTGGGACTCGGGTTCAATATTATCCATTGATTTTGATCAGGATGATTGGATGGTTGAGGTTAAACCCGATGGCGAGGAGGGGTTTAACAAGGTTTAAACCAGGGTTTAATATTTATACGAAACATCAAGTTTCAAAAAGTATGAAAAAGTAAAGGTTTAACCTTGGGTTAGGGGTAATTGGGAGAGGGGAAATATTACATAAAAATAAGTTTTGTGAATTTTAGCTTAGATTAACTTCGGGATTTTTGTTTTAAACATATAAAATATGTTTAAAGATTTTCTTTGTATTTTATTATATTATATAGTTTTTAGACTATTTGAACTGTCCAAAACTATAAAGGAGAGGGATATTTGAATAATGATATGTTTAGCCAAAGGGGGTTTATTGTGGGTTTTTATTAAAACATGTGGGGATAATAAACTTTGGCTAAAGTTATAATAATAGGTTTTTTTGGGATATTAAATAAAAGGGAACTATATTAATAGGACTAGGATAATTGATAGGGAGTTAATAAAATATGTTAGGTGTTAATATGAAAAGGAAATGTGAATACTCAAAACATATCATTATAACCAAGAAAAGTGAAGATCAAAGAAAAAATTGCATTTATGATAATTTCATCACTTATACTTAGGATAAAATGCCATTTTGAGGGTTTTATGCTTCATGAGATGTAGGAAGTTAATCAAATGGGGATTAGACCATCATTAAGTAAAATTAAGGCTTTTACTTATGAATTTTTCCTGGTAAATGAATGCATGAATGGAAAATGATGTGATTTGTGGGATTAATATAGACATTTAACATTTTCAACTAATTAGCCATAGAGCCTTGGGTCCAGTCCCAACAGAAATCAAGGAAATGCCTTGAGCCTTTCTGACTGATAGTTTAGAATGATAAATGGCTATGGGGAAGGGAAGTTAGTTATTTGCAGCCCTGGTGAATAATACTTACAATGATGCTTCTCACCTTCTTCTACCTACCAAATTTTAACTGTTAACATTTTTTCTTCCATTTTGATTAGGTGCATTTGAGCTAGCAACCTTTACAACATTTATTCTTTCTGAAAGAAATAAACTATCTAATTCTACACTTATTTCATCCAGGAATCCAGATTAAACTATTCGATTCACTTATTCTCTACCTAACTACTGAATTGTCATGATTAAACTGTATGACATTTCTTTATTCTCTATTTAAAACAAGTGAAATTGAAACATGACAAGTCAAGATTAAACTGTGTAACTCATCATGGATTATGGAATTTATTGACACTCTGCCGTAATCAACTATAAAAGGTAAAAGTAGTGGCATTTAGACTTGCACACTTTCATGTTTTATTCATCATTTTGTTTTTGGGGTTTATTATTTTTTCTAAGACCTTTGATTGGTTTTTTAGGACTTCTTTTACCCTCTTTTTGATTTTTTGATTTTGATTTTATTTTTTTACAAAATATGGGAATACAACTTGCAGAAGGCAAAGTATGTACATATTTACAAGATTATGATCAGTTAGGTCAAAATTATGAATCCTATATTTATAGGTTGCTAACATCGGCTTCACTTGGGGATGGCATTTCCTGGTGAAATTTCAAGAACTTTGAGATCAGTAGCCTTCATCTTTGACCTTTGATGATCTTAGTAAGTGTATTTTGTCTTTTTCAAACTGAAATCTGATCTGAAACTAAAACAACACACAACAATTTTCAAACCAACTTATAGATCTTAAACTCTTTAGGACCTCATCCTTGGCTTTAAATCTTAATGAAAAAACTAGCTGAAAATTAAAAACTAAAAAAAATGCTCAAAATTCTGAGCTTATTGGCACTCATCTAGCTACTCTAATCTACTAAAAGTCTTATTGAATCAGGTAATACAAAAATTCCAATGAAGCCAATCAAGTAGCTGTAGAAATGAATGGATAATTTGACTACTTGTGATCAAACTTGGAAGTATATTATGATCATGTGCCTTTATAATAAATGATATGATGTGTAAAGGCCACTTTTGATGTATTTGATCCTTATATGAAAACATGTTTGCATATTTGGGCTAAAAAGATTCTCCATATAATCTGATATAGGATCAATAAAAGCATGATGTATGTTATTTACTTCTAGGCCTTCAATGACTAATTGTTCGGTTCAATTATGAATATTAGACCATGAAACTATTTCTTCAGTCTTGTGTTTGGAAGAATAATCATCTTCAATATGCAAGTCAAAAGGTATTACAATTTCTTCTTGCTTTGGAGAAAGAAGATTTTCAAAGAATTCTTTAGGATTTTGGAAATTATATGACTGAATTTGAGAATGCAAAAGTTTAATTTCATTTTCATAATTTTCAGACATTATCTCAAAAAGCCATTTTTTAAGTTGAGGAGAATATTTTCTTAATTTCAAAATAAGAAAGATAGCTCTTAAAAAATCCTTATCAAGCTTAAATTCTAATATCTCATCCCTCAAACTAGCTAGTGTTTGTTATGTGAAGTTATCTTGAATTTGAAGAACAGAATTATCATCATACTGATCATATTTAGGAAAATATTCAGAAGAAGGAATGTCATCAATTATAAACACTGGATCAACAGATTTCTCTTCCAACAATCCTACTATATCCTGATCAGATTGGTTGCATTCTATTTGAAAGTCATTATTTTTCTCAATAAGAATGATATCAAGAAATGGGCCTTTTTGGGAAGGTAGAATAACATGAGCATCAACTTGTTCTTTTGTCTCTTCATGGATAAAAACTTTAGTACATTCATCAACATTAGAAGAAGTAGAAACAATTTCTTCATTATGTAAATATTTTGAGGATGGTTGCATGTTTAGAAGCAAATTGATTTCTTCTTCAGTGAGGGGGGGTGGGAATCTCTAAATTCTTAGATTGAAAGTACAATTGTTTTTTCTCTTATCTAAAAATTGATCATGAGGTTGAATATTTTCTTTAACTCCATTCAAAACATTAAATGAAACATCATTTGTTAATACAGAGGGGTTTTGTGGATCTTGATTCACCTCCCGATCTATTTCATCTTTTTTTAACTCCCCTTGATTATTATAACATTTAACTTGAGAATGAAAGTTTTGGAATTCTTCTAATAAATCTTATGGATGCCAATTTCCAAAATCTTCATCAATATTTTTAAGGTAATGTATAAGATCTTCATCTTTATCACAACAATTTTCAGCTAATGATAAAGATGGAAAATCTTCTTTGTAATGCTCATAAAATACCTTATGAAAATATTTTAGAGAAAACAAACTTGCAGGTTCGAGAGCTTCGTACCATTCCCTTGCTTTTCCTTCTAAGGTTTTCATGAATATCTTCATGAGGCAATCCTCGTGCCAATCACCCTTCAATCTTGATGAGTGTATATGAAATTTAATGAGATGTAACAAAGGATCATCAATATTCTCATCTTGAAACATGGGCAGATTTGTACCCCAATTTACCTTCAGTAGTTTGTGTGGAAATCCAGGTATGTGATCTCTGCTCATGGGAGAATATCTTCGTTTTATTCTTGGGTCATCTTGGAGATTAGCCATAATGAAAAGCCACTTTATCTGTACAACCAAGTTAGATCCTTATATAAAATACAATACATATTGAAAAAATTTCTTAACGAGAAAGAACATAATGTCTTGGATTAAGATCCAAGCTGAAAGCCTGATCTTTCCATATTGTTCTTCCAGGTTCATTCCTCCAGTGGAGTCTTGATTGTGAAATTGATGTGGAGTTTCCAGGAGGATGATTTTAATCTTTGTGTGTCTGATCATTGTCCACCATCATAGATCATATTTGAACCTGTAAAATATTTCTGAAGAAAAAGGTTAGTCTTCCCCAGTAGAGTTGTCATTATGTTACCCACAACCTTTAAACTTAATCTTAAAGTAGAAAAGATATGTTTTAAAAATATTCCTCTAAAATTAAACTTAAAACTGGAGAGTGGTTAGTTCCCTAGTATGGTCGCCAGTATGTTATCACCTTAGTAATTCTTAGGTCGTGAGATTTTGGTTTATAGTTAAAGAAAACCAAGGGTAACCAAGAACCTCTTTTAGAATTCAAGATCTAGCCTTCCTGAGTTCTGGAGAGGGATCTCTCCTTAAGATTTAGCTTTGTTTTGTAATGGATTTTAGGCTAGCTATAAGTGGAAAATTTGATTCGATTTTTTAAATGTTGATAGAAATAAAATACTACAAGGGAAACCATAGAAATATCTACCTAACCATTGGGAAATGGAGTCAAATTTATAGCAAACAAGAATAGAAAACTAAGGTCAAAAGAAAAAATATACTAAGGGCAAGATAGATGATCTTCAGAGGGTTTAAAAAGGATATTTTGATGAAGTGGTATGATCTGGACTAAGGGAAGTTAAGAATCCTTAGATCACAGAAAAGGAAGAGGAAAATTGAGGTCAAACGAGACTAAAGAGAAATTAAGAATTCTAAAGTCTGGAAATCAGTAGAAAACATAAACATGAAAACTAGTAAAAACAGAGAGTTTTTTACACTGATTCTGTAATATCTTTCATTTTTATTCATTTAATATGGAAAATAACACAAGATGTATGAATGAAACTTAAAGAAATAAATAATGAAAACTGGAAGATACAATACTCATCTGATCAGCACGAGGATCATTAGTTATGATGTTTATTTGCTTCAGTTTCCAGCCTGCTGCTTCAACTTAACTCACATAAAATCCCAATGTTTTAAAAAAAATATTCTATAGTAGTCTTGATAATTTTATTCCACCCAAAATACTTCAAAGAGTGAAGTACTTATACAAATTCTAAACTAGAATATCTTGAAAAAATATCAAGATTAGTTCACAAATATCTCTAACTGTTTTACATAAATAGAACTTAATTAAAGGACACTCAAACTAATACATCTATTTGGAACTATTTTTTATGTATAGTTGATGACAAAGAGGATAATTCTAATTTGATCCAACTCTTAGTTGACGATGATGCATCCAAGTCACTAACTGCTTCCTTTCTTTGTCCATTCTGCTCCAGCAATTCTGCAAACTTGGGGTCCAATGATACCTTTGTATTATATGTAAACTATGAAAGAGGTTATTGTAGGTGAATATGTTGGTGAGATAAACCTCTTTCAGTTTCCTAAAATTCCTCTCCATCTCTGCACAATAGGCTCTACAAAACGATGTGTAAAATAGAGTTCTACAGAGTCTGAAACATAGGTTGTAAAGATGTGCATGTATCTCTCATTATAAAATGACTGTGAAACAAATGAGATAGGTTTTTGTATATAGGAATCTTAGGAATAAAAACCTTCTTCAGTTTTGTATGATGTATTTCTTATTGACCACAATCTTCTCTGCAATATGATGACTTAACAGGAATTTTCTGCAAAAAGTGCTTTCCAATATTGTTTAATATTTGCCAATCCATAATGGTTGTTAGAAACGTGAGAGAGGTTTTTGTAGTTGGACACCTTAAGAACATAAAAATATTTTAGTTTTTCAAAATTCATCCCTGATTGGTCACAATATTTTCTACAAAACAATGACTTAAATAGGAAAATTGTGCAAAAAATGTCCCTTCTTGCTCTCTTTTTATCTTTTCACCTTTTTGTTCTTTTAACTATTTTACTTTCACTTTGGATAAACTTCATTGTTAATGAAAGTATTTTCATCTCTTTTTACCATTTTACTACCTCTCTATTTATTTTTATTGTTTACCTTTGACTGTTCTTGTAACTTTGTTTTAACTTTCACTCTGACTTTTACCTGATACACTTTAACCACTGATACTTTTTAACTGTTATGTTTTCAATGTCATTGTGAATTTTGATTTCACTTTTACCTGCAAAAATCAAACAATTTGTGAATGAAATCCAGGTCTGCAGGGAGGTGATTGAAGGCTTTTTGAAAGACTTGTGGAATGAGATCAGTCTGTGGAGGTTTAACTCTGTTTTTTAGGCATTTTGGGTAGCTACTGCAAGATTAAACTGTTTGCGGGAGTTATTCACTTTAACAGAGATGAAACTGAGCAATTTAGGCTAAGGATGGCTTCTTTTGGGATTTTTCTCTCAATTAGGTTTTTTGAATGGGTTTGATTGAAAAAATGGAATATCAAGGTAATTCAGAGGTTTTAGTTGTTCATGTCCTTGAATTTAATCTTTAAACTGTGAAAATTGATGAAATTGGCTTTAAAAAGGTTCACAGTCGAAAACAAGGCTTTTTGGGAAAATTGGTCAGGGAAGCTCAGTAATGCTGTCTATGAGTAGTTTCTGAAGGTCGAAGGCACAAATGATATGCAAATAATAAAAACTAAGATTGAACCTTAAGTTGTATCAACACACATAACATTTATTACAGGTCGAAATTAATGGCGGGAGCGGTTTTTGTATTTGAAGGAGAAACCATTAGTGGTTATCGCATTGCTTCTGGGCGGTAAACGGTTTTTTACTTTTGCAATGCGATCGAGTAGAAATGAGACACATAGCGTATGGTGGTTTTGGGAAACAAATTTTATCGCAATTTTTTTTTCAAACTTTTCCCGATCACTTTTATAATGCGATATTGAATATGCACCGTCGGATCACAATGGATGAAGCGAAGGGTCGGGATATTTTGGAAAGTTGCAGGGAAATAAGGTGGGACCAGGTACTATGATCTATGCTGTTGATTTGGTAAGAGGAGATTGGCGGTTTAAAATTAATCTGATAGGAAATAGTGGGGGAGGGGGAAGGATTTATCGGATTTAGTTTGGATCGTCAGATTAAAGGGATTAAGATGATCGGAGGGTCAAGAATGAATGCGAGGGGGTGGGACTCGGGTTCAATATTATCCATTGATTTGATTGGGATGATCGGATGGTTGAGGTTAAACCCGATGGTGAGGAGGGGTTTAACAAGGTTTAAACCAGGTTTTAAGATTTATACGAAATATCAGGTTTCACAAAGTATGAAAAAGTAAAGGTTTAACCTTGGGTTAGGGGTAATTGGGAGAGGGGAAATATTACAGAGGGATAAGTTTTGTGAATTTTAGCTTAGATTAAATTCGGGATTTTTGTTTTAAACATATAAAATATGTTTAAAGATTTTCTTTGTATTTTATTATATTATATAGTTTTTAGACTATTTGAACTGTCCAAAACTATAAAGGAGCGAGATATTTGAATAATGATATTTTTAGCAAAATGGGGTTTATTGTGGGTTTTTATTAAAACATGTGGGGATAATAAACTTTGGCTAAAGTTATAATAATGGGTTTTTTATGGATATTAAATAAAAAGGAACTATATTAATAGAACTAAGATAATTGATAGGGAGTTAATAAAATATGTTAGGTGTTAATATGAAAAGGAAAATGTGAATACTCAAGACATACCCTTATAACCAAGAAAAGTGAAGATCAAAGAAAAACTTGCATTTATGATAATTTCATCACTGCTACTTAGGATAAAATGCCATTTTGAGGGTTTTATGCTTCATGAAATGTAGGAAGTTAATCAAATGGGGATTAGAGCATCATTAAGTAAAAATGAGGTTTTTACTTATGATTTTTTCCTGGTAAATGAATGCATGAATGGAAAAATGTGATTTGTGGGATTAATATAGACATTTAACATTTTCAACTAATCATCCATAGAGCCTTGGGTCCGGTCCCAACAAAAGTCAAGGAAATGCCTTGAGCCTTTATGACTGATAGTTTAGAATGATAAATGGCTATGGGGAAGGGAAGTTAGTTATTTGCAGCCCTGGTGAATAATATTTACAATGATGCTTCTCACCTTCTTCTACCTACCCAATTTTAACTGCTAACATTTTTTCTTCCATTTTGATTAGGTGCATTTGAGCTAGCAACCTTTACAACATTTATTCTTTCTGAAAGCAATAAACTATCTAATTCTACACTTATTTCATCCAATAATCCAGATTAAACTGTTCGATTCACTTATTCTCTACCTAACTACTGAATTGTCATGATTAAACTGTATGACAATTCTTTATTCTCTATCTACAACAAGTGAAATTGAAACATGACAAGTCAAGATTAAACTATTTAACTCATCATGGATTATGGAATTTGTTGACACTCTGCCATAATCAACTGCAATAGGTAAAAGTAGTGGCATTTAGACTTGCACACTTTCATGTTTTATTCATCTTTTTCTTTTTTGGGTTTATTATTTTTTCTAAGTCCTTTGATTGTTCTTTTAGGACTTTTTTACCCTCTTTTTTATTTTTTGATTTTTGATTTTTATTTTTTTACAAAATATGGGAATACAGCTTACAGAAGGCAAAATATGTACATATTTACAAGATTACCATCAGTCAAGTCAAAATTATGAATCCTATATTTATAGGTTACTGACATACTCCAACGCTGATGAAGGTGATATGTTAACCAAGTAACATGCAGTCCCCATTGCCTCTGCCGATAATTCTTGTCCTAACCCAATACCACTGAGCATGCTTTTTGCCTTTTCCATCAGCGTTCTGTTCATTCTTTCTCCAACTCTGTTTTGCTGAGGTGTGTATGGATTAGTCTTCTTCCGTGATATACCACACTTCTTACAGAACTCTTCATATTACTTCTTGCAGAACTCCCCACCATTATCTATCCTCAACAACTTTATCTTCTTCTCTGTCTGGTTTTCCACCAAAGCCTTAAATTATTTAAATCTGTCAAAGACTTCATATTTCTTCCTCAAAAACTATATCCATGTATTCCTTGAGAATTCATCTATGAATGAAACATAGTACATAGACTTACCCAGTGATGGAATCGACACAAGTCCAAACACATCACTGTGAACAAGATTTAATATCTTGTTTGCCCTCTTAGCACCAGAAGGAAAACTCACTCAATTCTACTTCCGATATACACAACGTTCACATAAATTGAAATCCAGAGAGCTATTAGACATACCTTCTACCATACCATTTCCATGCAGTATCCGAAGGCCCTTCTCTCCAATATGTCCAAGCCTTTGATGCCATAGCATGGTCTTTTCTCCAGAGACCGCTAGGATTTCTGCTCCACTTTCGAGAACCACATAACTGTTGCACCCATCAATAATAGTTCTTCCCTGAAGCTTGTACAGAGTTCCAATTTGAACTCCCTGCATTAATACTAGTGCTCCCCGAACCATCTTACAGGAATATTTCTTGAACACTGATTTTACACCTGCATCATCCATCTTGCTTATAAAAATCAGTTTTTTGGCCAATGCAGGAATGTGCAGAACACTAGGAAGTGTTCTAATCCTTCCACCTTGCAGCTTCAGCTTGATTTTTCCATGTACGGCGATTCTGGCCTTCCTATCATCACCTAAGAAGACATCACCGCCTTCATATTTCTCATACTCATAGAACTACTCCCTATGAGGAGTGAAGTGAAAGGATTCACCCAAGTCAATCAATCATGACTCATGATCTACATGTGTATTTGAAGAAGAAGCCAAATACACATCCCCACCTTCATCTGAGGTGGTTTTTGCCTCTGTAGAAGGAGCATCATCATATCCCATTCCTTTCTCAGGAGCTTTAGATCTGTAGTCCTTTTTGTAGTGCCCTTGCTTTTCGCATTTCTAGCACACCTTTACAAACTTTCCAGGAGATTTAGATCTCCCTCTAGATTTAGATCTCCCACTCGAAACCTTATTCTTGTTTTTGTTCTGGGACCTTCCCTGTATAGATAAGGCATCTCCATTTTGACCCTCCATATTTCTCCGTCTCATTTCGTTTGACAGCAAGGCTGATATAATGTCATCAAAATTCAAGGTAGTTGTATTTCTACCTATTGCAATAACCAGACTGTCCAATAGAGAACACACCAAATTGATGCACTTATCTTCATCTAAGATTTTAATATCAACAGATGATAGCCGACTTACCACAGTATTGAAGGTGTCCTGATGCTCTGTCACCGAGTCTCCATCCTTCATCCTCAGGTTATACAGCTTTGTCCATAGGAACAATTTATTCACCAAAGACTTAAGTTGGTACAAAGCCCCAAGTTTGTCCCACAATCTCTTTGTCGTAGCTTCCCCAGATACATTCAACAATACTGAATTTGAGACATTCAACTGTATTGTTCTCTTTGCCTTACGATCCAAATTCTTCCAGTATTAATATGACCTTGTTGTTGGTTTAGTACTCAGATCTACCGCGATCCACTGATCCTTATCCATCAGCAGATCCTCCATCTTGAGCTTCCACAACTCAAAACTCTGAACATTAAATTTCTCGATCTCTATCTTCTCATTGCTCGCCATCTTCTTTCACCGTAAGAATCGATCCCACAGATCTCCCACTGAACAGGGTCTACCTCAAGCCCGAGAAAAAAACCCCTCAACAGTAAAGGCATCCCCTTGAAGCCGAAACTTCTCCGATACCAAATGTAGGTTTTAACCCTGTACAGAAATTATCTACAAATGAATCTTAAAAATATAAAATAAACAATAGCAAAAGCATAAAACATAAAACAGATATACACATTTATTTTCCCCTCGATCCCAAATCGGGACAACCAGCTTGATTTCTCATTATATTCCTCTTAGTGTTACAACACATATATATACATGTTGAAGCATACATAAACCCCAATCCATTAACCCTAGATTAGAACATAACCGTAGTTCCCTTGACTGGATATAAAAAATACCAAGGGCTGAAAACCATCATGCCCCAAAACCATGTGCATACCCATGCACAAAACCATGGGCGGGTCCGCCCACAGAAAAATAAGGACCAAAAAAAAATTTCCCGGGTTGCTGCCCCGGACCCCAAACAAGGGTGGCTGTCGCCCCCCCTGCTGCACTTAGCGCAACATACAAGGGGGGCTATCACCCCCCCACACGTGAATAGTCGTGGAAAGAATATAACACATACCCAACAATATCATCAAATTAGAATGGAGACTGAAGATATTTCGAAAACAACATTTCGAACTCATGAGGCTCATTATGAGTTTTTGGTCATGCCTTTTGGCCTTACCAATGCACCTTCTACATTTCAAGGGTTGATTAATTCCATTTACAATCCCTTCCTTAGAAAATTTGTGTTAGTGTTTTTTGATGATATACTAATCTACAACAATTCTTGGAAGGATCATGTTCAACATGTAGACACGGTGCTCAGACTATTGGAGAAGAAACAATTGTATGCAAAAACCTCCAAATGTTTCTTTAGAGTACAAGAGGTGGAATATCTAGGTCGTATTGTATCTCATGAGGGTGTTAAGGTAGACCCTAAAAAATTTAAATCCATTAAGGAATGGAAAGCCCCCACAACCATAAAGCAGTTACGAGGATTTCTCGGGTTAATAGGGTATTATCGCAAGTTTGTTAAGAATTATGGGAGAATAACAACACCTCTAACAACATTGTTAAATAAAGATGAATTTTCATGGACTCCTAAAGAAACTAAGGCCTTTAAACATCTTGAAGAGGAAATGTGCCTAGCACTAGTCTTAGCTACGCCAAACTTTACAAAAACCTTTATTATGGAATGTGATGCCTCAGGAAATGGAATTGGTGTTGTTTTAATGCAATAAGAAGACCCATTGCTTTTGAAAGTCGTCCAATCAAAGGAAAGTATTTATAGAAAGTTAATTATGAAAAGGAAATGATAGTCTTAAATAATTTTTGGAACAAATAATATCTTCAGAAGAGTACCAAAAAAGGGTCACAAATATCTTGATTATGAATTTGAAATAATCTACAAATAAGGGAAGCTAAATGTTGTTGTGGATACACTCTCAAGAAAGGATGGAGAAGTGGAAGCATTTCTTTGTGCCATTTCTATTATCCAACTAGATTGGACAACCGGAGCAAGCGATGAATGGAAGAAGGACAAGGAAGTGTGGACACTCATTCAAAAGTTGCAGCAAGCTCCTCATACATCTAATACATTTAGTTGGAAAAATTATTTCTTATGGTACAAATATCATTTATATCTTTGTAATAATTCCCAACTAAAACAAAAGATTATTTTGGAATTGAAAAATTCTCCCTTAGGAGGAAACTCAATATTCTTAAAAGCTTACCACAGGGTGAAGAAAGACTTTTTTTTGGGATGGCCTTAAATCTGATATTCAAAATTTTGTGGCCGAATGTTTGGTTTGCTAGCAAAATAAAGTTGAGAAAATTAAGACCTTGATTCTTGTACAACCTTTATCCATTCCAAGTCAATGTTGGGAGGATATTTCAATGGATTTTACCACAGGTTTACCTAATTCTAAAGGAGGGAGTGTCATCGTGGTGGTAGTTGATAGAATTACCAAGTATGCACACTTTTGTGCATTATCTCATCCATTTAAAGCAAGTACAGTTGCTACTGCATTTATGGAAACAATTAAAAAGCTACATGGAAACCCAAATATCATTGTAAGCGACATTTATTCCATTTTTATAGAAATTTTTGGACGGAATTATTTTATTGTTTGGGTACTCAACTAGCTCATATCTCATCTTATTATCCTCAATCCGATGGGAAAACTATGATAGTGAACAAATTTTTGGAGGGATGTATTCGTTGTTTTTTATCTGATAAAAAAACATAATGGGTAAAGTGGTTACCTCTGGCTGAATGGTGGCATAAAAATTTTGTTGGAACAAGGTCTCCTACAAGCTACGAAACTGGTCCATTTTGTATATTTTTTATTATATTTAGTCTAACGCAGGGGTTTCAGGTTGGGTCAAGGCCCCTAATGCATTGTAAATGGGTCAATGATAGACCAAGAATCCGCAAACCACGATTTGTGGACCATTGGATGCGTAGGCTAAAATAGTATAAGTATTTGAACCTTTTTGAGTTGAAAGAGAGACATGGAATAGAGATTGATGCTAAGTGCGAACTGGTAGATCTGGTTAGGGTTGTTGGGGAAGGACTCCTGCTGTTGTGTGTGCAGATATTCTCTGTCCTGTTGTGTGCGGACCCTACTATTGTGTGCACAAGTTGGGTTTTGGGGTATCATAAGTAGAATTGAAGGATTAATGAATGCAAAAGTATTGTTGAATACCTGAATCTATTGGAATTACTGTGATGTTTGGTTAATTAATATATACTATTGTGTTATTGATTTAAGCTGCGAACATACTTGTGTTACTTTTTTATGCTATGATCTGGGTCTGTTCTGTTGCACTTCATATAAAAATATCAAGAATAGTTGCGTTATCGTTATATGAGTTCATAATTTGTTGATTACTGTGAATATCATTGTTGTTGCGCACGTGGATGCGAAGGGAATATGTAGATCTAGGCTCTATGATATAAGATCTAGTCACTATAAGTTTGAACGTAGCTCTGCTTGACTTAACTACCCTCTCTGAGGGTGCGGAAACCTGGTTCCAGCACCCACCCATACTACTTCAGGTGAGGATTTGGCCTCCGCAAGTAGGTCACTGCCGAAAGGGCCAGTAGTATAGGGGTTTGTTGGCAAACCTCGAACCTCTGAACCTGGGTCAGGACCCCTCGAACCAACAAATGGTTCTGTTTCCGAGATCGGGAGCATTCTGAGAGAGGGATCGGGTAATGCCAAGGCCATACTACAAACTTGAAAGCAAAGAAATTGATGAATGGTTCGAACATCAAGTTTAGGAATTTGTAGTGAAAGAGAACCGTAGTAAGAGGTTGACCACCGAGGATAAGTATATGTTCATGGAGATCTACGAGATGTTCTTTTAAAAAATTGTGATTGAGCTCCAGGAGTGGCTTGCGAGGTTGGTCGAATTTCAGAAGTGTTGGAAGGCCGAACCGGTCACGCAGTGGACCCCCGAATTGATCTAGTAGTTAGAGATTGATAACACCATCACTCGCATGGTGGACCAATGGGTGGACAGTGTGCTAGGAGGGTTCATGACAGAATTTTCCATCAATCATTTTGTATCCTATTCTAAAGCAGTGCGAAGATTATTCAAGGGTTTCCAGGGTAAGTTTCTGAATACCTTACCATTGCTGATTAATATATTACTATGCAAAAAGAGTATCTTGTGTATCCACACTGAATGAATGACCCCTGACCTGGATGGAAGTACGACATGAAGTGGCAAGTACTATATAACCAACCAAGAATGAGATAGGTCTGTCTACAGCCCGATAAGGGAAGTAACTATGCAGAGTCCTCCTGGCACACCACTTTCAAACCAGCATAGGAGTAAGAATTCACCTACACCTCTGCCACCACCAGAAGACGACATGGCTACACACGTGAAGTTTCTGACCTTTAAGGGTGTGGGGGATGAAGACATGGATCAATTCTGATTTGTTGCAGGATTAGTATGGACTACGCAGAACGCAGCTAGTGATGCAATGAAGCAGGCACATCTATCCCTTACCTTTGAAGGGATATCTTTGGACTGGTACATGGGATACATTAGCCAGCATGCGAATGCAACCATTGAGGAAATTAAGAATGATTTGAAGTAATAATTCAATAAGCCTAATTCCTACTCTCAAATAGTGGTTGATATAAAATATTTTAATCAAGGGCCTTCTGAGTCTGTGTGGGAGGCCGATCAATGACTGAAGAAGGTGATCAGGGAAGGGGGATTTCAATATGATGACAGACAACATACAAAATGGTTCATTTCTATGCTACTACCTCACCTGCGCGTACCTATGGGTCATCAAACGTTCGAATCACAGTAGAAAGCCTTGGAAGGTGCCATGAAGTTAGAAGCCACGCCTCGAGATAAGACCCAGCTTTGAATCCAATAGATCCAAGGGCAGCTAGAAGCAATACATGTGGAGATCCAGAACCTGCGAAAAGAGCGAGGAGCAGAGGCTAGCCCTGAAAGGTGGTGCATACGATGCAGGGTGAATGGTCACACCAAGGATAATTGTCCTCTATGAGCAGACTATATGCAGGCCGGGGGACCTAGCCCATTGCACCCAAGAGAAAGTGCAGGGCCAAGTGGGCTAGCATTGTGGTGTGATGATTGTCACATTACAGGGCTGCACGACACAAACCGTTGCCCCCGCCTTAGTGCGTATGTCCTAGAGGTAAAACAGTAATGTGCAGGTTCTGTAGATCGATAGGACATGATGAACAAAACTGTCAGACATATGATTTGATGATTGATCACAGAAACTTATAACTTATATAGGGTACAATCAGACCCTACGTCGCCAAGGTCCCCCACAGGCATAGGTGGCTCCGTAGCTAGGGACAGGGGGGGCCGAGGCGGAAGTGCAAGTTAGGGATGAGGGAAGCTAATCTGTTATAACTGTGGAGAGGTCGAGCACTTTGTGATAGACTGCCCAAATCCTACGAGGCAGTCATGTCGGTACTACAGACAACTGGATCATGTGATCGAAGACTGCCCAATATTGATAGAAAAAATTTAGGAGAAGTAGCCAACACCTACACATAATGTGTAGAGGGTTAAGGCTAAGATGCGAGACAAATATCTGAGCGTAAATGTCATAACGCGCAATGGAATGGCCACCAGAGGACCTGGGGAGAAGGCTGCGACTAAATCTCTGATCCAGCAAGTTGTTATCAAACAAGAGGGTTTGGACCTAAGCAAGGAAAAATAAACATTTATCGCAGCTCGCAAAGACTTTGCTAAGGCAAAGGCATCTACTTCTCAGACACCTATGAACCTTAAGGCAGATGAGGAGGTCAAGCCCTTCTTACAGGCATGTATGAAGTTGTTGTGCAACCCACTGACTGTAGAGAATCTTTAGGCATTGAGAGATAGTTGCGCAGCATGACCTAGCCTACCTCCGAAAATCAAGGATGTACACAAACTATAAAAATATAAGAAACGCACTGGTAGGGAGATGCGGTTGACTGCGCAGATTGGTGATTATGAGATGGATCTGGTTATTTTGGACCTAGGGTAAGATGTGAATGTATCACCTAAACAGACTTGGAAATGAATGGGAGAACCTAAGTTGGAATGGTCCACTATTCAGCTGTGCATGGCTAATCAGCAAAAGATTATACCCTTGTGGAGACTATCGAAAATTGTGGTGGATATCGCAGGAGTAAAGGCCCAGGTGGACTTTGAGGTCATTGAGATCGTAGAAGATGTAGACCCCTATCCTGCGCTCCTGGGCTTGGATTGGGCCATCGATATGGGGGGTATCATTAACTTGAAGAAGACAAGCATGGTGTTTTAGAATAAGGGTACAAGGGTGATAGTGCCATTAGATCCTGTGGAAGGCGAACGATACACTGAGCCAGTGCGTGACAAAGAGGATGTGGATCATATTTATAAGTTGACTGCATGGGATAAAGATTGGATTAACCCCATGACTGACGGTTTACTCTGCTGGGAAAAGGACAGTGAATGTTTCTCCGACTCCGATGGGGAGATAAAGAACTAGCAAAATCAGTTACATGATGTCTCTGCACTACAATGCCTTCGGGTCACAAAGGAATTTCGACGCATTTCCTCAGAGGTAAGAGACTTACCCTATTTCAATGGTTCTGGTATTATTAAGGAATTTTTATGAGCATTCAAAGCTGAGGTTCCATGGGAATGAAGGCTATGGGCCCTTAAGCTGGCCAAGCGTGGAACACATGCGCACTAGTGGGAGACACATGAGGAAGCATTCCAGGAGTGGGAGGATTGTCGGGGCATTATGCTCCTACGATTTCAGACTCTAGCGGAGGTATGGGTCGAGACGTTCCTTGGCCCAGGGGACCTGCGGAAACACTTGGTTGCATGGAGAAAGACATGGGCTGACCAAACTGCAAAATAATGGATCCACTTATTCATTCATTATTTGGGTCCAATCCCTACTGCATGGTACCTGGATGCGAAGCTACATCAACGCACACACCATTGGGAAACTCTGAAGGATGACTTCATAGGAACATTCAGACTGATAAGGGGTTCCGAGGCACTTGAAAAAGCTCTGCAAGACATAGATACATTTTTGTTTGGAAAATTCGGTGCTCCGAATGTTGCAGAAGAGCCGACTTAGGAATCCCAGATGCAGGATATTGTTGACTGCCACAGCTTGGCGAGGGAAGAAGGTGAAGATGATCTGTGGTCTGTCTCTATCCTAGAGTCGGAAGGGGAGCACATCATTACAAGACCCCCACTACGAGAGGTAGATGTCACTAAGCCTCTCAAGTTGTGCGAAGTCGACATTGGGACGGAAGAGCACCCTAAGTTAGCTAAGGTTGGGGATTATTGGGATGAGAACATAGTAGGAAAAGTGGCTGAGCTACTCACAGAATACCAGGACTTGTTCCTGACAAAGTTTTTGGAGCTAAAAGGGATCATGGGAAACTTAGGGGTCATGCATATCACTCTCAAACCATATGTGCGTCATGTGAAGCAGCGGCCCTATATGTTGAACCCCAAGTATAAGCAAAAGGTCAAGGAAGAAATTGATAAAATGAACGCTGCAGGTATCATTGAACATGTTGAATAGTCTAACTGGGTCAGTTTGATGGTGGTTCAGGAAAAAAAGACTAAGGGGGAGATTCATATCTGCGTGGATCTGCGCAATTTTAACGATGCTTATGTCCATGAACCATTCCCTACACCATTCTCAGATGAAATTTTGGATAGCGTGGGCAGCCAGGAAGCATACTCTTTCACAGATGGGTTCTCAGGATACCATCAGATCAGGATCGCACCTGAGGATCGCAACAAAACCACGTTCGCCACTGAGTGGGGATCTTTTCAGTATACTATCATGTCGTTTGGTCTCAAGAATGCCCCTGCTATCTTCTCGCATGTCGTTGTTGCAATATTCAAGGAATTCATCCACAAGTTCCTGGAGGTGTATTTCAATGATTGGACTGTCTTCAGCCTGGTGAAGGCGCACGTATCGAACCTGCGCAAGATGTTGGATGCCTACCGAAAGCACTAGATTTCCTTAAATATCAAGAAGTGTATCTTCTGCATACCTTTTGGAATCTTTCTCGGCCACATAGGTTTTTGGCAAGGATTGATGGTGGACCCTACCAAAATCACAGTTATCATAAACTTGCCAGTACCAACAACGGAGAAGCAGGTATGCTCGATCCTTGGACACACGGGCTACTACAGGAAATTAATTCAAGGCTATGCATTGATTACGGCCCCTATGGAAAAATTTCTCAAGAAGGATAGTTCGTTCTTTTGGAATGATGAGTGTCAACATAGATTTGAATTACTTAAGGAAAAAATGGTCTCATCACCTATTCTCATCTTTCCCGATTAGGAGAAGGTATTTCATGTTCACGTCGATGCATCGGGCATTGCTCTTAGGGTTGTCCTTACGCAGCCAGGGGAAGGAGACAGTGACCACTCGATTACCTTTGCAAGTAGGAAACTCTCAAGTGTAGAACGCAACTACTCAACCACAGAGCGGGAGGGATTGGCTATGGTCTACGCGTCGCAAAAGTATCGACATTATATGTTAGGAGGACACTTCAAAATGTTCACCAACCATTCAGCTTTGAAGTACCTGGTCAATAAGCTTGTGTTGAGAGGGAAAATATGCCGATGGATACTACAGGAATATGACTTTGAAATCATCATCAAGCTGGGAAAGTTGAATGTTGGGCCAGACCACTTGTCCCGAATAAAGAGCGGCAAAGATCCAACCAACCTGGAGGATGGATTTCCTGATGCGCAACTCTTTTCTATTAAATTAGTGGAAACACCCTTCATGGATATCATTCAGTTCTTAACTACTGGGGTGGCACCTCCAGAGTACTCAGTACAACAGAAGAAAGAGCTAGTCACCCGGGCAGCGGATTTTACCATCATCGCAGGTCATTTACATAATATGGGAGTTGATGAAGTGTTGTGGCGATATGTTTTTGACCATGAAAGGCACGCTATGTTTTCAGAAGCTCATGATGGAGTAGCAGGAGGTCACTACGCAGGAAAAGCAACGGCACAAAAGATCTTGAGAGTTGGGTTATGGTGGCCAACCCTACATAGTGATGCCCACGACTATTGTGAAGCCTGTGATATGTGCCAATGAACAGGAAGGCCTTCTCATAGAGACGAAATTCCCCTTCAACCGCAAATATCTCTACAAGCATTTGATAAATGGGCCATTGATTTCGTAGGACCCATCAACCCGCCAAGAAAGAAGACGGGTGCGCGCTACATTATTACTGCCACTGATTATGTAACCCGGTGGGCCGAGGCACAAGTAGTAAAGGATTTTACTGTGGATACCACTGTGCATTTTATCTTTGAACAAATCTTGACCAGATTCGGATGCCCGAATATCCTCATGAGCGACATAGGTACACACTTTGTTAATGAAACAATCCAAGCTTTGACTGAGGAATTCCAAATCCATCATGCGAAGAGCACACCATATGACCCAAAGGAAAATGGCATGGTTGAGGCTTTTAACAAAATCTTGGATCAGGTGCTGACAAAGGTCTACAATGTTGATCACAGTGATTGGGACATATGAATCCCCTTGGTTCTTTGGGCCTATCGAATGACCTGCAAAAAGTTAACAGGAAAAACCCCCTTCAGGATAGTCTACGGCAAGGAGGCTGTGATTCCAATGGAGTATGTTATTCTTAGTCTACGTATTTCCACTTTCATGAACATGGCAGAACCTGATATCATGGAGGAGCGATTAACACAGTTTATGGCTTTAGAGGAGGATCAATTTCTGGCCAATTTCCATCAGCAGGTTCAGAGGGACTATGATAAAGCTTGACATGTCCGACATATTCGCCAAAAAATGTTCACAGAAGGTTAATTGGTCTTCTTATATTATAGCCAGTTTTCCAATCATCCAGGGAAGTTCCAACAGCATTGGCTTGGTCCCTACACAGTTATCGAAATCACGGATGGTGGAGCTATTAGGCTAGCTACCCTGCGCGGTGATATGTTACCAAACTATGTCAATGGAAGTCGGATAAAACCATATTGGATAAAGTGACTGTATGGCCAGAGTGGCCGTACAGGTGTAGGTGAAGAACCTACCATCGCAGTAACTCGAGATGAGTCACAATATTGTGTTGGGGGACTATTGGAACAAAGTCTCCTACAAGCTGCAAAACTGGTCCATTTTGTATATTTTTTATTATATTTAGTCTAACACAGGGGTTTTTGGGTGGGTCAAAGCCCCTAATGCATTATAAATGGGTCAAGGGTAGACCAATAATCTGTAAACCACGGTTTGCGGACCATTGAATGCATAGGCTAAAATAGTATAAGTAGTTGAACCTTTTTGAGTTGAAAGACAGACTTGGAATAGAGATTGATGCTAAGTGCGAACTAATAGATCTGGTCAGGGTTGTTGGGGAAGGACTCCTGTTGCTGTCTGTGGGGAGGTTCTCTATCCTGCTATGTGCGGACCCTGCTAATGTGTGTGCAGGTTGGGTTTTTGGGTATCGTAAGTAGACTGAAGGATTAATGAATGCAGAATCATTGTTGAATACCTAAATCTATTGGAATTACTGTGATGTGAATCTGTGATTTTTGGTTAATTAATATATAATGTTGTGTTATTGATTTACGCTGTGAACATACTTGTGTTACTTGTTTATGCTGTGATCTGGGTCTATTATGTTGCACTTCATATAAAAATATCTGGAATAGTTGCATTATCATTATATGAGTTCATAATTTGTTGATTACTGTGAATATCATTGCTGTTGCGCACATGGATGCGAAGGGAATTTGTAGATCTAGGCTCCATGATATAATATCTGGTCACTATAAGGTTGAACGCAGCTCTGCTTGACTTACCAACCCCCTCCCAGGGTGCGGAAACCTAGTTCCAGCACCCACCCATACTACTTTGGGTGAGACTTTGGCCTGTGAAAGTAGGTCAATACTGAAAGGGCCAGTAGTATAGGGGTTTGTTGGCAAACCTCGAACCTCTAAACTTGGGTCAGGACCCCTCGAGCCAACAACTTCCTTCCTTATTGCAGCAAAAATGACCCCACTTTATGGATATCATCCACCGTCCATCACATCATCTTTAAGAGAAAATTCTAAGGTTCAAGAAGTGTAATATCACATCAAGCATCAACAACAATTTCTCCAACTCTTAAACAAAAACCTAAATTTGGCACAAAATCGAATGAAATAACAGGCATATCAACATCGTAGAAAGAGAAGTTTTGATGTAGGAGAAGAGGTATTTTTACAGCTACGAGCATACAAACAAATGTCCCTCAAGCAAGCTAAGATGGATAATAAATTATTGCCAAATTACTATGGTCCTTACAAGGTGTTGCAAAAGATTGGTACTATGGCATACAAATTGGAGCTTCATGCTTCTTCTTGAGTCCATCCAGTTTTCCATGTTTCATGCTTAAAGAAGGTTGTAGGTGACAAAATTCCAGTTCAAACAATATTTCCAGAACTTGATGAGGAAGCAAAAATCATATTGGAACCTGAAGAAGTCACGGAAATAAGAACTCTACAGCTACGAAATCGATCAATTTCAGAGTATCTCATCAAGTGGAAGAACTTACCCACTGAAGTTTCTACATGGGAGGATGAAAATTTTATACAGAAGCATCCGAAGCTACTTAAGCATTGAGAACAACACTTTTTTGAAGGAGAGGGGCATGTTAGGTCCCTATATTACTAGTGTAGTCCCTTATTGTTGTTAGTGTAGCCCCCTTATTGTTATTGTTGTACCCTTATAACCCCCATATTGTTATTATTGTGCCCTTGCATTATTATTGTTAGGTTAGCTAGGATTATATTGTGACCCCATGAACTCATATATATAGAAAGGAGGTTTTTTCATTTGTATCATCCAAGAACTGTTCATTTCCCCATGAACTCCTATATATAGAAAGAAGGTTTTTTCATTTGTATCATCCAATAATTGTTCATTTATGTAATGTAAAGGAGGTTTCCCCCTCGAAGTGGCTTATTTCTGAGGCATTTGTCTCTCTTTTATTCTATTTTTGGAGCTGGTTTAATAACATGCGCCATATTAGTTGAATCTCATGGAGGGGTGGTCGGAGGTCACTATAAAGGAAAGGAAACCACACAATGATGCCTATGTGCACTGTCGTGCATGCGATGTATGCCATAGAACAGGTAAGCCATCGCACAGAGATGAGATGCCCTTGCATCCACAGATGACACTGCAAGTGTTTGATAAATGGTCCATATATTTTGTTGGACCTATTTACCCTCCAGGAAATAAGACAGACGTGTGGTACATCATCACTGCAATGGAATATGTAACCCATTGGGCTAAAGATAAGTTGGTGAAGGATTGTAGTGTGGACACAGATGCACACTTCATTTTTGAAAATATATTAACTCGGTTTGGCTGCCCTAAGATTTTGATGAGTGATCAAGGTACACACTTTTTGAATGAAACCATTGAAGCTTTGACCAAAGAATTCCATATTCATCATCAAATGATCACTCCATATCATCCAAAAGAGAATCGCACGGTAGAAGTTTTCAATAAGATATTGGAGACTATGCTCACTAAGACTTACAGTGCTAATCGAAATGATTGGGATGTGCACATACCTTCAGTTATTTCGACATATCGAACAACCTATAAGAAGCTAACAAGAAAGACATCATTCAGGATGGTATATGGGAAGGAAGTTGTGATGCCAATGGAGTATATTGTTCCCAGTATGCGCATTGCAGCATTCACAAATATGGAAAAAGAGTATATTATGGAGGAACATTTTTCCCAATTAGTCATGCCCACCAAGCCTAGAATTGGTACACAAACGACATAAAAAGGCATTGGAGTAGAGGTCATGATGAAAACAACCGGCGAGACCATTGATTTGGAAAAGGAAATTGTGTCTGAAAATAATAGTACTAGACCTAAGGAGACATAGGCTCAGAATGTTGAGTAGGTGGAAGTGCAAACTACCAAAGGGACAAAGCGCGACTCGCGGGCTGCAGGAGGTCCGAGGAAGAAGTGTAAAGGATCAAAAGCTACCAGAGAAGAGGAGCTGACGCTGACAGAGGATGACCTTAACGAGATAGCCAACAATATCACGTCTGTGACAAAGGACATGTGGACTAAATTGGAATTGGAGTACAAGGTTGCACTTGATGGGGAGCATAGGTTCAAGCAAGCCTGATTCAGGTGAGCATAGCCTAGGTGAGCTAGATGCAAGCGAACATGCTTGCTACGAATGCACAACCTCCCTCTATAGTCTTACCTGCGATGGGGGAGAGTCGCCTAATTCAGAACCCTGAGCCCTCCATCTAAGTAGAATCATTGATTATGCCTGTGTATATCCAAGCCTGCAGTGAAATCAATGTTGATTTAGCTATGTTGCCCACAGGTAAGCTTCATATGGTCAACAACATGATCATGGAAAAACTACAATTCAGAGAAGCCTGAGCCTACCTCACTGCCACTGAGGTGCAGCAACACGTAGTCGACCTCTAGTAGAAGCAACAATCAGTTGAAGAATCATGTCACGTAGCAGAGGATCGGTGTGCTGACTTAGAAGCCAAAATCGACCAAGTTTGCAGCAATGTGCCAGTGGTCCCTACCTCATCCGCACTAGCAGAAAAAATGGAAGGGTTGGTCGCTCCACTGAAGGCATCACAGTAGGAGATCAGACTTTTCAAGCGTAATTTGAGCATCAGATAGCATATCTACAGATGAAGCTGCAGTCGGGGACCCCACTTGAATTTATAGTTCATCGGGTTGCAGAAGTAAAGGAAGAAATAGATAGCATCACCGTCGTAGTTATAGAGTGCAACCAACTATTAGATGAGGCCATGGGTGTCTGGAATTCAGTTCAGAATGACCCGATGGTGTAGCAGTTTCACAATTAGTTTCCCGTCAAGGAGCATCAATTTTCATATATTAGGATGGCGACGCCTACCTTAGTTATCGAACAACGCCTTTCCCTCCTACAGGAGGGCCAAGTTATTCAGACTGAGATAGAGGACCTGCATTGTCGGGAGAACTTAATGGAAGTGTAGATTCAACCATGGGCCAAGGAGGCTCTATAACTGTCTCATACATTAGATGGAGCATTTAAGACCCCTTAGCACACCTAATGCATTATTGACCTTGCAGTTGAAGGACCAAAAATGGAGAAGCTGGTAAATGAAGCGCAGGGAGATTCTATGCATAGCATTGAGGTTTTTTTGCCACTGAAGACCTTTGTTGCCATGCTCAAAGAAAAAATGAAGGAGCTCACCCCACAGTGACTTAGGATGAGTCACGAGTTTGTGTTGGGGGCCTATTGGAGTGGGGCCCCATCAGGCAAGTTTTGATTAAGTTTTGTATATTTTTTTGGTTACACGCGCTGTGTCGAAGAGTAAAAGGGGCTCTGGGGTAGGTCAAAGTCCATATTTTATGTAAATGGGTTTTAAGGGAAAAATCTAGGCCTCAAACCATGGTTTGAGACCAGAGTATCTGCACACTAAATTGATATAAATATAGATAGATTGATTCAAGTAAGGTAGTTAATAAAGAATCTCATTCTTATGTTGATAAAAAATTTGTAAGGATTTCAATCTAAGTCTGCGTTTGGGTAGAAAGGCTCCTGCTGGTTGTGTGCGCGGAGAACTATTCATGGCCACGTGCCGACTCCGTTGGTTGTATGCACGGAAGGGTAATTGTAAGGTAAGTCTCAATGTATTGAACTGTTTAATCTATTCATGAAAATATTGTTTTGGGTGGAATCAAATGTGTAATGTGTTTGATGTCTGAGTTATCTTATTATTTCGAAGTTGATTCTGTCTATTTCGTTAAGATCACTTTACTTATGTTTATGATCAAATTCATCTACGCGAATAGATCCTATATTTTATGCATGAATATCAGTTGATGATTAAGTATATGATATATGAATCAATATTCTTAAGTTTATTTGTTACTTCACGTGAATATACACACTATGTATCTGCAAATATATGTTATCTATTTATACGACGAAGTTGATCTGATAATTTTTTGATCGATTATTCGTTGTTGGCTTGAGGGGTCCTGACCTAGGTTCAGAGTTTATTATGTAACCAACAAACCCTCCAACTACTGGCCCTTTTGGAAATGACATACTTGCGTAGATCAAAGTCTCACCCAAAGCAATATGGGGGGGTGCTAGAACCAAGTTTCTGCACCCTGAGAAAGAAAATAATGAAGTGGCCCTAAGGAGATCGATTGCATGCTTATAAACAGACGTGAGCAATACTTAACAGAATAAGGCATAATCACAAATATCTTTAGCATAGATAAGTCATAACAGAATTAGATCCATATCTAATCAATACTTAATCACTTAAGAATATTTATCAACCATCAATATGCATAAATAACCATATATATATCCTCGCGCAATGATAAATAAGCAACACAGAAACAATGTGATCTTAAGTGGAACATAAACAGTAGATAAGTAAATTAGATTAATAACACAATACATTCGCCAAAATCTGTCCTTTATATTGATTCATATCCTTTCAATACATCAAACTTTCCCCTTACACATAACCCTTCCACACACATAGCCAACAGAGTCTGCATGCAGCCAGGACTAGGTCTCCACGCACACAACCAGCAAGAGCCTTTCTACCAAACCAAGAAAAAACCTTTTATAGTGTATTAAAAATGCATACATATCATAATATCAAGTTAGACTTAAGTTACTTTCATTAGACTCGATATATTTATTTATATCATTTAAATGCGTTGATACTATGGTCTCAAACCATGGTTTGAGGCCCACAATTTACCCTTAAACCCATTTACATCAAAAATAGGGACTTTGACCCACCCCAAAAGCCCTTGACTCATTCGCACAACGTGCATATACAAAAATTATAAAAAATTACATAAAAAAATTATGCCCCAGGGGACCTCGCTCCAACAGGCTCCCAACACAAACATGTGACTCATCACGAGTTACTGAGGTGTCTTCTCCATTAACTTGGCTTGGAGCGTGCTGAAAAAATATTTCAGAGGTAGCACCATGTCAAAACTTTGCGTTGCAGGTCCCTGTGCTTGTTGATCAACTAACTTCTTCGTGGTGGGCCTTTAAGTGGGCATCGCTATGCTGCATTGTATCTGTTGAATTGCCTTCAAGGTTTTGTCCAGTGTCTATGTAAGCTGGAGAGCCTCCTTAGCCCACGGTTGCATACATTTTCTAACATATTCTCTTTTCGGATTGGGCTTCAATATCTGTTTGTATCATCTGGCCTCCTGCAGACGAGCAAAGAACTATGTAGGAACCATGGTCGGCGCCACTGTCCGAATTTCTTCAAATTTTTATTCCTTCTGATGCAGCTCGTTGCATAGCTCCTGAACTACTAGATCATTATCCATGGACGTCCATACACTCATAGCCTCATCCAAAAAATTGTCACACTTTATGACTGCAATAGTGATACTATCTCTGGCTTGTTTTACTTCGTCTACTCGTTGGCCGCGAACTTCTGATGGAATCTCAGGCTGCAACTTTGTTTGCAGGTCCGCGATTTGATGTTCATATTCTGCTACGAGTTAGACCTCAGCGCGCGATGCTTTCAGAGTTGTAGCCAGTCCTTCCAAATTTTCCTATGGCACAGCTATGGCTAGGACCGCTAGAACACCATGACATACTTGATGGATTTTGGCCTCTAGCATAGTGCATTGAGCTTCGGCTGCGTGAGATGCTACTTTTGCTGCTTACTGTTTTTGATGTGCATCTTCGACCTACTTTTGGGATTCCATTGTATTTGTGTGAGAAAAATCCTCTCTGAATTGGATTTCATCTACGATAATTAAATGCATCAACTGCAGATTCCATGCAGGTAACACAGAAAGATTAATATTTATATCACCTGTACTGCAGAATTGGGCGCGCCAGTTGACATCCACGTTGGCTAGTGTGGGGATTTGTACAAGATGAGCATCCCCAGTAACTGGTAACACTACATCTAATGGTTGCGCGCTTATGACTTGCGCACTGGTCTGGCTTGCTTGATATATGCTCACTTGTATCTGGCTTTCTTGCATCTTCATTTTGTGTAGCCCCACCTAAAAAATCTCTAATGAAGTCTTATATTGCACCTCCATATCGGTCCAGCGATCCTCAGTCGCAGACATGACTTTTTTTGGAATTCATGCAGATCTTCCTTCGTCAACGTCAATAAAAAATCTCTAATGAAGTCTTATATTGCACCTCCATATTGGTCCAGCGATCCTCAGTCGCAGACATGACTTTGTTTGGAATTCATGCATATCTTCCTCCGTCAATGTCAAGGAATTTTTTCCATCATCTTTGGATCCCTTTATCTTCATGTTTATCTTCTTTCTTGATCCACCAGTGGCCTGAGCGTCGCAATTTCTACCATTAGATTTTTTTACCTTTTTCAACGCAGACCTATTCTTCTCCAACTCCATTTTTTTTCAATTTCATTAGTTTCTCTAGTGGTGGTTGGTGTTCCTTATTTCCCAACAGGCTTCTCAATCACCTTCTCGATTGATTTGTTTGTTGAGTGCCTGTTTGCGGCTTTGTCGGTGTTATAGGTGTTGTTAGTGTCGATATCTTCATCCCTCCGTCAGAGATCAAAATCCTCTTGTTGCATTGCATATTAGGTGTCTCACTCAGTCCAATCAGCTGCATTCCATTAGGAGCATGGATCATCTGACGGTAAGGGCTTGTCACTCATGTCCCTCATGGCCTTTACCTACTGGCTTATTTCTGTTCATTAAAATCATTTACAGTCATTTTTGGTCTCATAGTTTGCAAAGAAGTATTTTTAGGGTTTTAGTCTCATTAGGTCTAGGGTTCGTTAATCCGGTCTTCAGAATGCCTAATAATGGTCAGCAGGCACATGAGGGAGTCTAAAATAAGGTTTTAGTGCTAAAATTTTCATCATCATATGCTTAATAATGATTTTTCTTCAAAACGCTGTTTTGAAGAAAAATAGTCTATTTCATCTTTATGTAATAAATGCAATGTGATTTTCAAGTTTTTTCAATTGTAATAACACTCCACTAGAAACCCTGGTCACCTTTTCCAAAGCTCCATGCCATCCATTCCCTACAAGATAGATAGAAAGCTCATCATTCAGTTCAAAAGAAAAAAGGAAGCAAAACAAAGTTTTTGAAAAGTGTTAAAGTTTGCAACATTATATAGTGGGTTTTTTCAAATGAAAAATTTAAATCCTTGGCATATAAGATATTTTCAAGTTCAAAACTACATTTGTGTGCCAAGAAAACTGGAGTAAGCCAAGGAGAAATTGTAGAGGGTGAAGCAAACAATTTGAGGGAGATTTTGTGCAAAGATCAGTTGCGCGACACATTGGCTGACTGTCGCGACACATCGGGCAAGCGTGACTCATTGGGTCGGCTCCCTGTGTGTGAAGTTGTTCCAGCACAACGCATTGAAAGAGCGCGGTGCACTGGGTTGGTTGTGCGACACACTGGGCCGAAAAGAAAATTTCTTGCCATTTCTTCCAAATCCGCAAATCGACATGGTCTCCCTTGTTCAAGTAAGTCAAATCCACCTCTTAATTGCCAATGAACAAGTGTTTGGTGTTGATTATGAGAATTTAAATACAAAAACTGAAACCCTATTGTCTTGTTGAAAGAGTGCTCCTTTAGGGTTTTAAAATTGGTTTGGTGTCAATCATTCCCATTTTCCCCATCCCTCCTCACTGTCTATCTTCTCAACAGACCCCTTTCCCTATTCCCTTGTATCCCTAAGTCACTCATTCCTATTCCATTCCCATTATCCCCATCCCAACTATAAAATTTCTCCAAACCCCAAGGTTATCCCAAGAGATTAAGTGGTTGTCCCTAAACTTATCAAATCACAGATTTCAAATGGAAAATTTCACTAGATAAAAGTCCATTATTCCCACTACCCTGTTCCTATTCCCTCCCATATTACCACATATTTGGCAATCAAATCAAAGACACCAAAATTCTCATCTTCATCCAAGATAACATAGACCTTGCATAGACCTTGGACATCATGGAGACAGATACCGATACATATTATGATCGAGACAGTGATTCCACCACTAAATTACATGCACCTAGAAGGCCTCATAAGAGTGGCAGACATGTGAGGGAGGAGCCCACTTCATTGGATGAGTTACAGGCTTGTCCTCTTTCCATGGCATGTTTTCAACAATAGTCTTGTTATCAATTTTGTGAAATGGTTGCTAGGTTCCATCATCATCAGGAGCTGACCCGTTTGTTTGTGTTGCATTTACATGATGGTCAGGTCACCCTTGCCGATGTGAATTCACTTTAACACCGGAAACTATCTCTCAAGCAACCGGAATACCAAATGTTGGAGAACAATGGAAAAAAATACATCAGGTTGACAGGGTACACTATGAGCCATATATCAGGCCTAGCTTTGTGAAAAAACTCAGCAGATTTTTCCCTTTTCGATTCCTAAAGGATTCCTATGCTCCTCTGATGAAACTTATTATCAGATATTTCAATTGTGAGGGCCGGTTTTCACGTCTCTATGCCTATCATATCAGGTTATTGATGCATTTTACCAGGGTGAGGATGATGAACCTCCCTTATTTCATGTGTCGAAATATTGAGAGGATGACCACTCTTGTGTAAAGGAAAACTCTTGAGCAGCAGTACAGTAGTATCTATCACTTTGCACTCATCAAGATAGTGGTTATGCATCAGCTCGGCTTGCAGGGTATTTCATGGGAGGATTTCATTTCTAATGATTTCTTCACAGCTCCTCAGGTTCCTTCGGAGGTTTTTCATGAGGCAGGTGAACCTTCATATCAACATGAGGGTAAGGAGATAGAGACAACTAGTGTGTCGATGTATGTCACTTATCAGAGAGGCACTAGAGGGTTATTTGTAGTTGCCAGGCGAGTATTATCCCCACTCGGGGTGGAAGGGGTTTCGCTTCCATTATCAGCAGCACAGGTACAGGTACAGGACAAGGGTAAGAGGCCCATGCAGGATGAGGGGCCTTCAGGAGGCCAAGATACAGGTTTCATACTCATTGATGAGGATTTGAGCTCACCAAGCTCAAAGTTGAGAGAGATTATTCAGGAGTAGAAGGCAGAAATAGACACTTTGTCTGTCAAGTTGCAAATATCCCAATGGATTATCAATTACCTCGAGTAGTGAAAAAAACATTTGGAATATCAGCAAACTATCATGGAGTTGCAAAATATCCGTGAGAACCGGCAAGCTGCCCAAAGAAGCCCAACCGAGATGACATCCATTGAGCGAGAGATTGAGGCTGATCGAGAGACTTGGCTTGAGAGGGTCAATATTCATTTGGAGAAGCTGTTGGAGAAGGCCAATAAGGAAAATAACATGTTAAGGCACATGAAGAATCATTATTGGGCAAGAAATCACGTTTGCAAGGCACAAATCAAGATCCTGAAGGCAAAGCTAAAGAGGGCATTAAAGCATCGCAAAACGCATGATAGACTCCAAATTTTGGCTGAAGCTTCCTTGGCCTAGCATAGTGCATGATGGTGGACATTCAGCCCAAATTGGAAGAAATTTGGGACACATTTTGTCAATTTTAAATATTTTGGCCTTAACACAGATTTTCCTACCCGGCGCGTCGCGCCACTTGGCGCGTGCTTATGATTGGGAGCTTCTCTTGGGTAAAACTTTGTATTTTTGGACTTTTCATGAAAATTTATGCATGCCTACCCATTACCCAGATATTTTTACAATTTTTGGGTTGCCGAAGGGGTCAAAAACACCCTAAAAATGACCTTTCTGCCCCTTTTTGGACACACAGGAAGAAATGTTGGGAAAACTAATTTTTAGAGGGGTAAATAGCAACCAAATTCAGAAATTGCACTTGGGTTGGAAAATAGATAGGCATATCTTTCCAACGAGCTATCTTGCGCTCAATTTTGACACCGAGAAGGCCTTCAAAATCGGCTCCAAAGTGGCGCGACGCATAGAGATTTCAGGCACGGCGCATTGGGGATTTTGGCTCAGTTTTGACTCAGTAACTCTGTTTTTCGCCTAGTTTTGGCCAGTTTGACTTTTTTACTTCCACATGTAAGACTCTTGATGTAATTTGATGTAATTTCATGGCTCTTGATGTAATTTTTACAAATTTTTACTCATGGAAGTAGATTCATTCATCAAAAGGTGAATTATAACTGAACGAATTAGTTTCCTATCTTATAGAGGCAAGCTGTTCCACTGCCTATTTTCTAGTTATTAGTTTATATCTTGTTGAAACAGCTCCTAAAATAGTGAGCTCAACCCCTAGAGGCATGGGGATGATTTATTCTTGTATATATCTTGTAGCTTTTCAGTCATTTTCAGGGTTGGACACTTGGGATTGCTTGGAGCTTCATTGTACATTTCATGTCTGCATTTTGGAAAAGGAATAGACCAGGGTTTGAATCACTCCTTGGGATCCATGTGGCTCTTTTTTTTAATGATTTCTTTCTCTCTGTGATTGTAAGTTTACTAATGTTTCATGTGTATCATCTTCCTTCTCATTTCTTCTTAAGTTAAACAAACAAGTAATAAAGGTGGAATTCATTAGATTTGCAGTGCTCTACCTTAAGTTTTGTTTAATTTTCTATGTTTTCAACTATTTGAGGAGGATTCCTAAAAGCCTATTTCCCTGTTCAACTCCTCACCTGGTCTAATCTATCCATCTCATTCAAATTTTAAGTTTCAAAACAATTGCCTTTCTTGCCCCATTCAGCTCTCTGCAAAACTGATCATTTCCCAGACCCAAAATCTGCCCTTCCCTTTGATCCAACAAACACCTTCAAAATTAAATCAAACTCTCTTACATATATACCTAGCCTAAAATCAGCCTTTATTTCAAGTCATCTCAAGCCTCACTGATCATTTTTGCGAGATTGACAAGGAGAGAGCCCTCTCCCAATCTGGTAGGGCTAGCTACCAGATTAAGCGTGGTTTGATGTTACCCTAGACTCTGCCTTTCTCAGCCTGAGGTAGATTTAGGAAATAACAAGTTTAAACCATGTTGGTGGCCATTCTGTCAGAACTCTAAGAAAATTATAGGTTTCAACCATGCTGGTGGCCATTTTGTCGTAACTCTAAGCAAATCATCCTCCGTTACTAAGTATCGTAACTCATACCAAAATCCTTCCATGACGCATTTCACGCAAATGTTCATTTGATGAGTTCCATAATGTGGCATAGCACGCAACCTTGCACATCTGAGGCTCAATCTCAGGAAACTGGGTTTCCTTGGGGGTCTTTCACCCAATCAGTTCAATTAATAGAAACAAACAATCGTAATGGAATTGCTTGCCTTCCTCCTCTGCTTCACGCACATTTTCTAGGAACTCCTTGCATAGATAGTTAGACAAGTTAAAAATAACTCCCTTTTTGCACTTTCCCATGAGATAAATGACGTGCGCATGCACCTCCTTTGGTCTGCATTTGCACATCACCTTGCATGCCAAGATGAGCATGCTGAACTGAAATGTTGGGTAATTTATTTCCTTTACAATGAAGCCTCGGCTCTTGCGCGAGCATGGTATTGATTTTTAATTTTCTCTGCCACAGATTTCTCTTGGGATTTACCGCAAAAATCAGAAATGAGGTCAGCAGCTTTAATGGGCAGACTCGTGATCCTATGGATCAATATAGCATCAATAGGGATTCATTCTCCCAACCACAATGCATCATTGTGCACTAGTGAGATCAACTTCCGGATGCAGATGTAGTTTATGGTACTACGCCAAAAATGAGGGGTCTACAATAATTTTAGCAGGCCTGCCTTGTGCAGACCTAGCACCCATCTCTTTGGCTCGAGGCACACGATGCCTCCTTCATATGTGACATGATCTAGGTACAGATCTGGTGAAAGTTATGGAAATTTATCGACATCCGCAATGTCCCAGTCCTCGAGTTTGAGTTTGGCACTTTAGCAAACATGTCCCCTTCCATCAGGACAATTTCAGGGATTAATGGCATCTAGATACTTGCACACACCTTGTCCAGATCTTTATGAACTCAGACTAAGGGTTTACGTGGTGCAACATAGCTAGAAAGTTGCAAGAATGGGGACACTTCGACCACATCCTCTTCCCCTTCCACAATTGTTTCATGAACCTCGACCATAGGCCTTTTCATCTGCTCAGACGCAGTATAGCATGAATTTGGGGTCTTCTCCCTCGAGGATTTTATAGTACAAGAATATTGTCCCTTCTTCAACTTGGAGGGTGCAGGAATTTCAACAACAGGGACTTTGGGCACAGGAGGGTCATGTCCAGGTCTTGTGGTTGTCATACTTTCATGAATTGCGTATCATAACCCTGTGCGACACAATGCTTCCTCGAACCCCGGATCCAAACTAGACATATACACAGAGTATGCAGTGGCAATCAGGGAGCTCAAAGCAAAGAATTCACTTAGAAATAAAAGGTAACTATTGCAACCCCATAGGTCATATTTATACTTGTGGAGCATTTTCAATGACTCCTTCTACATTAATGTGTCTCCATAAATGACAAAACAGTCCCAAATATGGAAAAATCCCTTCATTAAATGGAACCTAAATGCTTCCATAAATGATAATAAAGCTGTTGTTTCCAGATTAACTATTCAAACGACTAGTTTTTGACACTTCTGCGACCTAGTCAACCCCCTCTCACAGTTACCATGTGCGTGTCACACCTGTCTGTGCATATATTCCAGAGCTAAGGAAAATCATCTATAGATCGTCTCACCCAACACATGATTTTTGATCAGGTAATTCAAAACATATCAGGTAGTGTCTTTTGTGTTCCTTAATAACTCCAAACTTCTTTGACATTCATCATCCCAATGGAATTTCACACCTTTTCTGAGTAATTCAGTCATGTTGAAAATGCAGCAAGATGATGGAGCTTAGTGAAATGAAGTCGCCTTCACTAAGTGGGCCTGCAGGCAAATTCTGGCGCAAAATCTATTTTTAGACTATGTCTATTTTTAGACATATGGAGCATGGTTCGGGGATTCCAGTTTGAGATTCTTGGAGAATTGGTCATGTTGGAAAAAATAGATGAGACTCTACTTTTTTGGTCGAAGAGGTTGAAGTCTATTTTTAGACTGCCTCTCCTTAAAATAAGGAAGTCAAATATTATTTACCCTTAATAATATTTGGACTATAAACTTCAGTTTACTCTCTTGGAGCACTTCAGTTCGAGCCTTGGAAGTGGCTCATGAATCTGATAGAGGAATTACGCTATTCCTAGGGTTTGATGGCATCATGCATGGTTGACTTCAGTTAGGACTTCAGTGGCAGAAGTTTGGTGGAGTTAATGAGACAGCTAGTGGAGTTGTGTTCTGTTTATTTTAGTTGAACTGATTAAGATTAGTTTAACTAGCTAATCAATTAGTTATGAGTGGAGTGAATTAAATATTATTTAATTCATTAATTAGTAACTCATTATTAAACTCAAGAACACATCATTTCACTACAGTGCATGATCAGTTCAGTGGAGACCAGTGAAAGAGATAGATGAAAGGGTGGAGTTAGCTATCAGTGGCGACATCAGTTGTGCATGAGATTTGCACCACACTTGGAGGAATTTCCCATGATGATTGCACTGTCAATCCAAGGAGATTCGAACCTTGGATCTCTATATATACAGGCCTGGATTGTGCAATAGAGGCAAGGCAATTGGCAGTGTGTTTTGAACCAGTAACCTGTTCAAAACTGAGCTAGTTTATGTTTAACTTTATGAGAAAGTACTGAGTACTTGTGAGGAGTATTGTACTGAGTTTGTTACATCATTTCTCCATTATAATATACACAATAGCTGCGGGGTTTTCAGCTATAAGCTTTTCCCATACATACTGTGTTAATGTGTATGATGATTTGATGTGTTATCGCTTGATTTTATTTCCGCATGTTTGATGATCTGAGTGGAAGAGATTATGTGTTGCATATAAATTCAAATTGTATGTGATCAGAATAGTCTCGGTGGATAATTAATCATTATTCAGCAAATTTCTACATGGTATCAGAGCTATTAAAGTTGAGATTGATCATCACAGTGATTACAAACTTATTTCAGTAGACAGAGTCTGCATGCGGGCCAAGTAGCCTCCGGATTCATCTTTCTTCGGAAAGTGAAAGGTCTGGTAAACGCCCCTTGCAGTCAATCTCTATGCTAGAAATAATTTTTTCTCACAGATCTAGAGCGGTTGAGCTTTGAGGTGGAATTCGAAGTTTTGCAGCAGTTTTTTTTTCTTGGTGCCAGTGTTGAAAATGTCTTTCAACGGTTTGCGACTCGAATATGCTCTTGAAGGCAGTTCGAATTATGTTGCATGGAAGGATCGCATGGAAGCAGTATTAGAAGATAATGGTCTCAAGGAGTTCGTAGATACGGATGTCCAAAAGCCCACTGATCCTGCTGAAGTCGATGCATGGAAAAAGAAGATGGCGAAGTGTCGAAGGATCCCGTTGGAGGGCGTCAAGGATCATATTGTATCCAGCCTGCATGGAAAGGCTACTCCATATTTAATGTGGAAAGCTTTGACAGATCTATTCCAGAGTAAGAGTGACCAAAGGAAGCTGGCGCTCAAAGATAAGCTCAGGAACATCAAGATGGAGAAGGGCGACAATATCGCCAAATACCTCACGAAGTTCACTCAGTGCAGAGATGAGTTGGGAAGTGTGGGGGTGACTGTCGAAGACGAGGACATGGTCGACCTGGCTCTCCTTGGTCTTCCGAAGGCTTGGCACTCATATCAAGATATTTTCAATGGTCAGGAGAAGTTGCTAGGATGGGAGCACCTTTGGGCTGATCTCATGCAGGAGGAGATAAGGAGGACTACTCGAGATGGATCTTCATCAAAGGGAGCTGATGAAGAAAACTACGCTTTGGTTGCCAAGGAAAAGAAAGGGAAGGGTAAGAAAACCTCTCATTCTGGTGCAAAGGGCAAGAAGCAGGATATGGCGAAAGTGAAGTGTTTTCACTGCCATGATCACGGAAATTATGCTACCAATTGTCCAAAGAAGAAGAAGAACAAGCAAGCGGGAAGATCTGCAGATGGAGAAGCTTTGGCTTCACAGTTCGAGCTTGACTTTTCACTGATCGCATGCTTGGTTTCAAGTGTGTTAGGATCGGTATGGTTCTTGGAAAGTGGTGCGTCATTTCATATGACGGGAGATCGGGATTTGTTCTCAGATCTGGAGGACAAAGATTTGGGTGTGCACATCGAGATGGGCGATGATGGTAGATAAAGTGCGACTGGTATCGGTACCATATCCTTTCAGAGGGAGTCTGGTAAACCCTTTGTATTGAAGGATGTCATGCATGTACCTGGATTGAAGAAGAACTTGATCTCTGTGGTGATTTTGGAGGATAAGGGGTATGATGTGGTCTTCAGCGAAGGAAAAGCCTTCCTGCGCAGTAAGACTACTGGAGAGACCCGGAAGATAGGGGTTCAAACCAAGAACCTTTATCAGTTGCAGGTAGATGGCTGCGTAGCTATGGCATGCAAGGCGGGAGAAGTGGTGAGTCGGGATGATGAGGGCGAACTGTGGCACAGGAGATTGGGCCACCTTCACCATGGAGCTTTGAAGATTCTGCAGCAGATTTCTACTGGGCTTCCTAAGGGCACTCTTGCGCAGTCAGATCAGTGCAAGGGGTGTACTTTAGGGAAGTATGTGAAAGCCACCTTTCACGAGAAGGATAGTCACGCCACGATGATCCTTGAGAGAGTTCACACAGACGTGTGTGGTCCTTTCTTAGTTGCTTCGATAGCAAAGCACAGGTATTATGTGATCTTTGTTGATGATTTCTCTCGAAAGTGCTGGATCTTCTTCATGCAGAAGAAGAGCGATACATTCGCGAAGTTCTATGAGTTTAAAGCACTGGTCGAGAAGGAGTCGGGGAAGAAGGTGATTGCTCTAAGGAGTGATAACGGTGGTGAATTCATCTCGGCTGAATTCAAGGAGTTCTGCAGCGCAGAAGGGATTCAGAGAGAGCTCATCGCACCCCATAACCCACAGCAGAACGGGGTGGCTGAGCGGAAGAACAGAACGATCGTGGGTGCCGCACGGGCGATGTTGCATGATCAGGGCCTACCCCTTCACTTGTGGGCTGAGGCATGCAATACAGCAGTGTATGTGCAGAACCGTTGTCCTCACAAGGTTCTTGGCATGAGTACAACGGAGGAGGCTTATTCTGGCAAGAGGCCTGATATTTCCCATTTGCGGATTTTTGGTTCTCCTGTCTACATGCATGTGACGAAGGATGCGAGAAGGAAGCTGGATCCAACTGCCGAGGTTGGAATATTTGTGGGGTACACTGATACACCTCACAACTATCGGGTGTATGTGCCAGACAGTCGCAAGACTGTTGTGCGACGGGATATAAAATTTCAGGAGGAGAAAGCCATGCAGTGTTCGCTGGAGAGGGAGCTACACTTGCATGCAGATGAGGAGCTGTTAGTTCCTAAGGAGGAGCTTCCGGATGTGGATCAGCCACAAAAGGAGGTTCAGGAGGTGGAAGAAACCACCCAGGCAGCGCCAACCATCAGAGGGCGCATGCGCACTACAAAAGCTGAGCGACTGGCTCGGGATGCAGAGAAGGTTGTAGGACCACCTACAGCACAGCGCAGACAGAGACAGTCACCGGATCGGTACACTGGATACATGACTCTTGTGAGTCAATGTGTTGTGACGGAGCCATCCTCTTTTGAGGAAGCTGTGGAGGAACCCGCATGGGTTGATGCCATGATCGAAGAATATGATTCGATCGTCAGGAACAGTGCATGGGAGATTGTCCCAAGACCGGTTGGGAAATTAGTGGTGGGTTCGCGATGGATCTACAAGGTGAAGCAGGCAGCTGACGGGAGTGTGGAGAAGTACAAGGCGAGATTTTTCGCCCGTGGCTTTTCACAGATCGAGGGGATTGACTATGAGGAGACTTTTGCACCTGTCGCAAGGTACTCTTCCATACGGACGATCCTTGCTCTCTCGGCGCAGATGGGGTGGCACATTCATCGGATGGATGTGAAGACTGCGTTCCTCAATGGAGTTATTGAGGAAGAGGTGTACATTGAGCAGCCTGAAGGTTTTGAGATCTTCAGCAGTGAGTCGCATGTGTGCCGACTCAAGAGAGCACTGTACGGGCTGAAGCAAGCACCTCGTGCTTGGTACACTCGGATAGACGGCTACTTCACCGGGCTTGGATTCTCCAAGAGTGAGGCGGATCCAAACCTGTACCAGATTGTGGTGGAGGGGAAGCTGTTGATCATCGTACTGTATGTAGATGATCTGATTTTGACTGGCGACGAGCGGTTGATACTTTCATGCAAGGAGGATCTTGCACGAGAGTTTGAGATGAAGGACCTGGGCATCCTTCATTATTTCCTGGGATTGGAGATTTGGCAGCGCAGTGGAGGACTGTTTGTTTCTCGGGGCAAGTATGCTCGGGAGATTCTGGAGAGGTTCAACATGCAAGGCTGCAAGCCTGTTGACACTCCTCTTCCTGGTGGTTGGAGGAAGGAGGATGCTACTTGAGCGGAGGTAGTGGATGCCACTGTCTATCGACAGTTGGTGGGGTCGCTTATGTATCTGGTCAATACACGACCCGATATATGCTATGCAGTTAACCAGCTTTCGCAAGCTATGGTTAAGCCTACCAAGCTCTTTTGGAAGGCGAGCAAGCATGTATTGCGCTATATCAGAGGCACATCGGGATATGGTCTATGGTACAGACAGGAGGATGGAGTGAAGCTTTCTGGTTTCACTGATGCAGATTGGGCAGGGAGTCCAACGGACCGGAAGAGCACTTCTGGAGGAATTTTCAGCATTGGATCGACAGCAGTTTCCTGGTACAGCAGGAAGTATAGATCCGTGGCACTCAGTTCAGCAGAGGCCGAGTACATGGCAGCTAGCTTGGCTACATGTGAGGCTATTTGGATGAGGAAGATCCTCGCAGGTTTGTTCAGGTTGCATTTGGAGCCTACAGTGATCTACTGTGATAACCAGAGCTGCATCAAGCTCTCGGCTAATCCAATATTTCATGATAGGTCCAAACATATCGACATCAGGTACCATCATATCAGAGATTGTGTTCAGCGGAGAATCATGATGCTTTCATATGTTCCCACGGAGGATCAGGATGCCGACATCCTGACGAAGGCGCTCACCAGGAGCAAGTTCGAATTCCACAGAGGTAGGATAGGGGTTGCAGATAATCCATATCTTGCTGAGAGGGAGTGTTGAAAATGTAGCAAGATGATGGAGCTTAGTGAAATGAAGTCGCCTTCACTAAGTGGGCCCGCAGGCAAATTCTGGCGCAAAAATCTATTTTTAGACTATGTCTATTTTTAGACATATGGAGCATGGTTCGGGCGATTCCAGTTTGAGATTCTTGGAGCATTGGTCATGTTGGTAAAAATAGATGAGACTCTATTTTTGAGGTCAAAGAGGTCGAAGTCTATTTTTAGACTGCCTCTCCTTAAAACAGGGAAGTCAAATATTATTTACCCTTAATAATATTTGGACTATAAACTTCAATTTACTCTCTTGGAGCACTTCAGTTTGAGCTACAGAAGTGGCTCATGCATCTGACAGAGGAATCACGTGGTTCCCAAGGGTTTGATGGCATCATGCATGGTTGACTTCAGCTGGACTTCAGTGGCAGAAGTTTGGTGGAGTTAATGAGACTGACTAGTGGAGTTGTATTACAGCATTTTAGTTGAGTAAATAGTGATTGAGATTAGTTTAACTAGCTAATCAATTAGTTATGAGTGGAGTGAATTAAATATTATTTAATTCATTAATTAGTAACTCATTATTCAACTCAAGAACACATCAGTTCACTACAGTGCATGGACAGTTCAGTGGAGACCAGTGAAAGAGGTAGATGAAAGGGTGGAGTTAGCTATCGGTGGCGACATCAGTTGTGCATGAGATTTGCACCACACTTGGAGGAATTTCCCATGATGATTGCGCTGTCAAGCCAAGGAGATTCGAACCTTGGATCTCTATATAGACAGGCCTGGATTGCGCAATAGAAGCAAGGCAATTGGCGGTGAGTTTTGAACCAGTAACCTGTTCAAAACCAAGCTAGTTTGTGTGTAACTTTATGAGAAAGTACTGAGTACTTGTGAGGAGTATTGTACTGAGTTTGTTACATCATTTCTCCATTATAATATACACAATAGCTGCGGGGTTTTCAGCTATAAGCTTTCCCCATACATACTGTGTTAATGTGTATGATGATTTGATGTGTTATCGCTTGATTTTATTTCCGCATGTTTGATGATATGAGTGGAAGAGATTATGTGTTGCATATAAATTCGAATTGTATGTGATCAGGATAGTCTCGGTGGATAATTAATCATTATTCAGCAAATTTCTACAAGTCATGGGCAGAGTTATCACCTCATAGTTTAGAATGCACTTCCTATAATATCCAGCAAGTCTCATCACAGAGCGCACCTGTCTGATGTTATTAAGGGGATAGATCAACGTTCCAACATCTGCGTGTTATTCCCTATATTCCACAATTGCCAAAGGTCTGCAGTTCATAGTCTCCTTCATTGGTGCATTAACGATTTCTTGAACCAAATCTTGGCCAATATTATCAAATACACTCTCAAAGATTAATATTAGGATAAATCTCTCCATTAGCGAAAACCATTCAGTAGTTCCTTGACGCAACTCTATCTCCTAATACCATTTAGTACGTACCTTCCCCAAGGTGTGAATAAACATATGGACCCATTCCGATCATGGATCTACGCCCCATACCTAATTTTGTCTTGTCAAATGTCTACATGGATCTTGTTTTCTAGAGTACATATCTTCCATTTTAATGATTGGACATTTAAATCGTAACCTCATCATGCGAACACATTCCTCCCAATTTTCCATGTTCTCCTTATGAGTTTCCCACCATCTTGATGGGGTAGCATGCAAGCCAAGATTCAAAGCATGAAATATTTGTCCTTCATGCACAATCCTTTCAATCTCCCTTATAAACATGTTTATATCAGTTAATCCATCATAGTGCGGAAAGTCATGTACCTTATATTTTATACATCACAGAGATCAGTTCATGCGATTATAGCACAATGCATATACCCCATGCAACTGGTTCTGCCAGTTTTCTAATTATTCATCAGAGTCTGAAAAACAAGAGCTATCCTCCTCCCACTTAATATTTCCATCTTTTGTTGGATTAATCCAATCTTCCTCGCATAAGGTCAGCTTATAGATTTTATCGATCTCATAATTAGTGCGCACCTATTCAATATATCTTGGTCCTTCTACAGGATCTAGAGGAATTATTACCCTAACACCATTGATTTCAAATTTTGTTCTCCTTTTCTTCAGATTGATAACACTTTCCATGTCAATAGCCCAATACAACCCTAGAAACACATGATAAGGGTCAGTGTCATCTACAATTTGTATGACTTCAAAGTCTGCCATCACCTTAACACCCTTGATCCTAACTACAACTTGCAATTACATCCCTAAAGGAATGATATTTTGTTGATTTTCCATGTGTAGTTGAATGGTAGACCACTCCAACTTTGGCTCTCCCATGCGTTGCCATGTTTTCTTAGGTAGACAATTAGCATCCGATCCCAGATCTAGAATCACCTGGTCCATATCATAAGCTCCAATCTGTGGGGTCATACGCATCTCCCTACCCATTATATTCTTATTCTTGTATATTTTGTCGACCACTCTTTGTTCTACCATCAGTTGTTCCTTATCTGTGCAATTATCTATCAGATCTTGAATATTTTCTACTGCCTTTTTGTTGTGTGGTAACTTTATACATGCTTGTAGAAATGGTTTGATCTCTTCATCTCATCCTGCTTCCTTCATCAGTCTTCATGATGTTGACGTGCTTCCTTCTACAAATTCTTTCAGTGCTTCAACAAAAGTCTCCTTTACGCATTGAAGATTAAATCCTTTCATGTTTTCAAGTGATTTACGGATCCATACATCCATGGCGGGTTGATTTCCCTTATCTTCATTGGTGGCCACACCGCTCCTAGTAACTACATTCACACTAGGATCTTCTTCATGGGTTTCTACTCAAACCATTTGACAATTTTGTGTTGAATTCTACATCTTCTTCTCCTACATTTTAGCAATCAATATAGGAAAATATTCTATGACATGACCAAATTGTCTACAATACCTGCATGACTCTCACGCCAAATCAGGATAGTCATGTGCATAATGAGAAACATCTCCATAGTTATAGAAAATAACTTTTCCTCTTCCGCGACAAATTGGTCCAACTCCTTGGCCTCTTCCTCTGCCTTGAAATCCTCCATGCCCAGAGGGGGATGCTGGTGAATTAGGATCAACCTGCATATTATAGATTTAAGCTTTATCTAACATCATATCATAAGTGAGACAATGTTTCTCATCATGCCCTAATGACGAAAAAATATGCAAAAAAACTGCTTCAAGTCAGGTTGATACTTTCTCATCCTTGGGCAAGAATCTGTGTCATGTAATCTAGAAATTTGGGAGATTGTGCACCATACAGGACTCTTCAATGGACTAGGTCATCTAGTGTTTAGATAATTTTTAAAGACAAAACATTGATCTTTATGGTTCCCAAAACCTTTACATTTTATGCACCAAACCTCTGTGCAAACCTCCTTGCCCTTGTCCTTGTGTAGGTTTTGAATTTCTAGATGCATGGCTCCCAATTGATTCTATATCTGTTGGGTTCCAGGCACCACAAGTGTTGGAGTAGCCTCTAGTTTCATTGCAACCTCCACAAAATTAGCCTGTGTGGAAATATTTTGCTGACCTGAGGGCTGCCATAGATGTGGGAGCAACATAGAAATGAACCATTTCTTATGTTTAGTATCATCAATGACAAATCCACCATCTCTGAGGGTGTGCTTCAGCCTCTGATTGGCCTTCCATATAGATTCATTAACCTCCTGAAGAATCTCTTTCATTTCTCTCACCAGCTGCGTGTATGACTTAGGCTTCTTAAACTGCTCTTTTAGGGCACCTTTTATTTGGTCTAAGGTGGAATTAGGGTTTGCTTGAGCATACTTGATGTACCAATATAATGCATGATCTTGGAAAGCAGTAGCCAGCCACGCTTTCTTAATATCATTATTGTTAACCTGCTGAGCCTGCCATATGGCCTCAGTCACAAACCATAAGTGTTCAGTATCCTCATTTCCAATGCCTCTGAAATTACATAACTTCATTGACGCAACCATATCTACTTCTGGGGGAGGTGGAGGTGGTGGTGGAGATGGACTACGCAGTGGACTCGGTGTTCTGTGATGTGAGTGAAAAATTTGAGTGGATGAGGTTGGAAACAAACTCAAGTGTTTCTGGTGTGATGAAGTTTCTCCTTCAGAGTCACTAGAGCTACTAGTTTATGGTTCACCTTCACTATCATATCTAGGCTTCAGAGGGCTATAAATCATTTTCTTAGAATCTTCACAGTAAATTTTTCCATTGCACATAGTCGGGCCTCTTCTAGGAATTCAAGAAATATGTTCACATAAACAACCTCATTCACACAATAGCATTTTCAGCAACAATTTCAGTGAGTGCGGGAACTCACCTCTAGGGCCTTTGAAAAACCTTCTTTTTTCTTTAGAATAGGAGACAATTTGATCAATGTCAAATTTAGGTACAAATCCTTCCAAGAGGCAATCGATCCAATGATCTACCGCATGGGTGATCTTATTATCTAACTTCTCTACTTGTTGGATCAATTTAGGAGTCCACTCAGTGACTGCGTCATCCTTTATGGAGGTCTTAAATTTAGCTAAGTGCGAAAAACACTCCTACAACTCGTGTTTGAAGGAGAAAAATAATATCTCATGAAATTTTGTATAGATATATTTCTGTACCCACTTTTCATTAGATAGCTTAGTACTTCAATTCTCTTGGAGTGCGAATTCAAGGATATTTCTATCAAGCCAATCTTACAATTTGTTTTGTGAAGGATGCCACAACATCAAATATCCCTCAAAATGATCTCGGTCCTGGAAATAGAAACATTTGTTGGATTTAGGGGTCCTGACCCAAGTTCAGAGTTTATTATGTAACCAAAAAACCCTCCAACTACTGGCCCTTTCGGCAATGACCTTCTTGTGCATATCAAAGTCTCACCTGAAGCATTATGGGGGGGGTGCTCGAACCAGGTTTATGCGCCCTAAGGAAGAAAATAATGAAGTGGCCATAAGCAGATCGATTGTAGGGTTATAAACATATGTGCACAATACTTAACAAAATAAGACAAAATCACAAATCACTTTAATGCACATAAAGAATAACAAAATCAAATCCAGATCTAATCAATACTTATTCACTTGAGCATATTTATCAACCATCAATATGCATAAATAACCATACATATTTCCTCACACAATGATAAATAAGAAACATGGAAACAGTGTGATCTTAAGCAAAATGGAAATAGTAGATAAATAACTCATATTAATAACACAATACATTCACATCCAGCGGAGTCTGCACACAGCCACGACTAGGTCTCCACACACACAGCCAGTAGGGGCCTTTCTACATAACCTAGACAAAACCATTTACAACATATTATAGAAGCATATGGATCATAATATCAAGCTAGACTTAAGATACTTTCCTTAGACTTTATCTATCTATTTATATCCTTTTAGCGCACTGATACTATGGTCTCAAACCATGGTTTGAGGCCCACCTTTTACCCTTAAACCAATTTACATAAAAAATAGGGACTTTTAACCACCCCAAAGACCCTTGACTCATTCATGCAATGCACATATACAAAAATTAATACAAAATTAAATCGAAAAGTGTTCCCTAGGGGATCTCGCTCCAACATGCGCGCATATACTTACAATATGTGATAATTTTTGTATAAGTTTGTTTAGGGCCACCACATCAATTTATTCCTCAGGGTGTAGAAACCTGGTTCCAACACCCCCCCATACTGCTTCAAGTGATACTTTGAACTGCACGAACAGGTCATTGCCAAGACGGCCAGTATTTGGAGGGTTTGTTGGTTGCACAATAAATCCAAACCTAGGTTAGGACCCATAAAGCCAACAAGTCTACATTCGAGCTGGAACAATTAGCAAGATCGACATAAGACATTCTGAAATCTGTGATCCTGGAATGTGAGGGTCTTTTTGAAAACAAGGTTTTCATCATCCATAACAAATTAAAGTATTTATGTAGATAATTCACAATAGTGGCTCCCTTTAGGATAATAGTGTTTTCATGTGTATCTCCAATTCTACTCTTAGCCTCTACCAGAAATTTTTCATATGTCTCCCAAGGGAGAATATTTCCTTCTTAATCCCAACAAGAATCACTAAATCCCATATTTTCTTGAAAACATCAATGATGACATTCCAAATAATCTCCTTGGCTTGTATAAGGGACATATTTCCCTTCAATTTCTCTTACAGCTCTTTGATCTCCTGATAGGAATTTTGACAGTCTTGCCTATACTTTTCTGCATTATCCTTGGTCATGTATAACTTATTCTCTATAACCTTGAGAACTTTATAAGAACCTTCCAAGTCTCTCTGAGCTTTCATTAAATCAATTTCTGCCAATCTTATCTTTTTTGATACTTTAGTTAGTTGGGCAATAGGGTCTTCTAAATTTGATGGAATAACCACTATAAAAACAGGAGAATCTACATTTTTCTGTAACATTTCACCTGTCTCTTTCAACTTAGCTATTTCTTCTTATTTGGTCAGCAGATCTTGTAACAAATGCTCTTTCTCTGTCTCTGCTTGGGCTACTTTAGTAGCCATAGGATTCTCACCTATTGGAAGCTCAAGCTTCTTCTTCAAACTCTCAATTTCAGATTCAGCAGACTGCAAAAGTTTCTGAATTGTTGATCTGTCTTCAGGGTTAACACCAATTTTAACAATTAATTTCTTCAATTCCTCAATTTGTGTGGAATAAGATCTTGAGTTATATTTTTATAACTTCAACTATGATCACTTTTTTCAACATTTTTTCAGCTTTGCAGCAGCTGAAGTAGTCTTATTCAAATCATTACAGATTAACTATCTTGTTTGCATATGCAAGTTAATATTATCAGGAAGAGGGATTTTATTAGCATCCACTGTCAAATTAATTGTTCTAAAAGAGGTAGTAGAAGTTACATTATGGGAGAAAGCTATCCTCATTTGATCTTTTTCTAATTCCATGGTTGTAAATAATATGGTTTTCTCAAGGGAAATTTGAGCCTCTAAACTGAGCCTCAATTTTATCTATTATTTTATTTTTCCTTTCTTCAATTTGTGAGAAAACATATTTAACATTAGACAGAGAATCATGACTTGTACCTTCAGGAAGAGGAGATGGAGGACAAGAAATTCATCCCAATTGGAAATAAAATTCAAGCATAGCTGAAGAACTACCCTCCTCCACTATATTTTATTTCTTGGCTTCATTTTCTGCATCACTCTCCAAATAAATTAATTTCTCTATTCCTCTTTTAAGCCCCTTCTCAGTAGGATGAGGTTCCACCTCCATATGCACAGATGCAGAATTTTGTCCTCCATTTTCCACGTTCTCTATTTCTGGCCTTGATTCATGAACAAATGGAGAATATCCATTCTCCACTCTATGGTTTGAAATCACATGGTATGGGTCATAAGCCCATTTCCCCTCCAATGACAAATGCATGTCAGTCATCATTTTGTGAGTTTCTTCCAGGGCATGTCTGGTGTTTACAATGAATGACCCTACTATCCTGGGTAGTTTAAACAAATCCTTTTCTTTACTAGTACAAAATGGACCTAATCTACGTTAAGAACTTTCCTGATGAACTCCAAGGAAAACAATATCATGGGAAAAAATACAGATAATTTAAAAGCCTCTATATCAAATCCAAGTAATCTAATTTCAGTATATTCTTCTTGAGAAAAACAATCTCCATATCTCACATCTTTACTTAATTTCAAAAAGGGTCGAGCTTTAAGAAATAATATTGGTGCAGACACTCCATATTGAATTGAATATACAATAGGAAAAAAGAGGAGGTAAATTCGAACAGTCCTTCATTTCCCACCTCCTTTCTTACCAGGTCTGTCAAAAATACCATTGACAGTTTTTTTTTATTCACATAAAAAATATTCAACCCCAACTAGTTAAAGCTATCCACATTATTGTAAAGAAACAAATAGGTGACTAGATAAGGAAACATAAAACTTCCATTGATTGATAAACTCATAAAATTATTATTGATATCACTCTCCAAATAAGTGGTAATATCCAAAACTACTCCAGGCTTCATCATTCAAAAAATCATTCTAATAATTGACTTATCTACCACCATATCATCTTCTCTCCCTAGGATTTTGGCCAAAATTTGGAGAATTGGCCTTACATCTTCAAAAAAGGAACTTAAAGGAAAACTGAATGACTCCAAGGAGACATTTTCCTTTTCGGGCATGAGATAAAATAAAATTTTGGAAAACTCATGCCCTAACAATTCTTTAAAATATGTAGAGAGGAATTCACCAGTAAAACTCATGTATGACTCTGCAGAGGTGTAACAAAATGATTTCATTATCAACTGAGCTCACATATGGAATAAATTTTCCCCCAAATTGTTCATGACAAAAAAAAATTTAGGGTGCATGGTAGAAACCAACCAATGGATAAACTCTGGAAACAAGTAGGCTGTGGAACAAACACTAGCATGACTCCAGACTTAATCAAAGTAGAGTAAATTGGAAATTTTATTGGTTTAGGATGAAATGTTAATAAAATAGAGGGTGGTATACTATGTAGAGAGTATCTACAATGTTTATTTCTTTATCCATTAATGAGATGTGAGTGGAAGACCCAACAATAAAAACTTCTTTAACATTTTGGAAAAGTTTCAAGAGTAGTTGCATGGGTTACTTGGTTATGTCGAGGTGACTGGTTACTGACTAGCTTTTGACTTGGAATCTAGTACAAAAATTGGAGAGATTTAGCTATTCAGGAGGTAGACATGGACACAATGAGGACAAACATCTCTTTTATAGGTGAAATAAATGAGTGGAGGGGAAAAAATCATACGAGTGTGTAATGAATGGTGGAGTGAATGACAAAATGGTTGGAGGTGATGTAGAGGATGACATGCAAGACACATTTGGCTTGCTTGCTAGAATCATGGGGCACGTTGGTTGTTGTCACTGTGGGGGGACTCTGTAGTACGGAATCGATCACAGAGCAGTGCCCCCGCAATTGATATGGGCTGCCCATTCCGTTCAACTGGCAGGGGTCAAACATTCTAGTGTAAGCACCCTGCCAGTTAACCTCTGGTCACGTTGTGATCCCGTGCATGCTTCATCACAAGAAGAATTTTCCCATTGGAGGTATCCATGATGTCACTTTCTCATCTTTTAACAAAATGCACCAAACGTGGTCCCACTATCTGACACATTAACTCCAATCACCGCTTAGTACTTATTCTTTTAAATTTTTTTATTTTTTGCATCCATATATATATATATTTCAAATATATTTGAAAGACATAAAATCATATATACAATGTATAATAAATTTAAAACATGCCACAACACTTCCCATGATCTATGACTATGGCTTACAGAACACCAAACCATGTGATGGCATGATTGAAGAAAAAATATGTAGTTTTTTTTCTAGTGTTGTTAAATGTAGGCATCACCTCGACCCACTTGGTAAAATAATCTACCATTATAATGATATAGCAATTCCCCCATACCAAGTTAGTGTTACATGTCATGAAATAGATGCCCCATTTTTCAAAAGGACCTAGAACGATAATAGGAAATAATGGAACGAGCAGAGCACGAGTCTTTTGATCATAAATCTAGCATGTGTGACACTTTTGGACGACGAAGATACAATCGCGAAAAATGGTGGGCCAAAAGTAACCAACACATAAGATATTCTATGCGGTGGCATATCCAAATAGATGACTGTCACATGCCCCTGAGTGGTAATCATTAAGGACTTTCTCGGTGTCCTCATGTGTGAGGCACCTTTAGAAAATAGTATCAATACCACGATGATAAAGAGTGTCACCAACGATGATGTAGTTCTTGGCTTGGTATCGATTCTTGAATACGTCACTGCAGAAAGTGAGAGGTATCAGATTGGAAATTATGGGTCTGGAGATATATAATTATATCCCCATACCATGGATGATATGATGATATCATAAATGATGACTCGTTTGTGATGGAATCCTCATATGTCGACTTAGAATCAGGAGAGGGAAAGTCACATATTAGCTCAATGAAAACTAATGATATATTTGATTTGGATTTGATGAATTAAAAATCAAACTCTTACAGGATAGTAATTGATTTACAGTACTTTCCCCCCAATAATTGATGTGACAAGGTGTATGTCATAGGGTTGCAATTGGAAACGACTTTAGTTTTTTGAAACAATATATAATGATGAAAGCTTTGGATGATTTGAACAACCAAAAAAGATATTTTTTCCATGTGAGTGTACTTGATTTCAGTATTGTTGAGATTTTGTCTTAAGTAATAGATGGGATTTCTGGTCCCTAGATCATCTTCTTGGACCAATACCATTGCTATAGTAGTAATGGCAGGAGCTAGACACAGGAAAATTTTGCGCTGATAATAAGGGGGATATAAAAAAGAAGCATGAACCATCACATCTTTCAGGCCATCAAAAAATTTCTGAGTAGTGTTATCCCAATGGAAGGAAATCCATTTCTTAAGCAAGGGAGTGAACAATTTTCTCAACTTATCATAATTAGGGAAAAAAATCTACAGAAAATTAGCTTTCCCTTGGAGTCATTGAAGCTGAATTTCAGAGAATCAATATGAATTCTGTGTTTTGAAATTCAAAAAAACCAAGAATTCATTCAGAAATAATACAAAAAAAAACATTTTAGCGCATTAAGTCGAATATTATAATGTCTACACGGTAAGAAAATGGCCCTAACCTACATCAAGTGATCAGCTTGATGTTTGGAATAAGCAAGGATATCGTCCGAATAAGGTTGCACGATATGCTTAATATAATGGAAAGTGTAATCCATAGCTCACTGAAACGTAGCCCCAATTTTCTTTAAAACTAAAGCAAGTTTCTGGTAAGTGAAAGTACCCCAGGGACAAATAAATATATTTTTAGGTTGATCCGTAGGGAGAATGTTGATTTTATTATAGCTAGATAAGCCATCCTTAAACGAATATATTTCACAACTAACACGACCATCAACAATCTGATCTATAAACGAGGTCAAATAATTGTTCTTTGGATAAGAATAATTTAAATCTCGATAATCAACGCATACTCAGATTTTCCCCTATTTCTTCATGACAGGGACGAAAATTGACACCCAATCAATTAAAGGGTATGGATAGATGAAACTAAAACAAAGAAGCTTTTCAACCTCATTTTTGATTGCAACAACATTCAAGGGATGGATCAGATGAAGGCACTGCTAGAATGGTTTAGGATTAGGATACATTTTAATCTCACGCACTACTATATTTGGGGAAATACCTATCATTTATTCATAGGTCCAGGAAAATACATCTCAAATTTCCTAAAACAAGACTTTATAGGTCTTAATCTCATTAGGATAATAAGACATGTTGATAGGTATATTTTTTATAATACCTCTTTTAATAGATATTTCAAGAGGTATTGTTTCTTCAATATTCAATAGGTTCTTTTTGGAATCAACTTCATGAATGGAGACAAAAATTGTAAAATATTCGACGATATTGGGTAAATATCACCAATATTATCCTCTATGTAATATGGTAAGGAGGAACAATGGTGATGATCATCCCATAGTGGATCATCTCGCATCATGATCTCCATGATGCTCTCATCGATAGGGAATACATGAGAGAATAGATTAAAATATTTTCCATAATATAGTGATCAATTGACCCAATTGATCGATGAAAATGTGTCATAACAAGCTGAAAAATCCATATAGATGGCCTCGTGATCAAGCTCAATGGGGCTAAGTGGGATTCATTCGCCAAAACTATTGATTTCAGTTTCTTCTAGTACTATCCATGGATCAGCTAAGACAATAGAAGACGATACCATGTTGATATACTAAAATGAGTGTGAGATGTCATGAAAAGAAGGAGGAGGGAGGGAAAATGTTCCCATAAGCAAGGAAACCTTGAGCAAGCCAATCCTAACATGGTGATAAAAGCATATATTTCCCCCTACAAGAGGGACACTTCCTATATCATGAGAATCAAAGGCAAAGAAGGTGAGTTGGTTGATGGCCACAATTCCACCCTTGTGAGGGAAGTAAATCATATGGAAATAATTCAAAGTGACAACAACCATAATTTAAACCCACGTGCGACCCAATACAAGGTTATAATCAAGAGGTACATCAATTACTTCAATTTCTACGGATACAATTTTCCCCCCTAATTCCACTTGTAAGGAATTCAAAATACCACATGGTTTATATGTTTGTCCATGAAAGTATTTCAATGTGGTGGATGACTAAATCAGTTGAGGAGAACCAAACACCTTCCAGTAAGACAAAGACCTAATACAGGTAAAGGCTCCTTCATCTACAATAGAGCGATGAACGTCTTTACCGTGGATGGAAACCTAGATCATAAATTCTAATTGATATAGGAGTCGAGGGGAATATTTCTCATGATTTAAAATGACTAGGTTGGAATCCGAAGGATCAACACATATGATAGCAGAAAACAAAGCCTTTTTCTGGGTAGGAAAATTTTGTAACACCTCGAGAGTTGACATAGTTCATCCATACTGAGCCAATTCTTCAACTACATTATGATTTTTGGAATCTCTCACATGAGGGTTGAAATAATACCTATGAATAATTCCCTTCAAAGGCTTAATATTTAATTCTGTAGGAATCTAAGGTGGATTGGGATCCAATAAGGATGGTGTCTAACTGGCAGGTTGATGAATAACCTGACCGTTTGAAACATTCACATTACCATAGTCTCTGTTCCGGGTAGCAACCATAATATTATATTAATTCTTAGTGGATGAAAGTATTAAAACTATGTCAGAGAAATTAGGGTCATGGGAAGCCATGTGAGTATCTTGATTAGGAAACGATTTGGTCAACGCAACACAGGAAGTGGAAGATTTCAACAACTAGTTCACTTCCTTGCAGTGAGGACGGTCATGACTAAAGTACTCCTCGTTGCAAATCAAACATGGATAATGCGACTTTTGTTTCTCATCATATGACTAACTTCTTTTTTTATCTTCCGGTGAATAATATTTCTTCATTTTTCTTTACCTTTCTTCGTACTTGTTGGTTATTATTGAGATTTTCCTTTATCAAAGTGAACAACATTTATCTTGGAAGTAGAAGCCACGGGAGGATTAGATGGAGGGTTTTCAGCAGATGTGGTGAGATTAGTACCAGATGGTTTACTCATGAAATGTGAACTAACAGAACCTATCACGCCATCAGCAACATGATATTATTTACTAGGGAGTTGAGGAATAGTGTTCAAAGGTCTCAGAATGTTTGCTATTTTGTCATAAAGCATGCTCGATTCAGTATATAAAATATCCAAATACTTTGCATGAGAAATCACTTGATCTTACGTTATGAATCCACCTTTAGCTACATATTGAGTTATAGGAGATAACAAATATTTAGCGACCCATTCCGCTAAAAACTTATCGGGAAGATGCGTTTTAACCAACTGGTGATGACATCACCATTCATGCATGTGATTTGAGATAAGAGTGGAATTTGATTGCTTAAATTTGGTCAAAAGTTTTTTTCTAGTTTTGCATCTTATGGGCAATTGGAAATGTTTAAGGAAGGTGGTATCTAAGGAACCAAAATCATGAAACAAAGCTCTAGGTAATTCAATATACCATTTAGTTACGGTACCTATAATTGTGCATTGGAAAAGATGTAATCAAATCGGATCATCATTGAGGGAGTTGGAAGAACACCAAAAATTATATGTCATTACATGTGTATATGGGTCTTATCGAGGATTTGCAATGAATTTGGGAATGTCGAAGGGAAATTTAGTAGGAATTATTGACCACCAAGGAGAATAATCTATGGGGTCATTAGTGAGCCGAGCTGGATCTAGCAGTTCAAGAGTAGCCAAAAATGGTAACTAACTATAAAAATTTGGAGGATAACCTGGATAGGATGGGATACCCCAAGCAACAGGTACTTTCATTCCATAATAAGGGGGATTTCGATAAAGAGGAACTTGGGCACTAGAATAAGGAGGAATCTGATAACCAGCATATGTGTATCCCTATTATCCAGATCTAGGATGACCTTGTAAATGGTGGAATGGTTGGGTTTGGATTTGATTACCTAAATAAGGTGTTTGAGGAATAAATTTTGTTAGTCATCAGTAATTTTTTCCTTCATAGATGACTAAATAGTTTCCCTAGATTTATAGAAACAAATTTCATGAACATTTTGAGTTCTAGAAATCTCACTGCCTTCATCATCCTTAAAGATAGTTTTTCACTATTTCATCTTTCCATCATGTCCAGCTCTGCTTACCAGTCTCAGAAAACTCATTAGGGGCTCATATCATCAATTTTTTATATATCTTGTAACCTTTGACCCAAACCCTCTGTTTTGTTTTGCCTAAAAACCCCCCACCACTACCTAAGCCCACCAATCAAACAGCTTTGTTGTGTATCCCAAGATACTCCTAAACACTGATGGTCTCAAACTATCTCTGTAGACTCTTTAGATAAATCAATTACATTGGATTTTGGATCTTCAATACATCAGTCTATCATAAACTCTATCTTACACTTGATGATCCCAAATTATAGGTCTCAGTCCAAAAACCAAGTCCAAGAAAGCCTCCACTAGGTCACCTAGGGTTTCACAAAGTCATAGGGTGGATTTGGTGCCCTACAAACTCTTTTTTTCCTATATTAAGAAACTTCATTCAAATAAGAAAAGGACAGGTGATTTTCTCCAAACTGATCAAAAAGGTTATTCAAGGAAGGCTTTTTGGCCTAAAGCATGAATCTTGCAAGGGGACAGCTACCCTTTGCTCACATTTATGCAAAAGGATCAAACATCCATAATACTAGCAATGAGGTAAGGTAAAAAGGAAAATCATCATAATAATACCATTCATAGCAAGAAGAAAGCAACAAGAACATGTTTGATGAGAATCAGGATTTGTGACTCTTTTAACCAAGTAAGGAATCAGTACCAGGGTTACAAGGGAAAAGGCCACCTCAAATATTTCAAGAGAAAATTGAAGACTTTTAGAAACAATGAATGAGTTTAAGAAGTTTCAGAGAACTTAGAAGACAACACTATTCACTTTTTCCTAAGCAGCCCTAAAACCTAGGAGTTTGGGGAGATACATAAAAATGGTCAAATAATGACAAAGAGCCTCCTTCATAACAGCAAATGGCTTCAAAAGGTTCTCAAACTATCCTCTAGGGTTTGGAAAATAGGCACTAAATCCACCTCATAAAAATGTAAAATCAGAGGTCTTAAAGGGATCAAAGGAGGTAGACATAAAACCCAATACTCCACTACACCAAAGGAAGAAAGATGATAAAGAGTATCAGCAAAGAGAGACAAAAATATCAATTCAAGATACTTCTCAAAGAAACGATAGAAGAATTTTTAAAGGGTCAAGGAGGCAAGCATGAGGGAAGAAATTGACAAAGGAGGCAACTATGACAAGCATAGGTTCATGGTTGATAGAATGAGTTTTCCAACTATAAAAGAGACAGTGATCAAAAGGCATAAGTAGTATAGGCACCTGCAAGAACAAAAGTGGCCAGCAAAAACACAAAAATGGTTTAAATAGCTTACCTCCCTCACTAGACATACATCATTTGCAAACTAATCAAAGGAACAAGAAAGTAGATAACCTAAGAGCAGTAAATCCTCCAAAAGTTTCCTTATCAAAGGCATATTCTGCAAAAGACGGTTAAACATGAATGACACTTTTACAAGACTGTCAAAATTGTTTCCCTACAGGAAAATTGATAAGGTCAAAGCAAGAATGTTTCAAACAATGGTGGCACATCTCAGAAGACTAAAGGGACTATTGATGCTTGCTGCTAGGGTTTTCATATTGGGAGGTTGTTCACTGTTTTAGAGAGAAAACCTAACAAAATGTCAGTCAAAGGAAAATATGTCAAATGATCACAAAATCTATTGTTTACAAATGTTAAAACATCACAAAAGGTTCATGTTTACAAAAGAGGGTAAAAGGCACTATTTTATCTAGTTTAAGGGTTTGTGAGCACAAGGATTACATCAAGATACTCCAGCAAAAGAAAAAGCCATTTTCCTTATGTCAAAATGCCACCTACAGGACCAAAAAGGCCAAAAGCACAGTGAGATAAATAAAAAGAGAGATCAGCATTAGGAAAGTGGGTTTGGGCTCATAAATTTATTTTTTCAAAAGAATATAAAGCCCCCTTTCCCTTTCCCTCATCCTCATTGTCATTGAAAAATAGAGAGAGATCCATTGAAAGCAAGTTTTGAGGATTTTTGTGCAAGTTTGAAGAAAAATTTCAGGCGCTGCGCACCGAGGCTGGCGCTGTGCACCTGGTCATCGCTGATGTGCACAGAGGAGGCAGCAGCAGTGTAAATTAACATTGCACTGCGCACCGGGAGGGTGGCGCTATGCACCTGTACCGGCGCTACACACAGGCACAGAACAACCCGACTGCTGTCGTTTCGCAATGACGCTATGCTCTGACTAGCCCGACAGGCCCATCTACTAGCCCGACTCACCCGCAGAGAACCTCCGACGCTGCACACAGACCTGCCATCCCGACTTGACTTGACCGTGCAGTCGAGTGGCACTATGCACCTGGGAAGGTACTACACACAGATAGATTTTGGCCTAATTTTCTCATAAGGAGCCAAAAATTCAAGTTTTTGCCTCCAAATCTCCTGCAATCAATCAAGCAAGGTTGGTTGCTCTCTTCCCAACTTTCCAAGCAGTATTTTTCATAAACAGGGAGGAAATTTAAAGCCAAATGTGACTAAACCCTAGTATCCATAAAAAATCAAATATTGACCTCCTAGGGCAGGGTTTTCAAAATTAGGAGTTGCCATAGGTGTAAGGGCACTCACTGCTAGCAAACCTACTTCTAAAAACTGAAAACACTCCTTGAATGCTTCATCTTAGCCCTCATTTGCAAAAATTTTACCCTCGCATCACCCATTTTCCATCCCTAAACCTAAAGACCCTCACCAAGCTGAAAATCCTTCTATGCTAAACCAATCACCATGTCTAAGGAAGAAATCAGTGCCAATAGTGATGAAGGGCAAAGGCCTACCAAGCCAAAGCACAAGGGAGGGAGGGTTAATAGGTTTGAGCCCTTAGACACCATTCAAATTACTTCCTCTCCCATGATCCTTGCATGTTTTCAGGATGTTGGGTGTCAGTTTTGTGAGAAGGTTAAACAAGTCCAAAGCCACTCAAACTTGACTAGGTTGTTCATCCTCGGCTTACAAAACCACCAAGTCAACCTTGCAGGAGTGAATTTTGAACTCTCATCTAAATCCATTGCTAAAGCCACAAGAATTCCAGATATTCGTGAGAGATGGTTTAAACAGAATAAATTGGACTTCAACTATTATGAGCCCTAAGTCAAACCTAGCTGTCAACAAGGCTGCAAGGTTGTTTTCCCTTTCTCCCACCTGCTAGAGAGGTATTCCCTCCTAATGAGGAAGATTATCAAGTACTTCACCTATGAGGGGAGGTACTATAGATTTTATTCTTATCACATAAGGCTTCTAATGCACTTCACCAGGGTCAAATTGCTAAATCTACCATACTATCTTTATCGAAGCATTGAGAAAATGGCTTCAGTGATTAAGAAGAGGAATTATGCCCACCAAATGTAGAGCCTTTTTCATCACTCCTTGGTTAAGATGATTGTTTTACACGAGCTGGAGGAGCAAGGAATCCCTAGGGAAGCTTTTATCTCACATGATGTATTTTCCAATCCCCAAGCCTTCATTCAGCGAAATTTTCCTTCCACTTCACATCCACCTACCTCCACTCCTCCTTCATCTCCACATATGCCTTCTCCACAAAGAAACTCACCTCCTATCTCTTCTCCTAATACATCAAGTGAAGGATTTGACAGTATCCCTAATGAAGAGAAAACAGATGATAATGAAGAGGAAAAGGACAGTGAGGTAGAAACATATTTTAATGATGAAAAAGAAGAGGATAGCAGTGTTGAATAAACAGATGAACCTGGCAGCCATGAAGGGAAAGACAATGACGAATTTGAGAAAAAAAGTGATAGTGATGACACCCATAAAATAATCTCAAATGCAGAAAAGAGTGTTGATAATGAACAATATGAAGACCAAGGAGATTATAAATAAAACAATGAAGAGGACAGTCAGCAAGAGAGTGCACAAGACAGCCTAGAGGAAGATGGGTTTGAGCATGACAGAGAGCCCAATGACAGTGAAAAAATTGTTGAAATGAATGAAGGCAATGAAAATGAAGAGATAGAAGGAGAGGATGAAGAAATTGAAGACAAAGAATAGACAACTGATGAGGCTAAAACAGAGTTTGAAGGGGTAGACAATGACCAAAGTAGTAGCACAAATGAGACAGTCAGTGATGAGCAAGAAAATATTCATGACATTCATGACAGCTCTCATGACTGTCATGACACTAATCAACCTCTAAATGACCAAGAAATCCAAAGTGACAGTGCAGAAAGTGACATAGAAGAAGACCTCAGTGAAGGACAGAGCCAAAATGAGGCAAGTGAGGAGGCTAGTGATCAGTTTGAGAGCCAAGATGACAGTGAAAAAAACATTGAGGAAAGCAAGGATGATGATGAGATTAAAGTTCAAGAAATTAGTGACCCAATGGAGCATCAAGTGACCCATGAAAGCCATGACATAGATGGAAAGGCTTGTGACTTCATCAAGGATCAAGGCACCCTCATCACTCCTCTCACATGCACCTACCACAGAGGCAAAAGAGATGTGTTTCCTGCCTCAAAAAGGGAAAGGGCCATCTCTCCTCTAGCTATCAAGCACAAAGACAAAGGAAAGGAAAAGATGGACAAAGGTTAGCAATAGATAAGGGTAAGGAGAAGCAAAAGGATCAAGAGGACTTCTCAAGGGCCTCAATTCATTGATCTAGACGGTGACAATGAGGACAAGGAGATGAACACTAGATTTCTTCTCTTGGAGAAATATGCATAGCTTCAGGAGTGGGAAAGAGACTTTGAGATGGCACAACGTGTCATCCACTAGTACAAAGAGGTGCATAAGCATTTCAAGGAGGTAAAGAGAGGCCTTGCCCTACAAAAGAAAATGACCAAGCATTATGCAAGGAAAAACATGCTTGCTTGTGCCAAACTTAAGAAGTCCCTCATAGAGCTAGAAGACCTAAAAAGAGAAAAAGTGCAAGACAGCCTTGGAATTTTGGCTGAGGCTTCCCAACAGGTGTCCAAGACCTCTTGAGGGACATCTCCACAAATTTTGAGGAAAATTACAAAAAGAGAAGATTGTATGGTTGTCATCAAATAAGTGCCAAGTGGATGATCCAGATTTATGTAGGAATTCAATAAAATACACATATAACCATAAATACAAATATGCAATGAAAATAACACTTCATTTCATTAATATCAAAGAACTGAAATTTGTTGATAGACAGAATGGAAATAAACTAGCTAGGGCGTTGGTAGCTTATCTCTGAGAAGAGATGTGTTGGCTACATGCCTCTGAATTGTATTATAGTGAGGCTAGATGGCCTATTTATTATTGAGAAATAATTGAGAACCCTAAACATCCAAAAGCCTAACCCTAGGAGATGAAGCGCCAAAACTATGGGCCCCGTTTGGGTAAATTGGTACATCAACTTCCCAGGGACATAACTTTGGCATACGATCTATGTTTGACTACATCATACCTCGTTAGAAATATCTATCTAAGGACTACAAATTTTTAGTTAGAAACATTGGTCCATACACCTATCTTGCTCCCGATTTTTCCAAAAAACGTCGTTTAGTGCCTCAAAATGGCTCCGACAGTTGAGGACCCGAAAAAATGCTAAAAATAGTAAATTGTGCTATAATTAAGGAAACTAAAAAAATGAAAGAGAAAATGGTGGAGCCCCAACTGGAATAGGTGGGTGGCCACCAATATCCACCTGGATCATTCCTCCCCCCTTAGGAAGCAATGGTCCCCATTGTGTTGAGTTCCTCCATGAGATGGGGAAACTTCTATTGAACTTGATCCTTGGTGAACCACTTGCCTTGGTGCAGGAGTTGGAAAGCTTTGACAACCTGATATAGTTGGATCTTCTGCTAGCGAGTGTTCTTGGTTTTCATGTCCATGATACAATCTGCGGTGGCATGTTCCATGCAGTCTAGGCTTAAATCTGTTGGTGTGAGTTTTTATGCAATGTCGGAGGTGTCCAGTAGAGGTGGGAAGTAGGGCCAAAGGTGGTCCACATTGAATACTAGGTTTAGACCAAGCAATGGTTTCAAGTACTGAACTCGAAGGCACTATTCCCTACAACCTTGGTGATGGTGTATGACCCATATCGGAGTGGGCGAAGCTTGCTGTGGGGTCTAGTGAGGCGCTCCTTTTGCAAATGTAGCCACACTTTTTCGCCCACATGGAAGTTGTGTGGCACCCAATGTTGATCATGTCATTGCCTATACTTAGCATTGGCTATGTCCAATATGTCATGAACCTATTGGTAAATGTGTTGAATGCACTCTATGAAGCTGTTCGCTTTGTCAGCTTCAGACTATACATGAGTGGAATCAGCCTGAGTAATCGCAAATGGCATGGCTATGTTAATGGGGCATAGTGGCTGGAATCCCAAGCCAACCTAAAAGGGACTATGTCTGGTTGAGCTATGGAGAGCTCGGTTATAACTGTGTTGCACATAGAAGAGGCTCTCATCGCATGTGCGTGGATGCTTTAAATTTTACATGTGCAGAATGCATACAATCAACTTGTTGATGACCTCTGTCTGCCCATCAATTTGGGGATGGAAATCTATGGACTTAGTGAGCTTGGCGTCTAGCATTGACTAGAGGCTGGAACAAAATGTACTGAGGAACCTGTTGTCCCAACCTGAGATGATAGACTATGGGATCCCAAAGTGCACCCACACTCGTTCAAAGAAGAGTTTAGCAGTGGCTTCTACTATGATATTCTTCTTGCAGGCCGCCATAATGGCCATCCTCAAGAATCTATCGACGACCATGAAAACACAGTCGTTTCCATGCTTAGTAGAAGGAAGTCCCGACATGCAATCCATGGAGATGGATTCCCAAGGTTGGCTAGGGGTAGGTAGCGGAGTATAGAGGCCTTGCTTCTTGATGGTTGGTTTGGAAATGGCGCAAGCAATGCAAGATATGATGTACTTCCCGACATCATGTCGAAGGTTAGACCAATAGAAATACTTCTACAATACTGCCATTGTTTTCTCGACCGTGAGATTCCCAGCGACTCGACTATATTGTGCTTCCCAAATCTTCTTGGCAAACTCGCTTGAAGGAAGGCAAAGGTGTCCTAGGTGACATAGTAGTGCATCTTGGAGGTGAAAATTTGGAACTTGTGTACCCTCCAAGAGTGTCTTATATGTGTGGCCAAATTCTAGTTCACTCTTGTAGAGGAGAAGCCAATCAAAAGTCTCTTGCCCACAAGAGTTGAGAAAGGTGGTTAGCGCCACGATCGGTGGTTGGCTGAGGCAGTCTGCAACATTATTGGTGCTACCATTCTTGTACTTGATGTTCAAATGAAACTGTTGCAGATATGTGGGCCACTTCTGATGGCGATCATTCTGAAACTTCCCTTGTGTCTGTATGAACTGCAGGGGTTAGTGGTCTGTGTGGATGATTGTTTCCTTCCCCAAAATGTAATGCTTCCATTTTCGATAAGCCTGCACAATGGAATACATTTCTTTTTCATAAGTGGGATACTTGCAGACTATTTCAGACAATATCTCACTGTGATATGACACTAGATGCCCCTGTTGAGTAATAACTACACCAATAGCATAGTCAAAGGCATCTGCCTCGATCTCAAATGGCTGTTTCAAGTCTGGTAATGTGAGAAGTGGGGTAGAACAGAGGCGATGTTTCAATTCTACGAACTCCTTCTGTTGAGATTCCAACCAAAATAATTTTTCTTTGGCTTCTCCCTTGGTGACTTGACTCAAGGGCTAAGTGATATGAGATAATTCCAACACAAACCTATGGTAGAAATTATCAAGACCTAGAAAGCCGCAAAGATTTGTTAGAGTGGTTGGGGCTAGCCAATCCCAAATGACTTGAATCTTGGTTGGATCCACATGCACCCCCCTTTCATCAATAATGTATCCCAAATATTGAAACTGGGTCATGCCAAAAGTGCACTTCTCCAAATTGGCACACAACTTGTGTTATTGTAGTGTTTGGAGGACTTGTCGGATGTGGTGGAGGTGCTCTTCCCAAGTCTGGCTGAAGATCAGAATGTCATCCAAGTACACCACTACAAATGAGTTGTTGAATGGCCGCAATATGTCATCCATCAACCTCATGAAGGTTGTGACGGTATTCATCAACCTGAAATGCATGACTAGCCATTTGAAAATTCCCTCCTTGGCTTTGAAGGTAGTCTTCCACACATCAGAGGTTCGAATGCTACCTGGTGATACCCAGAATTCAAGTCGATCTTGCTGAAGTAGTTCACCCCTTTGAGTTGTTCCAAAAGGTCATCAATCAATGGGATCAGGTACCTATTTCAGACAGTGATCTTGTTCAGCCCCCGATAGTCAATACAGAGTTTCCAAGTCCCATCCTTATTCTGTACCAACACGATCAAGCTCCCACAGGGTGATGAACTTAGCTGGATGTGACCTTTCTACAACAGCTCATGAATTTGCCTCTTGATTTCATCGTTCTCCATAACAAAGCACCGATAGATCGGTCCATTGGGTAGTGGTGCACTTGGGGTCAGACCAATGGGGTGCATGACCTTACAGTGTAGAGGCATCCCTGTGGGTGAGGTGAAGATGTCCCCATACTCCACCATGACCTTGCCCATTTGTTGTTGCGGTGCGGAGGAGCCATGTTTGGAGGTTGTGGCCACAATATTATTATTTCCCTGGGGGCGAATCATCAGGAAAACAAATTTCCCGATTTTGGAAATGAGCTTAGTGCATTGTTTTGTAGTAACAAAAGAGATAGTGGCAGGAGGTGGTACCTCTGGTATCCTATACAACTTATTTCCCAAAGTAACAATAACAGCACGAGGCCAGGACTCATACACATCATTTCACTTCCAAAAGTATGGTTGGCGTAATAACACATCACAAACATCAATAGGAGCAATGTCACATATTACCTCATACGTGAAGGGCTTGATGCTATAGGGAAGGTGGCACTGCTGACTGATGCGAAGATCCCATCCTTGGTGAAGCCACTTGATGGTGTATGGATATGGGTGTGTTGTGGTTAGCAAGCCCAACTGCTTCACGAACTCTACTGAAATGAGGTTATTTTTTCTCCCAATTTTTACAATGAACTGTATCAAGGAACCCTTTACCCACATATGGGAGTGGAAGAGACGCTCCTCCTCCTCTGGATCTTTCGGTTCCTCCTTCTGGATCTTCGTAGTGGAAACGGTGGCATTGGGCTCCACATTAATAATCTTCTTCCCTTTTTCATTCCCCTTGTCAGGTTTTGATTTAGAGTCAAAGCATGCATATGATTCAAAATCTCTCATCTCAGCCACTAGCGACTGCTTGGCCTGACACTCACTTGTGTTGTGAGTGGAGCTATTATGGAACTCACGCCACTTTCCCATGTCCTTCTTTGGCTTCACGGTGTTGTTCTTTTCTTGCGGCTTTGGCAAGTTGTCTTTGGATTCCATGCCTTGGATTCATACTTTGTTCTATAGTTTGGGGGCACCTTTCCCTTTCTTTTGATTCGCAGATCCAAAATCTCGCTTATTCTGCTTGAATTTATACTCAATCTTTGCAGCATACCGGTATGTCATGCCAAGCTAGGAAATGTCGAGGAACTCCATTTCCTCTTGAATGTATCTATGCATAAAATTGTGATAATTTAGCACCAAATGTTTATATGAATCTTTGATACCCAACTTTGTGCGCAGGGTATGGAACAGATTCGTCAACTCATGCACATCTTAATCCCTTTACTACCACAGCATGGTCCATTGTATGTGCGTGTCCACATATCTCCCCACGGGATAGTATTGTTCCTTGATGGCATCTCAGAAATAATTCCAAGTGGGTACGACTAAGAATAGAGAGGGTTTTGTCTCTTCCTTTTTCTCATAGTAGGTTTCCCACCAGTCCTTTTCATGGGGGGTAGATTTGAGGAGTGAAAAAATAATCTTCTCCCGGTCAAAAAAGTCATGAACCGAGAAATATCCTTCTAATAGATTCAACCATATATCTACGGCATATTCATCTATTTAGCCCTCAAATATAGGAATTTCAAATTTTACTTGTACCTTAAATGGAGTCGCGCCTCCAGAGTGGTCGCTGGATGCAAATGCGACGCTGGTGGGCAGTAATTGAAGGATCTGGGAAAAGTTATCCATCATAGCATTCCTTTATTTTTCGAGGGCCTCCTCAAGAAATATTTTTATAGGATATCCTTCTCCCTCATCTTTATTTTCATCCCCCATGGTAGGTCATCGGGGTTTGTGAGGCTGATCTTGCAAAGGTTCAACCAGATCGAGCACTAACTCCTTATACCCCGACCTCATTGGGGACATGCAAAGAAGGATCGAGAAAAAGTAGAACGCTCTAATACCACTGATCCAAATTTATGTATGAATGCAACAGAATACACATATAACCATAAATACAAATATGCATCAGAAATAACACTTCATTTCATTAATATCAAAGAACTGAAATTTTCTTATAGACACAATGGAAATAAACTAGCTAGGGCACTAGTAGATTATCTCTGAGAAGATATGTGGTGGCTACAGGCCTCTGAACTATGTTACAATGAGGCTTGAGGGCCTATTTATTATTGATAAACAATGGAAAACCCTAAACATCCAAAAACCTAACCCTAGGAGTTGAAGCCCTAAAACTATGGGCCCCGTTTGGGTAAATTGGTACATCAAATTCCCGAGGACGTAACTTTGGCATACGATCTCTGTTTGATGCACGCCATACCTTGTTAGAAATATTTATCCAAGGAATACAACTTTTGAGTGAGAAACATCAATCCATGGCCCCATGTTTCTCTCGGTTTTTCCAAAAAATGTCATTTAGGGCCTCAAAACGGCTCCGGAAGTTCAGGACCCGGAAAGCTACTAAAAATAGTAAATTGTGCTATAATTAAGGAAACTGAAAAACTAAAAGAGAAAATGGTGGGTCCCAAGTGGAATAGGTGGGTGGTGACCAATATCCACTTGGATCATAGGAATTACATAAACATATGTCATGATAAAATTTGAAGTAATAGATGCCACACCAGAGAAGGTACCAGATAATGACAAGTAACCAAGCAAGATGAATGAGCCACAATAGAGATGAGACTTTGGTGATGTCACAAACATGGATTTTGAAGCAACATTGGATGTTTCATCCATAGTGGAAACAAGTTGGGAAACCATAGTGGATTCAGTCATGGCTAATAATCCCAAAGATGATTGTCGCGAGAAAATCACTAATGAACTGAAATGTAGAGAATCAGTTAAAGGATATTAAGATAGATTATGAAGAGAATGGAAAGTAATATCTTGATAAAGGTGTAACCCTCTCAAATTAACAGGATAGGAGGTACAAGGTTCTTCCAGTGGGATCTATTCAATACTCACAAGACCATATGGAAGAGGTTCACTACTGGGTCCAAGATATATGGTTTACGGTTGTATTTGAGACAAAGGAAGAGGAGAGGAAGTAACAAGGGAGGATGACTAAGGCTCCCCGGGTTGAATAATCTTAGGTGTTAAAGTATCAGACTCAATGAATTTAGTTTCAGTGACCTCATGCAACAAAGGTCCATGCACTTTTGTTTCGATTGTGTTAGTTTCATCGTCAAGAGTAGATGTAATCTCGGGATCATAACTCAAAGGGAAGGATGATTTTGGTTGATTAATTTTAGGAGGAGGACCATAGTTAGTTCCAGAATTTCCTAATTCTATGGTTTGTGTATCCTTATGCTTCTGAATATGGCCAAAAGTAGCCTTTGGTTGAAGAGGAGACTTACTTTTCATTCTACATGAACGATAGAGAGGGGGTATTTAGTCTTCTACGTTGGGTTGTAAATTTTAACAATTAACACAAAAGAAATAAAAAACGGGTAAAATTAGGCATAAAGGTTTACCAAGCAACAATGAACTGAAATATATAGTTTTAGAACCAAGGACTTAATGTTGTGCAAGAAATATCACCGAATGTTGTGTTCTATCTATCAAGATATACAAGGCAGTCGACATGGTCACCTATAGCAAGGATAGAAACCTATAGGGGACTCCAAAAATATACTAGATGGTACGTGGGAGTACAGTTCATAGTAGTGTTGTATAATGTGTAATCGTTTGATGAGATCATTCTCGTATAATTTTCATGTGTGCAGAACCATCCAATATACTCAAAGGTACGTGAAGTATGATCCTATACACTTACATACGTGGAACAAGATATCACCCCCATGATACAACGCTGGAAAATAACGACAACTCCTACTTTAATGACATTGAAAACATGCCTCTATCCTATACCTATAAATTTTTGCGTTAATTTTACAAATTCTCCATAGGTTGATTCAATAAATTTTAATGTTTATATTTGATTAAGTTTTAGTTTTATGGCTCGCCACAAGTTTCACCTTAATTCCCTAAAATGTAAGCTAGCATGAATAATTGAAATCTTTCTCTTTCAATGAAAATATATCTAAGGAAGGGAAGAGGAAAATACTATGCAACATAAAAAATGAAGCAAACAATATGCAAGATGAAATTCCCTTTTCAATGCAATTGTTCCAATATTGATGCACACACAAAACCCTCTATGCCAATGTAAATATTTTTCTTTTCAATTTCTCTTAATTCTCAAATGTAATGAAAAGTAAGATGCAATTATAATCATCGATTCAAATAAAAATTTGAAAGTAATTACTAAAACACCAATGGAGCACATTTATCCCTAGTACAGTCGCCAATTTGTTATACGGAATCTAAGAATGCAAACAAAAGTATCTTCCCTAGACTGGGTGGCTTAGCCTAGAAAACCAAAAAAAAAAATAAGCTAATATTTCCCTTGAAGTAAATAGATAATGGGATGAAACCTACATGTGATCCTTTGTATGCTTCACTCCTCTCTTGGATTTAATGCTCCAATCCTAGCTCTAGTCGCTATAATTAGAACCTTCACAATCAAACAACATAAACCAACAATCTATGGCATATATGTAGCATCATATAAATACTTCATTCAATGGACCAACATGAAAAAAAAATACTTGAATCGTAACATCATATATAGGAAAACAAAGAAATATTTGCATTAATATAAATGGAGTGAATTACAACCAAAAATAAGAGGAGTGAGTTACAACCAAAAATAGGAGTTGATCTTGTAGAGATCTCCTCCAAGTTGACTTGTTCCTTCTTTTCCACAAAGTGCACCTCTAATCACCACAATGCATGGAATAATAACTATTCACAACAGCGGCATGAAGGTACAATATATATCCAAAATAAAACCCCTAGCTTGTGGATGGCCACAAATACATAGAAGAGGATGGTAATTTGGGAGTTCTTATCCATTTACCAATCTAGGCTTTGATATCCACTATTGATGGGAGGATGGGATCAAAGGATAAGGGATGGAAACTCCAAGGAGGGATAGGATAGGATTTGAGATTTTTATCTGTGGTAAATAGTTGTAACAAATCCTGGAAGCTTCTAGAAGAATAGGCTTAGGGATTCTCTCTCTTTTTCTTGAATTTCTAGAAACAACACACCCCAACATGGAGCAACCTTCTCATCATAAACCCTTTCTAGCATGGAGCAACCTGCTAGTGAATGTAGGCCCACAGCCATACAGATTGCATTGGTGCTTAAAGAGGTTGTTTTAAGGATGTTTCAGGTAGGAAATATGGGATTAAGGAGATTCATGCTTAGGGCTTTCTGAAATGATGAGTTTAAGGGGTAAAAGGATTTTTATTGATCTAGGTTACAGGTTGACTGACCAAATGTGACAAAATGGACTATAACAAGGCATATGGTACTAGGTATCATGGTGGGAACATTTTATATAGAGATGACATTATCAAATATCATAGATTAATGGATACTCCGGACAAGAGAGGTGATGGACACATGTACTATTGTAGTTTTGGTTCTTACAGGCACTATGATCGTCTTTGTTATCACCCTTATAGGAGGAGTGACAGGGGATACTTGCTGGATGAGTTTAAGAAAGAAAAGAAGCCTACTTTTGATGGAGATTTGAAGAAGCCTGGGGATGAAAATTCTTGTTAACTTGGCATGAATAATTTATTTGAACTGCATGAGTATATAGATAATATGAAGGCCATAATAGTTATCTCTAGCCTCAAAGTGAAAGTAGATATTTGGTGGGAAGATGTAAAATGGGTCAGAAACATCAGGACATAGGACATGAGTTGGCATGAATTCAAAACACTCTTTAGAAAGAAGTATTTTTCATAAATATGATATGACAACAAAGCCAAGGAATTGTATGAGCTTAAAATGGGATCGATGATAGATGAGGAGTATGCAACCAAGTTCCAGGAGCTATTGAGGTATGTATCGTATCTTAAAGATGAAAAGGCTAAATTTCATAGATTTTTTAGTGGGATTTACATTATAATTTAGAGATCATATTGAGTATGGTGAACCTTAGTCACTTGAGGAATTTATTTGGAAACTTAAGCATTTTTATGAGTAGTCAAAGTGTAATAATGAATCTCAAAAAGGATGGAAAGGGAAAGATAAAGGTAAAAGTAAATGGTATTCGAAAAGAGAAAGACCTCTGAATGAAAATATAAAGAGACTGTTGCACCGAATAAGAAGTTCAATGTAGCTATACAAGGATATGGGTCACAACAACATGATAGAGGTAATGGTACAAGAGCGTTGGAGTGCTGGACATGTGGTAAGGAGAACCTTAGGAAGTATTGTTTGCAGAATCAGGGTGGTAGGCCTCAAATCTATAGTACACATGATGCGCATACTGTTGGGGATTTTGGGCAAAGCATTCCTCGTATCTATCCAACACTGGATAATAGTCATGGATATCACCAGGCATCTATCTTTGAGATGGACGATAAGCTTTATGATCAAGTTGTTTCTATTTTGATTGAAGCTGGATCTAATTATAATTATGTTAACCCTGACTTTGTGGATAAGTTTGGTTTGAATAAAGAAGTACATGAAAAATGTTGGTTAGTGCAGTTGGATACAAGTACCAAGAAGAGAGTTCATCATTGGGTAAGAGCTTGTTATTTTGATTTGAAATGCCTACTTCAACACATTTGAATATATTTCCGTTGGGATCATATAGTATGCTTTTGGGTATGGAATGGTTATATCTTCATAGGACCAAAGTGTATTTTTATGAAAAATCCATTGAGTTCTTGGATGAAAATGAAGAACAGATAATCTTATAGGTTAAGAAGAAAGAAACATCAGTTAGGATGGTGACAACTATGCAGGAAAATTGAAGTCACAGAAAATGGTGTGTGTTATTTGTAGTGTACATTTATAGTGATAAAGTTAATAAGTTGAGGATGCAGATTTATTAAGCATGTTCCTAATCTTATGATGTATTTCCACCAGAGATATCAAAGTTTTCGACTCATAGAGAATTGGATGTTTCTATTGAGTTGGTACCAGGGGAAGCACCAACATCAAAGGCACCATATAGGATGATCGCTCTAGAGTTACTAGAGTTGAAGTTGCAGTTGAAAGAAATTATTGACAAGGGATATATTAGACCAAGTGTATGACCGTGTAGTGCACTAGTATTGTTTGTGAAGAATAAGGATAGTGCTATTAGGTTATGTATTGATTATAGGCAATTGAACAAGGTGACCATCAAGAACAAGTTTCCATTGTCGAGGATTAACAACTTATTTTATTAGTTAGAGGGAGAAACAGTGTTCTCAAATATTGATTTGAGACCTGGATATCATCAGGTACACATCAAGGAAGAGGATATTTACAAGACAACTTTCTGGACCAAGTATGGGAATTATGAATTTTTTGTAGTTCTATTTTGTTTGAATAATTCTCCAGCTACCTTTAAGTGCTTGATAAATAGTGTGTTGTGTCCTTATCTGACAAGTTTGTTATTGTATTAATTGATGACTTCTTGATATATTCTAATAATGAGGAAGAACATGCCATGCATTTAGTAGCAATGTTGATATTGTTGAGAGAGCATCAATTGTATGCTAAGCTTAGTAAATTTAGTTTCTTTCAGACAAAGGTACATTACTTGGGGCATGTGGTCTCCAAGGAAGGCATAAGAGTGGATCCAGAGAAGATAAGAGATATGATGGAATGGGAATATCCTACAAATGTGGATGACATAAGGTCATTCATGGGGGCAGCAGGTTACTCTAGGAGATTCATCATGAATTTCACTCGAATTGCATATACTATTATGTCACTACAAAGGAAAGGTAAGAAATTTTAATGGACAAAGGAATGTGCAACAAGTTTTGAATAGTTGAAACAAGTGTTGACAAATTCTCAACTGTTAAAGATTACATATCCAGAGAAATAGTTTGTAGTATCTACATATCCTTGCAGGAGAGGGTATGTTGGATTCCTTATGTAGGAAGGATAGGTAGTATGTTATGAGTCATGGAAACTAAATGAGCACGAGCATAAATATCTGCCACATGATCTTGAGTTAGCAGTGATCATTCATGCACTAAAGATGTGGAGGCACTATATTCTTGGTAGGAGGTTTGTATTGATGAGTGATCGCTGTGGGTTGTGATATTTATTTGACTAGCCAAAACATGAATTCGAGTAAAACTATATGGTTGGCCAAGATTAGTGATTTTGACTTCGAGATCAGGTACATCAAGGGAAAATAGAACCGAGTTGTAGATGCTCTTGGTAGGCAGATACAAGTAAATCAAATTTCACCTATGATTTCTTTTGGGATAGACTTACATGATCAAATATTACAGAAAGGTCAGTAGGATGCCAAATATAGAGATCTTATGCACAAGTTACATCAGAGTACAGGTACAGTGCCTAAGATGTGGACTATCATATCTCAGCAAATGACTTGATCAGATTTAGAGATAGGATATATGTGCCAGATAGTAGTGAGCTCAAAAATATTATCTTGAGGAAGTTTCATGCAAAACAATATTCATATCACTCAGGATACCAAAATACATTGACAACAATGAATAAATTTTATTATTTGTTGAATCTGAAGAAGTATGTGGCAAAGTTTGTGGCTAGATGTTTGGACTATCAACAAGTATGTCAGGTCCCTATATTACTATTTTAGTCCCTTATTTTTATTAGTGCATCCCCCTTATTGTTATTGTTGTACCCTCATAACCCCAATATTGTTATTATTGTGCCCTTACATTATTATTGTTAGGTCGGCAAGGATTATATTGTGGCCCCATGGACTCCTATATATAGAAGGAGGTTTTGGTCATTTGTATCATGAAAGAATTTTTCATTTATGTAATGTATTGGAGGTTTCCCCCTCAAAGTGGTTGATTTATAAGGCATTGATCTCTCTTTTCTTCTATTTTTGGAGCTGGTTTCATAACATTTGGTATCAGAGCTTTGGTTTCTAGGGTTTCGCTGCTCCAAATAGGTCATAGTGGAATTTTCGCTATAAATTATTTTATATGAAGTTTCAGAAGCTGAAATTTTTACAAAGCGAATATGAAATCCTGAGGAACGTCATGGAAAAATTTCAGATCTTGGTAAACAAAATTTTCGGAGATATGATCTGTGCAAGTTAGGGATTTTTGTGGGCTCCTAAATTTAACCTAAACAGGTCATTGTGGAATTTTCTCTATAATTTTTTTTTCTATGAGGTTTCAGAAGCTAAAATATTAATAGAGAAAAGCTGCAATTCTAAGGAACGTCGTTGAAAAATTTCAGAGCTTGATTCACAATATTTTCGGAGATAGGGTCTATGGAAGTTAGGGATTTTTCAGGCTCCCGAATTTCATCTCAAAGAGGTAATTGTGGAAAAATCGTCATAACTCTATCTCTGAGCATTAGATTGGAATTCTATAAAATGTTGCCACAAGTACACGAACTGTAGTTTCCTCTGTATCAATTTCAAAGCCAAAAGAGGAAACAGTGAAACGTGGCACGTCGTACAAGGTCACTCTACCGAACGAGTCCATAATTAGGTCATTATGGGAGATTGGGCATAACTTTGTCTTGAAGAATCCAAATTAGGTGAGACCTATCGCATTTTAAAGAAGCTTCAGAGGGCTACTATAGGGCTGAATTTTAGATATTGAAGATCCAAAATAACAGATATAATTTAGTTTCAATATTGAGCTCCTTGAAATGAATAAAAATGTGTGTATTTTTTTTTCGAATTTCATAAGTCTTGTGTGAAAAATCAGTTTGAATTGATTTAATGGGAATATTGTAGAATAGATATCAGTATTCGGTTATAAAATTCCCCTTAAAAATAATTCAAAACCCATTAAGCCTTTATAAGGCTCTATTATGACTCATGAATACTAAGAATTGTAACATGACATATCAAAATTACAAGAGCAAGTGCACCAAATTTTGCTCTCGCAAAGAGAAACAAAAAATGAAATGGAAGTTTTGAAGAAAGGCGTGGAAGCTAATATGGATGATTTGAAGAAATACGTGGAAGCTAAGATGGATTTCATGGAAGCTAGCATGGAAGCTAAGATGGATGACATGAAAGACAACATGGAAAACATGAAGAATGATCTAAATGCGCACATGGAAGGTTTGACGAAGTTGATACAAGAAATTTTTCCTAATGCCAAAAATATAGTAGAGGAAACTAATGATGAGAACAAAATAAATTTTAATTGTGATTTCATAAACTATAATTTTGGATGGAAGAACCACCATATTCCAAATATGGATATGAGGAATTTTTATGGCAAGGATCCCTTAACATGGATACTACATATGGAGCAATATTTTGATCTCAATAATGTGAAAAACACACAAAAGGTACGCATTGTAACTTTAAATTTAGAAAAAAATACATTTGTATGATATAGATGGCTTTGCTCTCGTAAAAAAATTTTTACTTGGTCAATTTTTATGGAGGAAATGATAGCACATTATGAGGATACAAAAAGCAACACCTTCTTTAGCCAATTGATAAATCTCAAATAAAAGGGTTCAGTGGTGGAGCACATTGAGGACTTCCAAAAATTGAATATAAGGGTAACTGACATTCTAGAGGAACACCAGATTGATGTCTTCATAGGGACTTTAAAGGATAACATCGAACATGAATTTCATGTTTGGGAACCTGGTTCATTGGAAAAGGCATTTAGGTTGGCAAGAAAAATTGAATGTAAAATTATGGCGACAAGGAAGCCTACCACTCACATATATAAATATGAAAGTGTTACTACTCCTAGACTTGCACAACCTACAAGGTTGGCACCACAAGAATTGGAAGAAAAAAAAGAAAAAGGGTTTTGCTATAGTTGTGATAGAAAATACACTAAATGTCATAAGTGTGCTAAGAAGAAATTATTTTACATAGATTGTGAAGAGCAAGAAGAAAATGAACATGAATCTTCAAAAGAAGATATACACCAGGAACCAACCATAGAAGAGGAAGAAATGAGTCCAACTATATCATGTAATGAATTGACAGGAATCACCACTCCTCAAATTCTCAAGATAGAAGGACATATCAAGAAGAAAAATGTAATAGTGTTGATTGATTCGGGTAGTACCCATAATTTTATTCATTGTAAGGTAGCCAAGGAATTGAATTGTTTCCTATACCTAGCACCAAAATGTCAAGTGATGGTTGCAAATGGAGGAACTATAAATTGCTCTGGAAAATGCCATAATATCAAGCTAACCATGGGGGAATATGTATTGACTAGTCCAATGCTTTCCATTCCTATGGGAGGTGCTGATGTTGTACTAGGAGTACAATGGTTACAATCTTTGGGGACGGTAGCTTTTAATTTTCAAGAACTTTTTTTGAAATTTTTTTCAGAAGGAAAGGAAGTCGAATTACGAGGTATTGAAGGGAAGCCGGGAAGGATAATAAGCTCTAATGTCATGACAAAGCTTCTAAAGAAAGAACAACGAGGCGTAATTGCACAATTATGCTCACTAGAAGTTCCAACATCAAAATCATCTATTTTTGCAAATCTCCAACAAGTCTTGGACAATCATTCCAAGGTGTTTGAAACTCCCAAAGGACTCCCACCTATTCGTGATCATGATCATGCTATTCATTTGATTCCAGGAAGTGTTCCTCCAAACATCAGGCCTTATAGATATCCTTGTGTCCAAAAGAGCGAAATTGAACGTATGATTGCAGAAATGTTAGAGGCGGGTATAATTCAACCTAGTCAAAGTTCTTTCTCTGCTCCTGTAGTATTGGTACACAAGAAGGATGGATCATGGCGAATGTGTCCGGGTTATAGGGAGCTCAATAAGCTCACCATTAAAGATAAATTTCCCATTCCTGTGATTGATGAATTATTGGATGAATTACATGGAGCAATTTATTTTACAAAGTTGGATCTTTGTTCAGGATATCATCAAATTAGAATGAAGACTAAAGATATTCCAAAAATAGCATTTCGAACTCATGAGGGTCATTATGAATTTTTGTTCATGCCTTTCGGCCTTACCAATGCACCTTCTACATTTCAAGGGTTGATGAATTCCATTTTCAAACCCTTCCTTAGAAAATTTGTGCTAGTATTTTTTGATGATATACTAATCTAAAACAAGTCTTGGAAGGATCATGTTTAACATGTTGATAGGGTGCTCAAACTATTGCAGGAGAAACAATTATATGCAAAAACATCCAAATGTTTCTTTGGAGTACAAGAGGTGGAATATCTAGGTCATATTGTATCTCACGAGGGTGTTATGGTAGACCCTAACAAAATTAAAGCCATTAAGGAATGAAAGTCCCCACAACCATAAAGTAATTGCGAGGATTTCTCGGGTTAATAGGGTATTATCACAATTTTTTTAAGAATTATGGGAGAATAGCAGCACCTCTAACAACATTATTGAATAAAGATGAAATTTCATGGACTCCGGAAGCAACTAAGGCCTTTGAACATATTGAAGAGGCAATGTTCCTAGCACCAGTCTTAGCTATGCCAGACTTCACAAAAACATTTATTGTGGAATGTGATGCCTTAGGAAATGGAATTGGTGTTGTTTTAATGCAAGAAGGAAGACCCATTGCTTTTGAAAGTCGTCCAATCAAAGGAAAGTATTTACAAAAATCTATTTATGAGAAGGAAATGTTAGCAATACTACATGCACTAAAGAAGTGGCGACCTTACCTAATGGGAAGACACTTAAAGGTAAAAATTGATCATGATATTCTTAAACACTTTTTGGAACAAATACTATCTTTAGAAGAGCAGCGAAAATGGGTCACAAAGATGTTGGGTTATGACTTTGAAATAATCTACAAAAGGGGAAGCTAAATGTTGTTGCAGATGCACTCTCGAGAAAGAATGAAGATGTGGAAGCATTTCTTTGTTCCATTTATATTATCCAACCAAATTGGATAACTGAAGCAAGGGATGAATAGAAGAAGGATGAAGAAGTGTGGACACTCATTCAAAATGTCCCTCAATCAAGCTAAGAAGGATAATAAATTATCGCCAAAGTATTATGGTCCTTACAAGGTGTTGCAAAATATTGGTACTATGGCATACAAATTGGAGCTTCCTACTTCTTCGCGAGTGCATCTAGTTTTCCATGTTTCATTCTTAAAGAAGGTTATAGGTGAAAATATTCCAGTTCAAAAAATATTGGTAGAACTTGATGAGGAAGGAAAAATCATATTGGAACCTGAAGCGGTCACGGAAACAAGAACTCGACAGCTGCAAAATCGATCAATTTCAAAGTATCTCATCAGGTGGAAGAACTTTCCCACTGAAGATTCTACATGGGAGGATGCGAATTTTATACAGAACCACCCAGAGCTACTCAAGCATTGAGGACAACACTTTTTTGAAGGACAGGGGCATGTTAGGTCCCTATATTACTAGTCTAGTCCCTTATTGTTATTAGTGTAGCCCCCTTATTGTTATTGTTGTACCCATGTAACCCCAATATTATTATTATTATGCCCTTACATTATTATTGTTAGGTTGGCTAGGATTATATTGTGGCCCCATGGACTCCTATATATATAAGGCAATTTTGGTCATTTTAATCATCCAAGAATTGTTTATTTATGTAATGTATTGGAGGTTTCCCCCTCGAAGTGGATGATTTATAAGGCGTTGATCTCTCTTTTCTTATATTTTTGGATTTGGTTTCATAACAAAGTAAAGGTAGAGTGTAAACATCCTGATGGATTAATACAACTGATTCCAATTCCATAGTGGAAATGTGAGGTCATTTCCATGGATTTCATTATAGTTTTTTCGTATACATCTAGACAACATGATTCCATCATGGTTATGGTGGATAGGTTGACTAAGGTAGAATACTTCATTATATTTAAGAGTACGTATACATCTAGTGATGTGGAACAAGTTTTCATCAAGGATGTTGTTAGATATCATGGTGTTTCGAAGAAGATTGTGTCAGAAAGGGATGAAAAGTTCACTTCCAATTTTTGGAAGGAGTTTTTTTCATGTTTAGGTATAGAGTTGGCCTTCAGTATAACTTATATTCTGCAAACAGATGGAAAAATAGAGAGGATCAACAAGATATTGGAGGATATGTTGAGGATTTATGTGATGCATCAACAGAGGAGATGGGAGGAGTACCTTCCATTGGTTGAGTTTGCTTACAACAATGGATACCAGGAGCCACTGAGGATGAGTCTGTTTCAGGCATTCTATGGACAGAGTTATAATACTCCCATCAGTTGGAGTGATATGGTGGACATGGTATTGATTGGACCGGGCATGTTAGGAGAAATGGAATAGGAAATGTGGGTAATCAAGAAGAATCCAAAGGAAACACAACATAGGAAGAAAACATATAAAAATCAGAACATGTTGTTTAAGGTATTTAAGGTTGGGGAACAAGTGTAATTTCACATCAAGCGAAAAAATAACTCCTTACGGACTGGATCATGTGCCAAGCTAGCACCTCAATTTTGTGAACCTTTTGGGATTCTTCAAAGGATTGGGCTAGTAGCCTATCGACTTGCACTACCTCTAACAATTAAAGTACATGATTTTTTCCATGTATAATTAATTAAGAAGTATTTTAAAGATGTTGATCATGTGATTGAATAGTATGTATTACAGGTGGATCCAAATGGATAATTCCAGCCAGAATCCTCGTGTATATTACATAGAAAGGTTCTCATGCTCCAAAACTGAGAAATTAATCACGTTAAAGTGCAGTGGAAGAGCTTTGGTCCTAATGAGGATACATGGGATATGGTGGATCAGATGCAGGCTATGTATCATTCTCTATTCGCTAGTTGAGAGAATGTCCTTAATATATGTTTTGGTATATGTTTTGATGTGGTGTTTTCGGTATATGTACATATGTATATGGATGTCAATACCACCATGAGATGTGTTATAAAGCTACAATAAGTGGTATGGTTGTCATGTTATTATATTTTCGTCTTGGTTTGCTTCTCAACATGGTGATCATTGTAAATACTCCAACGAGCTAAGTTATAAATATCCACGAGAAGTATGTTTTTGTTTCAACAGTTCTCTTGGTTATAGGTGTCACTGAGCACCGAGGACAATGTGTCCCCAAGGGGGAGGGTGTTGTAACAACCCTGGTGAAAAATCAATTTAAATAAATTTTAATAATGGTAAAATAATAACCGTGGTTATGGGACATTTATTCCAAGCTGAATGATTGGAAAAAACATCCTAGTGCAGGTGTTCATTTTGCATATTATGGATAAGGAAATTGGCCAAGGAAATGGAAAAGGTTTTGGAAAGGTAAAGTAGCATTTATTGGCATTAATTTATGAAAATAATGGAAATTAGGAGAAAAGGAAGGTGAAAGGTCACATGTTTCATGTGAGGAGGAAAATGAAGGAAAATATTGGAAAATTGGAGAAAATAGAGGCCTAATTAATAAAAAGGCTTATAAAGATTAGTTGGTACATTTAGTTAGTTCAGTTTTGGAGCTCTCTCTCTATTCTCTCTCTCACACACTCTTGGACACTTAGATTTTTATTGGAGCACTTTAACATTAGATCAAGAAAGGAAAAGAAGGCAAAGAGGAAGAAAAAATAAAGCAAGGAAGAGTAGGATAAGGCAACTACAATGAGTTTAATTGCATGTATCAATTTGCATGTGTGATTTCCTTGCTATATTTTGAATGCATGGTTATGCATGCGTGTTTTTGGTTCTCTTGATGTCATTGGAATGGATTTTGATAGGTGTGAAAATTTTCTTTAGCCTTCCCTTTCCATTTCTAGCTATCCATGGTGTGATGGGGTTCTCATGCTTTGGCTAATTTAGATTATCGGATGGATTCAAAATTGGGTGAAGTGGATCTATGAAAGAAAAATTAGATGGCATATTGATCCTTAAACCATATTGAAGATCGGGCTTAAGCCTCTAGAATAGTAACCCTTGAACCAAACTATGGGTTGCGGTAAATCTAGCTATTGTGGGCCCTGATGGGGTTATGAATCCTTCACCGGTGAATGGAAGGATATAAGGAAAATCCTAGAGGTATGTGCCCTCATTCAGGCCTAGTGATTCGGTGGGGATTATGGTAAATCCTAGAGGGTGGTTTCTCGAGTATGGCCTAGTGATCTATGGATCAAACTGTGTATTGTGTTAAATCCTAGAGACTAGGAGGCATTAAAATTTCTCACTGTGTAGGTGGAGAAATTTGGTAGCATCCATGCTTATTTTTTTGTTTTTTGTTGGTTATGAGTCCCACATTCATGCTTGGAATATGGTACGGAGGAAATTCTCTGAAGAGAGATTTGGCTTAGCCAATATATGGTCGGGTCGAATGTGGCAGTCCCATACCAGGTAGGATTTTAATTCATTAATAGGAGTTCCTTTCCTCGGTATTTATGTGTAAATATATTGGTTCATATGTGGAATTTATGGGTTTTTTATCCTCATTATTTATTTTTTATATGCTAGTTATGAATATGTTTTACAACAGCGAAAATGCATGGTTCTCATCATGTTTTGATTTGTAAATGAAAGAGAAATGAATATGTGACCTACTAGATGATAATTAAGCTAATTTGATAAGGCACCAGTGCTTCTTAACAACTCTCAGATAATTATGAGACTCTTGTGGTTATACATGTTGTTATGACATGTTTGATGAAATGATGGTCATGGCTAGTAGGAGTCCAGTCAAGTCTTTGTTCAAGAATTTTCATTGGTATCATTGTCCCTACGTTACTTTCCATTTCTATAAATTCCTTGGAGTTTTGGGCAGTGATTGGGTCCTAGCCCTAGAATTTAGAATTAAATATTGCAGTCACTGGCTTAGCACTAGCAAAAAAAGGCTACAGTCGCACTCAGGTAGGCTCATGGGAGTGACTAGGGGATTAATCCCTTGAAATGTTAGTTTTTCTCAGGGTTGATCACTTGTAATGGATGTGCTATCACTAGGCTGGAACCAGTTGGTTTTTTCAACCATCAACCTAGCACAACTATTTCAAACCACTTTGGATTGGAATTTAGCCCTTCTAATCAGATAGGGCTCTCCCAAAGGAAAAAAGAAGTACTCAAGATAAAATATTTTACTGCAAATGGCTAAATTTTTTTTTTAATTGATTTTTTAGGTGGAATATTATATGAAGGATAACATTGGACATGGAGTTAGCTATGGGACTTCAATTACAAGAAAATTCAATCCATGGAAACTGAGGAAATGGGGCTTAAAAGATAACTTTTACAACAAACACATAGTACATGAAGGAAATTGGAGCATAAAATTTATGAATTCCAAGTGATCATAATACTATGATGCTGATAAAAATATATAAAATAGAAAGACACAAACACATAAGCTCCACAAGAATCTTAGGTCTGAAATACAACTGTTGCAACTGTATAATAGATTTGTAGAGAAAAGTTACATAATAGCCTTCTCATTCCATTCATCAACCTCATCAAACTCAAAAAATCCCTCATTTATAAAGTGAGGTCTCATACAATGGTATTCCACCTGGGCCAGCCTCGAATTCCTACTAAAGAGACCTATTACTAATAGAATTAAATCATGTACAGAATTCCTAGAGATATTTTATGTTTGGCCGAGTTTGAATACAAAAAGGAAACTTCTTTCATTAAATAGCTCAACAAATTCTTTTAATAACCCTTATCAAATGCATCCAACTGATTTTATGAATGTGCTAATTTTTGATGTGTCATCATGCAGTGTGGACACTGACATTACTGAGCTGGACCTCCACCAAGTCGAAATTCAATTTTCTGCTGAAATCTGTAAAATTATGTAAAATAGGCCTCACAGATCATATTAGGGGAATTTTGAGGTCTAAAATGGGCCTCCTAAGAAAAATGTACAACCAAACTAAACTTTATAATAACCAATAATATTTAAGATGATGATGTCAACCATGGGGGATGATTCACCATTTTATAAGTAAAAGGGTAATAACATTAAAAAATAATAAAATAATAAAACTGCTTTTTCAACTCGTATTTTCAACTTATCTCCCAAATTTTTTACTCAAATTTTGAGCAAGAGTACCCATGTTGCACGATTTCGATGGACCCTGCTACGCGAAAAATGAGAAATACATAAAAAAAACGTGATTGCAATCACGTTTTTCATGTATTTCCAATTTTTTGCGTAGCAGGGTCCATCGAAAGTATGAAACATTGGTACTCCTTAGCTGAGGAATTAAATTTTGCATCCAACGATTACTCCCGCTCGAAATTTGAGTAAACAATTTGGGATATAAGTTGAAAAAGTAGTTTTTTTCCCTCTAAAATTCAATGATGTCATCAAATATTATTTTATTATTTCCACTATTATTTTATTATTTCCTTAGGAGGCCCATTTTGGACCTTGAAATTCCCCTAATGGTGCGTATTTTCCAAACCCTGATGGTTGTGAAAAAATGAAGAGAGGTTTTTGTAGATGGGCTCATGTTGAAGAAAAAACTCCTTCTGATTTTAAAAATTCCGTTGCATTTGGTCAGAAAGTGAACTTGAAGTTGACTACTAAAATAATCATTTCCATAACTTTCGTAGCAAACTTTAGTAGTAAATTTCAAAAAAACACCCTTTGCATAGTATTTAACCTTGTTGGATATTATAGGGTCTTCCTTGAGTCTAATAGGATAAACACATGCCTTGAGATATCTTTTTCCTGAGAATTTTGCTGATGTTTACCCTCATGGAAAGTTACAACAACTTTCGTAGCAAGTTTCTACCTTTAAACCTGGGAGTTGCTACGAAAGTGCCTAGTTTCTAAGATTTTTTTGTTGTTTCAATAATTTTTCCTCAAAAACATTGCTAAAGCCTATAAGAGCCTAGTAATAGCATATATGAGCTTGTATGTGACCAAACATCTTGATTAGCCATAGCATAAGAAAAAATTGTGATTTTACCATTCTTATGGAGTAGCATCAGTTTCAGTGACAATCTTGAGACCTTTCTTCATAAGCTCAGCTTGTATCATTTTAATCGAACCAAACTAACTTCTGAGGTGTTGGAAATTTAATGCATTGGAGTTAAGAATTCATGAGAATGAGTTGATATGGTGAGTTGTATGGATGAGTTGGCATGCTTTGTTGACTTCATGAGTTGCCAGCCACATGGAGGTTGACTGTTGAGTTGTCCTCTTGAACAAGTGACATAATAATATGCATGTTCTTATCCTATGATTTATCCACTTCATCATTGCATTGACTACCCAAAAATTATCAAAAACTCCTAATGATGGAAAAAAAAGTACAAGTACTTCCATAGAAAATTTGGACCAGTTTACACTGAATTTACTACGAAAGTTGTAAAAGTGTTGAAATCACCATCATGACCATATTAACTTATGCACAATAGATTTGTTGGATTTTTATTTGACAATGACACCTATTACATTAATGGTGACCTTTCAAACTCACCAAAATACCTCCACACATATGAATGTTTTTTTGAAAATTAAAAATTTAAAAGATCCTATTCAACCCTAAGTAACTTAGCCTAATAAACTCAAAACCAACCTAATGGTTATCATGGATAACACGATGGATAGCTTCTGAGGTTTATGTAGGATGTTTATAAGGTCATATTGGTTGAGTTGTGCCGGTTCCACTTCCTTAACTATACATGGGGAGTTGAATTAGATCATAGTAGTCTCTCGTCACATGTTTACCCCAGCGGAACGGTTAACTTGGGTAAATGTGGGAGGAGGTTGTTACAATTTATGGTTTTATAGAATAGTTTTCCATTTTTTTCTTGGGAGAATTGATCTCACTTCAAATAAATCATGGTGGCATTTTATTTTATTTTATATTCTCTTATTAATTTCATGCAATCTCATTCGATATACATTATTTCTTTGCAAATGCTTCTCTTTATTTTATTTAACCTCTATTCTTATTTGTTATAAATCACTTTTCTTATGCTATAATTTTTGTATTTTCCTTTCTTCATAAACTCTTTATTTTGTGAGAAATACTTGGGGGGGGGGGGGGGTGGGGGAGGAATAGGGTGAATACAAAAATTTATACGTGAATTTTCTTTAGACAATACACATGTGTACAATATTTTAATGAATATAAGAAATGTATATGCAGGTTACTTATCTTTCCAAAATTTATACGTGACTTTTCTTTAGACAATACACATGTGGACGATATTTTAATGAATATAAGCAATGTACATGCAGGTTACTTATCTTTCCAAAATTTTCATCAATTATTAATTGAGTTAGGAGAGAAACAATGTATTCTAATAAACATGTAATAAAACCAAAGAGAAACACATCAATATAGAACATATAGGGACACCATATTTTTAGGTGGAAACCTAATTGGGAGAAAATCACCGCCATTTTTTTTCTATCTTAGTATTATTATTAAGAAAATATTCTTACATTTTTCACTAGAACAAACTCTTACCAGTGTGGAGGCTCCTACATGTTGGATGCACCACCTCCTCTAGTTTCACAATCTCTAATTGGAAGGAATCTCCTACTCCCTGAGATTTACCGGCCACCACCGAAAGGAAGCTGCTACTCCTTGAGATTTTATGGGCACCACCGAAAGGAAGCTACTAAATCACTAAAGGCTCTAGCCCTCAGTACTTCAATGGACCATGTATCAAAATATTTCACACTATATCTACCTGTGTCAATCACAAACCCACAGAACATGTTTCATCCAATTTTAAACTGGATACACATACAAAAATATGGTCATGTGAATATATTAATACCAATAACCTTCATGAAACACATATTTGATGAATAACTCATCAAACCCAAAACCTCTGCAACAAATCTATGACCAAAAAAATGTATAATCAAACTCTGGTTCATCATGTGCCAAAATCCAAGCCATACTCTCTACTACAACTAACTTACTCATCAAGAAAAACAACATTCAATAATTCCAAAACCCTCTTTGTGGCAAATCCACTCTCAAAACACTTATCTAAATAACAATAAATCAAGACCCATAAACATATAATATTTCTTCTGCAATCATTCAAGAAATAACTATATTTAGCAAGAATATCAATGTGAAACATTTAATATATAAATCACCTCTCTGCATTCTCAAAATCAACAACAACCTTTGCCATACAAAACTGTGTCCATAATCAAATTATAATATATAAGTGTCTGTCATTAAATAAATATGCATATATACATGCTTCCAATGTAGAATAATAGTGAAAATATCTCAAATAATTATTCTCATCATTTTCATCAGTCATACCAACCATCAAGCAAACTAGTTCATCAAGAAAACAAGGATAGATTGAAATTAATCGATTAAGAAACTCTCTATCACTACAACATAAAAGACATCAACATAAGCCATCTATGCTCATTATATACATTCTCTCTATCACAAGGTTAAATGATCTCTGCAAAACCATCAAGTCACAAAGTTCTTTCATATCAAGCAAGCAAGATCAATTTGCTCCTCAAATCAAATATTTGCAAACATAGTCAATACCAAAATGTAGTCTCTGCACTCACGGTCTTGCATATATTGTCAAATATATCCTTGGAACATACTTTTTTCTCTAATACAACATAAATAAGACAAGTTATCAAGATCCTTATCATATTCATTAACTTATGCATAAACCATCATTACTTCAACATTGCTTCATAAATTCTGAATCATATTTGCAAAACAAAAGGTATGATTCCAACCCTCTAGTCTCACTAACATATAATGCACATTAGTGTAGGGACATTCTAGTAGTTAGCATTCTTCATCAAGCAAAAATACTGATACACAATCATACTAATCTGCAATCAATCTACTAATGAATCATGTACATAAAACATTAATAAACCAATTCATTTTCCCTCCAATACACCTGCAATAAGAAAAAAAAAAAAACTTATCCATTAGCTTTCTAATACATATTCATCTCTCTCAGATCTGAGCCTCCTCCTTGCACCCTGGTACACAATTGTTCTAGATCATATCACAAAATAATAACTCATCGAATTCTCACAAAATTGATTGATCTCCTTCTCTATTTATAAATTCTATGCATTGCCAATAGCACACCCAAATCCCTTGGATTTTTTTATGGGAATAGTTGATACAATCAAATAGACATTGTCGACTCAAAACCTTAGGAAAATACCATGGAAAATTCTCATGGTTTTTTATTTTCCATGCATAGTGTCATGTACATGACTCTTCTCCCTGACATATGCTTCTATACTTGTATTTATCTTACTGAAGTAGTGTATGCATCACAAACCAAAAATTATTCACTCTATCTCAATTACTGTAACCTATGACTAAGCTTCCAATACACTTCCTCATCCTCTGCAACTCCTTCAACATTCAAAAAACCTTTTTTAGATATTCAATGATCATCAAGACTCCTGTAACACTTATACAGTCATTAATAACATCCCATGTCCATGATTTGGCTAGGCACGTCAAACCATGAATTTGATATCAAGGACAACACATTAGCCATAATTCCGACATATTTAAGTCACACCATTGTTACTTCTTTATCATAGTCTAAAGGTTCTAGTGTTCATGAAAAAATGAGTTTTTATTTACATAGATCAGTAAATATTTTGAGAAACAATATTATTGATGGGTTGGGAAAAATATTAGGAGCATTCATCCCTTTGGAAAATTCCCTAATGCATGAAAAATACACCAAACTAGACCTACTCAAGTATTTGTTTCATTTTTTAATAAGTATTTATATTTTAATAGTTGAAATCAATTGTGACAAATAAATGCAAGACTCAGGAGTCAATCGTTGTGTGCCTTTGAATCCAAATTATTTACAACTTGTGGGACGTTAATGCATGCTTAATCTTCCAAAATATTTTAAGTAAGTTTTGTGCCTTGTTTTTACTTTCAAAAAGTGTTTTAGAAATTCTTATCCAACCAATAACTTACAAAAGGAATACTCCACCTCACAACTCCACCTAGGTCTTGAAAGGAATACTCCACCTCACAACTTCATATTTTGTCATTGTAAGCTTCTTCCTCTATTAAAATTACTTTTGACTGATGAAGTGTTTAATGTTTCATTTTATGAAATTGATTTCATAAAGTAGGATCAACATTGAGTATTTTAGATTTATTTTACTACAAAAAATATAATTCTTCACATAAAGTGTTTGTATTTCACAAGTTTATGAACTTCATATAGACAATAAGTGGCACATAATTTAGGAAAATAAATTGTCTAGCATTTTGGCGTCATTGTTGGGAAAATGATAAAGGAATTGGATAATTTCTCGTATTTTTAGAAACATTTTATTTTTGTTACACCAACATTTACAACTTGGAGGATAAATGGGAATACGAGATTTAAGAACATACATATTCACTTTAGTGGTTTTCTCCAAGGCCTCATCATGTTGGTAAAGTAGACATACACAAATATAAGATAAAATTATTTTATAACTATATGCATGAATAAACACCGGGATAGAAAAATAGATTTTTATAAACATGTGTGAATAATCTCCATTTGTGGTGCATGTTGGGTCCTTCATTTTTTTATTCATTAGTTTTGACCAGAAATTGACTGTAGAAACCAGAAAACGAGAGCTGAAAAAAAGCATATAGGATTCGAGATATTGTTTTGGAAATGATCAAGGAAGCATGAAAATAGGGTTGACAACATAAAGCGGGTCAGAGGTAAATTTATTTTTTCAAAGAAAAGTTAGAATTGATTGTGTCAAGGTGCGAGATTTAAGTTTGATAGTATCTAGGGAACATATTGGTTGGCGATGTTAATAGTCCAAAGCTATAAAAGAAGTTTCAAGGTGATTTTCATAGAGAGAGAGGATGAAGAAATAACTTGACATGTTGTTGGAATTCATATTCATGCTATGATCATATGTTACAGTAATTTTAATTGAGGATCTAGATAGATTGATGTATAAAATACAATTGTAAATCTATGGATCTATGATTATAACCTATGGTTGGCCTCATGTTAATAAAAGGATGCAGTCTGCAGGGATATCTATTGTGAAATATGTGTGATCATTTACTTTCTTAAAAATTTTAAATTTTTGTTTAAGTTCATATGTATTGGCTCTTCGGTTTGCTCTGTAATGGTTTTATTTTTATATAATGGTAAATATATTCGCTCACCTTCTACAACCCCATCAAAACACTTAAATCCTGACAATGTTTGTGGTGAGACTTTCTTCCCTTGTGGAGGATTGAAAATGCCAACACGAATTATACTATAGAAAAATCCTTTTGTTGGCCCCTGAAGTAGAACCCTAGTCTGTACATTATTTTTCATCGACAAATGGTTTTGTTATCGAGACCTTGAGATCTAACCAGATTTTTTCTAATAATAGTGAGTAGAATATTAAAGAGTAGTATTCATGTGTGGTGGGAGGAAAAGTGTGATACACCCATTCCTCAACAAGAAGAGTTATGAAAAAATAATATATATTGGCTTCGTGAAGAGATATTTTTCTCTAAGCCTCCTAGAGATCAACATGAAATAAGTTGGGCCAGGTTCCATGAAAATATTTATCAGTGGTTGCGGCGATTGAAGTATTCATAAGAGATCAAAGTTTTAGCCAAGTCTATTGCAACTAGAATTCATCAAACTTAGTTACATTACACCACCTAGATCACAAACTTACTAGGGCTATTGATTTTTGGGTGAAAAATACATTAGAGGAGCATATTATTGAATTTTCTATAGAGAACCATTAATATTTCTTGAAATAAGAAGCAATTTTAAGATTAAGGTTAGGAGGAATATTTTTTAAGGAAATCCCTTTGTGGATCAAGATATTATCACTGGAAGAAATATTAATACCCTTCCCTTCAACTAATATAGCATGTTAAAATTCTCACGCTAGGGGAAGGATATTTAAGGAGAAGATGACATGATGCGGATTAGAGGAAAGAGTTGTGATGTAAGGGGAAGAAACATGGAATGTTAGATATTTTAGGGAAACAAGAAGGGCTTGTATATAGGAGAAATGGAGGAAGAGAAAGATGAGATAGATTCGAAGGAGACGAGAAGAGTTGAAAAAAATAGAAGAGGTGTTGGCCAACCCAGAGTTTCAAAAGAAAGGATTGATAGGATATGATAATTATAGAAGAGGAAAGGAATCTATAGGAAGTGAGTTATGAGAACAAAGTTGTGGTGATGATTTCCACATGGAACCAAGTGAATCCCAAACACCACACTAAAATATCGTGGTGACTAATCCCAATACCGCTATAGATGAAGACATGCATTTCATGTTTCATAGGTTGTTCCAAGAAGATATCCCTTCCCTAGAGAGTTTGTATTCGACAAGATAGCAACATGGTTAGTTCTCCTCCAACCCTTCCCTTTGTGCTTTATTAAAATCTAGTTAGTTTCTTTTGTAATATTTCTAATAATTTGAAGTTTCATAATATTCAAAGAGTAGATACAATTGGTAACTCTTTTAGTGGTAGTCAAAAAAATTAGGGGAATATTTCACAAGTTGGTCCAAACAATTTTATTTTAATTTTTCTTAGTCTTAATCGAGATGGTAATGTAGCGGGATATTTCACTCAGTATCCTAATTTTTTGGCATGATGAGATGAATATTTTGAACATCACTGGTAGTTATGTAAGGCCATATGGAGGCCTGGAGAAACCTTAAATGCAAATAAGCTAGTTGAATTCTAGGCTACATTGAGGGGAAGAGTCCTCCGATGGCACATCAAATTTATACCAACTCTTCAAAATCTGAATTTGGACATATTAGAAAATGAATTTATTAAAGAATTAAACTACTTAGTCAAAGCAGCAAGCTTTGTTTTATTTGCAAGATGTCAAGTAGAAGGAAGGAGAATTTGCATGGGATTTCATGCAAATATTCAAATATGTTGTAACAAGACTGACCCATCCCATCCATCCAAATTATAAGAAAGAGTGTTTCATTCAAGGTTTGTTACCACTAATAAGAATAACATTAACAAAATAAAAAAGTACCTATTAGGAAAATCCTTAAGAGAAATAAATGAAAATTAAGGCCATGGAAATTTATCCTAGCCACTTCAAGTCAAGCACTACTTCTAGTGGTCCTTCTATAAATGATCTATAGATTCATTTTTTTTTTTTATCGATTGGTTGAAGGAGATGAATATTGTGAAACCTAGTCATTCTCAGGTTTGATGCACCCGTTTCTACACTGAGGGCCATCATGTTATAGAGTTTCCAAGGTTTCAGGGTGTGGGACCTTCCAATGTTCCTTTATGACCCCCTCCTCCAAAAACAAGGCCTTTAGGAGGAGTTACGCAGGTATATTCAATTGTTCCTTTCTAGGGAAACACTCAATATCATGAATTCCAAAATAAACAAGGTATGTCGTCCAACAAATATTATGACATTTTTTCATTCTCATATACATTCATCTCAGTTATGCCCCATATTGTAGAAATATTCGAATGTTCCTAATTCCATTTTTTTGTGTTCTTTCGATCTCGTACACATAATATTGACCAACGTAGAGCTTTGGATTCTCTCGCTAATCCATTGGATAATTTTTCCTTCTCATTGAATGAATCCACTCATGAAGGAGGAAGTGTAACATATATAAGAGGAAGAATTGGTGGAAGAGGGCCAATAATATGTTACAATTGTGATGAACTAGGACATGTAGCCAAGGATTTTTCACTACCAAAAACTCCATGGCATTCACACTATCAGGTTAATACATACACAATAGAATATGTCCTGAATTGATTTCCCAATGGGAGGAGTGAAATCGAAAAAGAGGAGCCAATTTGATTAATTCAAAGTTGCAGAAACTATAAAAATTCCAACAACCAATTATTAATGTTGTTACCTAAGGAGGCATTGAAACTAGTGTTGATAAAGGCACTGTTGAAAAACCTATAATTAGAAAAGTTGAACCCTCATGAGCCAAGTGTGATACCATTCAATAGAGGAGGTTATTTAAATATTCCACTTATGTTTTCAGAGAACTAGCTTCATCTTCATATAGTCCTAGATTTGTAGAATAAGAGAAGGGACAAGCTTTATTCCTTGAGAATATATCATTAGCTAGTCCCTATTTCTCTCAAGAATTTATGCAACATGTTTCAATGTGGTTTCATCTATTCCTAGATATTATGAATGATGAACAACTCTTTAATCAGTTATGGAATAATTCGAATGGCATAGTGAGAGATGAAGAGTGGTTTGAATCACGTATCTCTTCAATCCTATTAGATTTTGGAGCCTAAATTTATTTTCACATTAGCTTATCTTTCACTACTATCAAGTATTCATGCTTTTATTGAAAATTATATTTTCATTTGTGCATTTTTTCACTCACTTTTTCATTTAACTCGTATTTCTAATTCACAAGATAACCTTCAAACTTGGTATTGTAGCAGTTCTAGGATTGCCTCCAGAAACTGCAGAATCCATGAGGGCAAGCTTGACCTTGATGACTGGAATTTTGCAGTCATGACTGGAAGTTATGTATTGAGCCTGTAAACTATGCAACCATGGATGAAAACTTGACAATGAGCCCAAAAAATTTACATTCCATCATTGAGCTCAAAAACTACGTAGTGCACTGAGCCAGAAATTTGGCCAGTTCCCCTGAATTGTGCAATATTTCCTAGCAGTGTGCATGGAAGTTTCTTGAAAAAGTAGAAAAGGAGAAAAGATAGAAAAATAAAAAAAAGAAGCATCCCTAAAAAATCGAAATCTATTTTTATCTTCACGAAGGAGATAGACTTTCTATTTTTGGAAACTTTCACTAAGTGTTGTTTTTTCCTTGATTTTTGGCAAGCACGTCATAAAACCTAATTCACTAAAATATATTTAATCAATGCCACTAGAGCTCATTTTAACACTTGAACTTGGATCTCTAGCATTCCTGAGGAGAACAAGGAACCTTCGGTGCGATCGTCATCGCTTTTCTGGGTGAGTTTAGCGTTTATCACTTTTTGTCGCTTTTTCTGTTTGGATTGTGTGAGTGTTGTTTCTTATATTTCTTTACGTGCATGCTGGTGTTTCAAATTTCTTTAGCTTGTAGAATTTTTGTTTCGTGTTATCATTTTTCTTTCATAAGTTTCACATCAGTTTCTTCAGTTTTTAACTGATTGATCTGAATATGGGAAAACTTGTTGTTGTTATGCAAGCTCCCTCATCAGTATTAAAAATGTGTTTAAGGATCGTCTCATTAACCATTTGTGAAGGGGTTTATGTGTGTAGTTTCATGTGTCTTTCATGATCAAATTATGAGTTAATTAGCTTTTTAAAACTCAAAAACAACAAATGAAATACAGTAAAATAACTCATAGCAATCACATGACACAATGGATGATGATGGAGTTCACCACTCATGGGCTACATCTCCATGGACTTGTTTTAACAAGCTAGGCCCTTTTGGTATTGTGAGTAAAATGTCTAATTCAAAGAACCAGAATTTCTCCAATGGATTTTTTTACTACACCATTAACTTTAGAACACTAAAATACCCCAAAATGACTATTAAACCTCTAAATTTGGTTACCAGCTCCTCTAGACTTGAACTCCAACACTGGTGGCCATGGGCTTGTTTAAACTCCAAAGTGACAAAATTACCTCCAGATGTTCTCCAACGCCTCTATAAATTTTACCACTATGTTCAGAGGATAAAATACATAAAAAATTGACTATTCATTCACTCCATTTGGCCTTCAGCTGATCTGGGCATGGCCTTCCCTCTTCGTGGCCCTCGGCTTCAAAATTCTTCAAGTGACCAAAAACACCTGTAGATTTGATCAATTGCCTCTACAAGTTGTTCCAATGGATTCAAAGCATGCCAATCTCCTAGGAATGAATATTTTTGAGCCAAAATTGGTCGAAAATTTCTCATGATAGGCCTCATTAAATTTTCCCCTAGATTTTGCCTCTAAATCTGGAAAACTACTAGTTAGCTCTGCCAAAGTTGGCAAGTCTGTTGAAATTGGGGAATCTGCTAAAAATACACCAAATTAACTGCATATTAATTAAGGCTTAACTATGCTTAACTAGTGTGATAAGTGCACACTAATCCTCACTTAACTGGCCACTTAGAACCTGGGCACATGGCGTGGTCATGTGGAAGAGGGTTGGCCCATGGGGTTGGTCCCCTCCGCTACACCATCAGATTCCACAATAGCATTTAAATACAACATCGGCGCAATGGTTTTCAAGTTTCATGTAAATGGATCATTGGTATAATGCAAAAGTGTTATGAGGGAGGTCATGGGGTCGAACCCGGACCTCACCCCTCACACACGTATTTTTTGCATACGCATAGCAGCAATGTTTATACGCATAGCACCACCATTGAATACGCATAGCACCAATGTTAAACATATGCCATCGTATTAATACGTATATGCATAACCCATATGGAATATGGTTAACATTAAACCATATGTCATCGTTGAAATGTATGAATCCTCCAAATTTTAATTCGCTTTCATGATAGCGTTTGGAATTAAATACAATAAGGTTTGGAATTAAATGTATGCTTGTCAAAATATAATATGCCACCGTTCAATAAAATTTGGGTAAAACAAATAACTAGATCATCAACAGACCATAACTTCCTCATCCGAACTCGGTTTTCAACGAAATGATTTGCGTTGGATTCCTTACGATGGGTCGATCACTTTCATTCTAGTTTGGCACAATTCCGAGCACTTTCATTTTTGAGCTAATTTTTACCCTTGATCTAGATTCTGATCACTGGTGGTATCCATTGTGGAAACTATCCTCGCTAATTTGGTTTTCTTCTCGTTTATTTAGTTTCTGCACTCAATATGCCTACTTTCATCCGTATTTAGTCATATATGCACTCAAATCAAAGCTATATCTTAGATCTTCTCATTTTTCACACTTCCCTTGGTAAAATACACCATTCCCTTGGTCGTTTTTCACTTCTCTCAGCTAGGCACCACACAATCCTAAAGCTCAAGATGAGAGCTTGGCCTATGGAATTATGCAGTGCATAGTATAGGGTGGCCCAAATATGCATTTCGTAGTTCCAAGGCTCACTTTGGATCCTTGGCCACTGAGACTGTGCAATGTGCAGTATCTCCCAGACCACTTCCCAGGATGTACTACGGATTGCAGAGTCTTAAACATCAAGCTTTAACCCTGACTATTGGGACTGTGTAGTGCGCAGTTCCCATAGGAAGCCAACCCCTCTTTCCAATGAAAATTCTAAAATAATTCCCACCATATGCTCAGTTTGTTGCTTGAACATGCCTTGAAACTGGATTTTCTTAAGACTAACACTTTCTTGTCGTGAGTGTCTTTTCTGTCCCACAGGTACAACAGTTTTTGATCACCTCTCCAACAATAGTTGAAACCATGGAATCCAAGATAGTTACTTCAAAAGAAACCACTCAAATAATTACTGGGGAAGAAGTTGAGAAAGTTATAGCTAACATTCTAGGATATGCAGATACTCAGTTGTTTATAATAAAGGAATCAACACTAACATGGCAGCAAATTAAAGATGATTTTGCAAATAACTTTCGGGCAGATTTAGAGGACCAACAAGATTATCACAGCATCCTACAGTTAGGACGATATCGGCTTGCATGCAGATATCTAGCCTTCATGTGTGCAGATGTGATCATATGGGTTGTCTCACACATTGATGAGAAACTATGACACTGAGCAACACTAGCAGACAAAATGTTCCTACATTTCTGGAAGAATATTATCAGCTCATGTATTATCTTCATGAGCTAGTATATCTCATGGACTCATATTTCTATGCCACCCACAGCTACACAAACAAGAGCGATATTGTCAAAATTTTTGTGAAGGATCCATCCAAGTTTCGACAGACACCCATCCACACATACAAGACAAAGTCACTCAGTAAAAACTACCATTTCTTAGTCATCATAGCTTGCAGGATATATAGTCAGTCGAGCATGAATACCTTTCCTGTGGGGTGGGGTATCTTATTGAACCAGGTGAATAACGAGGGTAATTCGTTCAACTGGTCATATATTTTGGCTCATCAGCTAAGAGCCCATGTAGCATAATATCAGGATCCTCCCAAGGGCGAGCAAGCAAAGTTTTATATGTCGACATACTTACTGGATGAAATATATGCATAAAATTCATTTCTTGTCATGAACTGGACATGGAAACCAAGAGAAATTTCCATGCATATCTATTGTAAGCTTCTTTCATATTGCAACCATATAAGAGTTATGGAGCAGCTAACTGATCACTTCATAATCCTGATATACAAGCTTATCTTTCAAGAGGAAACACCTTGCATGTCATGAGTGTTATGTAGGCAAATCCCTTACTCAGAAACAAGAGATCCCTCTATCACGATGAGTGGGTCTAGAAACAACCCTAATAAAGAATACAAGATTTACTAGTTTAACATCAAAATCATATGAGAGAGGGAGATCACCTACCTCACTCGTATGTGCTTGTTTCTTCAATTTTGATGTCGATCCTTTCACTTCCAGAATCGCTCCTCGCTATACCTTCTGTGTCCAAATACCTTCAAGAAATATCATGTGAGAACAAATGAAATAGACCTAACATATATATATTTCAAATTAAACCACATGACAGATCAAGGAGTATCCTGTTAAATGAATTAATATTAACAAGTTCATGGGAAGAAAATCATACTTCATATTATTAAATAAATAAAGGAAAGCTTACAACTGGTGTCTTCGTGTTGGAGGCCTACTTCATAATGGAAATCCAAGTCCAATCCAAGCTCTTCAATATCTTCTCCTTTCTCATAAAATCAACAACATATCGACACAATCAGGAAGAAGAATGGTAATCATCCATGACCAACTCACTAGCATGGCACTCTTTTATAGAATAGGTGGAGAGGTTATGGATCCACAAATGAGGGGAAAAGACCTTATCTCAAAGGGGAAAATATTTGGAGATAATATCAAAGGTTAAAAATGGGAGAATTCGACCATATCCTCAACCAACAAGTACCAGACTTTCGTTCTTGAGAGTTCTAGAGGATGAATCTTCTGCTCCATTTTTTAAGAACCAGTATGAAGAGGACAAACATGGATTTACTGCTGAATTCCTGCGCTGCCAGTGCTTTTCACAGGTTAGAGACAAGGTTACAAGCACAAGGCCATTTAGAGGAGAACCGTGTTGGGATTGAAAATCAGGCTTTACAAAATTTTGCAGAAAGGCTTCAAGGACTTTCTCTTTTAGGTCTTCAAGGATAGTTTAAGCATGTTATCCAAGATGAATAATTTTTCACAACTTTTTTAATTTAAAGTTTTGCAACTTTTGTGGCATGAATGACACAAAAGACAACACTTAGGATAATAACCAAGGAATGTGAAAAAATATTGTGTAACAAATGCCCCCTAAAGCGTGAAAGCAGAACCAAAAGTGATGTTTGAATCACTTTATTAGCCATTCAAATGACTTTGGAAAACCACTGTCAGGATACCTACCAATCAAACACTATACAATATATGACCATATTAACGTATGCAGAAGAGATTTTTTGGATTTTTCTTTGACAATGACACCTATTAAATTAATTATTACCTTTAAAACTCACCAAAATACCTCCACACATATGAACTTTTTTTTGAAAATTACAAATTCAAAATATCCTATTCAACCCTAAGTAACTTACCCTAATCAACTAAAAAAAAAACCTAATGGTTATCATGGACAAAAATGGCTCCAATGGGGATGATGTGCCCCTGTGGTGCAACAAAGAACCAACAGATCTAGCGCCCTTATTCATTGGGTATTTTTCAACTATTTGTCATATTCTTCATATTGATCTGACCCTTGACATGCTCTTGAAGCAAAAATCATTATACAAACCAAAATTTGCAACTACAACCTTCAAACTAGATGCTGAAAGAGATTATTTCCCAGCAAGCTTATTTATGTACATACCAATCCTACTCTAACAACTAAAAATCCACATGCTTAACTCAAGAAATATGAACCTCTAGTATATCCAGTTAAAGAGCTAATCCAACACCTGTACTTCTTCATTGTGCTTGAACAATATCAGAAGTGCATCATATATTGGCAACTTAAAATGAAAATTGAGTCCATAACCTGAAGCTATAAATGAAAGAAAATCCACCTTCATTGATGATTGAAATATACTTACCAAAGGATATTGATAACCATGAAAAATCTCCTCTTTTGATGAAAGAAGAAAATCAACAAAAGAATCGTTGAAAACACTGGAAAGTATCCTATCCTGATGATCCAAAGGATAATCTTCAGTCATAACTGCAGGTAATCTTTGTTTTATGGCTTCATTTTCAACATCATTCTTAAGAGAGGACTCTTACTGTTCATGAAAATCTTAAATTGGAGAAACCATATAATGTGCTACTTGGACGTTTAAAAATGAATTTTCATGCATTACAACAATAATTTCATGTATATCATGATGCACAAACATGAATTTTTTATCATTTAAATTTTTAGTAAGACATTTGGGACAACAACTTGTAGATCAAAAAATTGTTGATTAATCTCTATTAGTGCTTCCTCATGACATCCTTCAAGCATACTCGAGGAATCAACATCCTCCTCATGATTAAAAGAAACATGTTTCACATAATCTTCTCCTTGATCCTGCCCATTTTCATGTTTCTCAACATTCAACTCCTTGTTCTCAATATGCTTGGAATATTTTTCATATGCTCGGGGGTTATCATTAATTTCTTGGGTATAATATTCTTGAAAAAAAGGTTCAGAAAATGAAAAAAGTGAAGATCCCTATAGAAAACCATCTTTATGTTCCTCTTTGTCATCTAAAGATTAGCAAAGCTGCCGAGAAGAGAATTCATAAAGTGCCTCTAACATATACTCATCCAAGCACTCTCCATTATCACCAAGATTTTTAAGATATGGAATAAAAACCTCACAAAAATCACAATAGGCTTGTAACAGTGATAAAGAAGAATGATTTTTCTCACAATGTTCGAAGAACATACTCTGGAAATCTTTAAGAGAGAACAAGCTTCTAGGCAGCAACCCTTCATACCATGTTCTAGCTTCATCCTCTAGGGTGGCCATAAATATTTTCATGTGACAATCCTAAGGAAACTCAACTCGAAACTTAGGTACATGCATATGGAATCTAAACAAGTGAATAACAACGTTATCTTTCTTTTCATCTTTAAATATAGGAATATAAGTTAACCAAACAACTTTAGGCATAGGATTTGGAAAACCAGGGATATGAAACCGATTCATAGGGGCACACCTGAAATTATTTCTTGTAATAGAACTCATCTTGGAACTTCTTTAAGCTACTGCTCTTCAAGCAGTGAAGTCACCATGAAGCTATGAATTTCTGAATACTTCAAGAATGGAGTCGCCAAGGTAGAAGTACAACCTCGAATATTTATGATCTTCTGCTACCTTCAAGAGCTCAGTTACTTTGGTTGGAATCAATTACCCAAGACAATGTAGCTTCTAAATCTTGGTATACATACCAGAATGTTATTACTAGGCTAGAACCAGTTGGTTTGTTCATCTATCAACCTAGCACAACTATTTCAAACCATTTTGGATTGGAAGTTAGCCCTTCCAATCAAAGAGGGCTCTCTCAAAGGAAAAATGGCTAAATGTTTTTGTGTTTTAAGTGATTTTGTAGGTGGAAGATTTTATGAAGGCTACCATTGGGCATGAAGTCAACTATGGGACTTCAATTACAAGAAAATTCAATCCATGGAAAAAGAGGCAATGGGGCTTAAAAGATAACTTTTACAGCAAACACATAGTACATGAAGGAAATTGGAGCATAAAAATTATGAATTCCAAGTGATCATAATATTATGATGTTGATGAAAATATATAAAATATAAAGACACAAACACATAAGATCCACAAGAATCTCAAGTATGAAAGACAACTACTGCAACTGTATATTATCTTTGTAGAGAAAAGTTACATAATAGCCTTCTCATTACATTAATCAACCTCTTCAAACTCAAAAAAATCCCTCATTTATAGAGTGAGGTCTCATAAAATGGTCTTCCACCTGGGCCATCCTTGAATTCCTACTTAAGAGACCTATTCCTAATAGAATTACATCACTTAGATACTTCCTAGGGATATTTTCTATTTGGGAGAGTTTGAATACAAAAAAGACTCTTCTTTCATTAAATAGCTCAAAAAATTCTTTTAATAACCCTTATAAAATGCAACCAACTGATTTTTTTAATGTGATAGACTGATGATGCATCATCACTCCACGTAGATGCTGACCTTGCTGAGCTAGACCTCCACCAAATCGAAATTCAAATTTCTACACAAATATGTAAAATTCTGTAAAATAGGCCTCATAGATGAGTGCGTATTTTCCAAACCCTAATGTTTGTGCAAAAATTGAGAGAGGTTTTCGTAGATGGGCTCATGGCAAAGAAAAAATCATTCATATTTCAAAAATTCCTTTCCATTTGGTCATAACGTGAACTTGAAGTTGACAACTAAAACAGTCATTTCCAAAACTTTCGTAGTAAATTTCAAAAAAACACCATGTGCATAATCTTTAACCTTGTTGGTTGTTCTAGGGTATTCCTTGAGGCTAGTGGGATAAAAAAATGCCTTGAGATATCTTTTTCCTTAAAAAATTGTTGATGTTTACCCTCATGGAAAGATACAACAACTTTTGTAGCAAATTTCTGCCTTTAAGCCTCGGAGTTGCTACGAAAGTGCCTAGTTTCTGAGATTTTTTTTCCATTTCAATATTTTTTCCTCAAAAAAACTTCTAAAGCCTGTATGAGCCTAGTAAATATATGATATTTTATGTGACCAAACATGTTTATTAGCCATAACATAAGAAAAAATTGTGATTTTACCATTCTTATGGAGTAGCATAAGTTTCAGTGACAATCTTGAGACGTTTCTTCATAAGCTCAGCTTGTATCATTTTTATCGAACCAAACTAATTGTTGAGGTGTTGGCTATTTAATGCGTTGGAGTTAAGAATTCATGAGATTGACTTGAGATGGTGAGATGTATGGATGAGTTGGCATTCTTTGTCGACTTCATGAGTTGTTAGCCACATGGAGGTTGACTGCTGAATTGTCCTCTTGAATAAGTGACATAATAATATGCATGTTATTATCCTATGATTTATCCACTTCATAACTGCATTAACTGCTCCAAAATTATAAAAAACTCCTAATGCTGGAAAAAAAAAAGTAGAAGTACTTCCGTAGCAAATTCTAACCAATTTACACTAAATTTTCTGCAAAAGTTGGTAAAAGTGTCAAATTCACCATCATGACCAGATTAACTTATGCACAAGAGATATTTTGGATTTTTATTTGAAAATGACACCTATTACATTAATTATGACCTTTCAAACTCACCAAAATACCTCCACACATATGAATGTTTTTTTGAAAATTACAAATTTAAAAGATCCTATTCAACCCTCAGTAGCTTACCCTAATCAACTCAAAACCAACCTAATGGTTATCATGGATAACACGATGGATAGCTCCAGAGGGTTATGTAGGATGTGTAAAAGCTCATATTGGTTTTGTTATCCTCCTGTATTTTACAGTATCACTATGTGACTATGGATTTTCTACAATCTGTTGAGGATAGCATTCCTTGCCTATCAACTATCTTAAGAAATCTCACTGCCTTCATTATCTTCATAAAACCTAATTCACTATCTCTCACTTTTCCTTCTCAAAGTTGTCATCCTTCTCTAAAAACTCATATCTGGGCTTGATTCCCTCATCCCCGCCATTTTTCCCTATCAAAAATCCCATCCCTCATTTCCTTAAAACAATGTAAAAACTCCTTTTTTGCATTGTTTTGATATTAAAATTAAAACTTTCGGGCCCTATTTGTTTTATATTTAAAAATTTGTTTTAAATTAAATTAAAGCCCGAATATTTGTGTTATGTAACCCCACCCCTTTATAAATATTAAAAGCCCCGGCTTTTCACATTTTTAACCCCCCGCCTTTGTTAAAAAAAGAAAAAAAAAACCTCATATAACCTTCCCCCTCTCCTCATAAACCACCCCCGCTTATTAGATTAAACCCTTGGGCCCCATTCCTTACCAAACCCAATGCTACAATCAAACCCCGCCACCCGTCCACCCAGACCCCACTCCCTTTGACTTACCCGTTGCTCCCAAAACTCTCGACCACTGTTGATCTCATCCCTCGAGATCCAACGACGTCCATTGCATATCGCACCATTATTTGCATGGTGGTTCAACAACCCTAAACCCTGTGAAATGGGTGGTATTTTCCCATGTCTTTTCCACCACGCGATGCCCGCTTAGTGGAATCGCACGTTTCCCCCCGAAACCTTTTACCACTCCTTAGCCCATGCGAAAACTGCCTTACCGCTTCCCTCCATAACCTAATACCGCCGCCTCCATTTAAAATTTCCAAAGGTTTCCACCTTTGCGATAAAGCCCTCCTCCACTAGGAACCTCTGCAAAGTGCTCCAAAAGCCCGAAAATGCCAAATGAACGCAGAAAATCCACCCACGCAGGTTTTAAACTAATTGGTTATTTTTGTTGTGCAGGTATCATGGTAGAAATGAAATAATTGCATTACAAGGGTCCAAAAACATTTAAATGAACTTCCTAGGTGACGATCCAGTTATTTTTTCTGCCAAAAGGACCATGAGTGCCATATCTCCAAATGCACACTAATGAATCATGATCATTGGTGGCCATTGGCACATGCAAAACCAAATTATTGCTCCACACGCAGCAAATTGCAAACAGAGGCACAGTGAAGAGAAGAAGAGATTCAAAGGACAGTGACAGTGAAGATCAGTGGATTAAAATTTAAATCAAGGATTAAGAGGTTAAATCAGAATTAAAGGCACAAATACAAGAATATCAGGGTCAAAACAAGAGACAAAGATGAATATTAAATATTAAAGGCAATTAATTAGGAATTGAAGGACAGAAAGACGAAGATAAAGCAGATTAGAAGAGTTTAAAGGAAAATCCAAGTCTAAAAGGGCCTAAATAGAGTTTAAGAGATAAATAAAAGACATATCAGCACAAAATAAGATTTGAATGACTAAACCAAAAGAATTTACTTCTTCAGGGACACATATTGACACCTACAGCCTATTTTATTTCAATAAAGACATCAAAATTTATTGCAATAGTCAGAGATATTTCTCAACCACTCAGCAGTTATTGTAAAAGTTATTGAGAAAACCTTAAATTCAAAAATTTCCAAAAGTTAGCTGAGAAGTTAAAACTGGGAGTTATTATTACATTGATTCAGTCTCAGATATTTTTCCTTGGGCCTTGTATGGTCTCAAAAGTAAAAAATGCATTAAATATTTAATAAATAACATCTAAAACCCTAGCTTAGGATCACCTCCTCATTTTGCAGATAAATACTGCATGTATTTTTCATTTTTTAGTGTTGGATGATTGGTTAGTTGGTGGACTGGTTGGCTGCTTCATTAGTTGATGACTGTTAGGCTGGATTTGAGGAAGCTTTGAGTTGCAGAGATCTATTGTTCTGGAGTAATGTAACTATTTGAACATCAGTAATACGAGCACGTTCATAGGATTCTTAAGTTATGTTAATGATGAATTTTTCCTTCTTTGTCAAGTTTTTCCTTCTGTTTTCCATTCTGTCTATTATTTCTCTGATAAAAGAACAGGAATTTTAGATTAGGATATGTTGTCTTCGCATCCTATTTATGTCTGCATTCTTTATCTCAATGTTTCTTTTGCAAGGTCTGATTGGAGAACTCTTAATTTCTCTTTGGTTCCACCTATCTTGTTGTCTTCGAAATGATTTAATAGAGTCAAGCCAAATAATTCTATGGTATGCCCTGTCCTTTGGTGTAGCTTGAAATATTGTTTTTAAGGCCTTTCTTTGAAGTTTAATTAGTAAATTCCAGCCAAGGAAGTCTATCGTATGCCCTGTCCTCTGGTTTGCCTTAAAATTTTACTTTGAAGGTCTTTAGAATGTTTGATTAAAGAATATTGGTCTATCTTTCTCTTTAGTTTCACTCTTTGTTTTCTTGAATTTTTTCTTTGTCTGAAAGTAATTCTAGGATTGTTGGATTGTTGTCTTAAAGGTTTTCTTATTAAAGTCTGGCCAAAGAAGTCTATGGTATGCCCTATCCTTTGGTTTGTCTCAAACAGTTACCTAAAAGTATTTTCTTGTTGAAGTAAAGTTAAAGGATTCTTAATTGCCCTTTAGTTTTACTGTTTTCACAACTTACTGTCATTTCATATTCCATCTAATCTAAGATATCCACTTGACATAGTTAGCTTTCCCTATGAAAACCCTTGCAGAGTTGATGAAAAATTAAATCCTTTTATGACTCCATAGCCCAATGGATTATTTTTTCTCATGGTATATCTATTCAACTAAAACAATTCATCAATTAATCACACCATTAGTCTATCTATCAACCAATCCAATCAAACAAAAAAAATAGTCCTAAGAACTTCATAACTAGCCTAGAATCATAAAACAAAAGCATAAATATATATAATTTATAAACACTTACATAGATAGAGCCCTCTATAATTCCATGTAGGCTAGGTCCATGGACTCAAAAGTGGTTTGATGTGGTTTCATCAATTGTTCTTAAACAAATGGTAAGTCAAGAAGAACCCTCTCCAAATCTTATCAGAGTATGAAAACATTAAGAGAAATGTTGGAGAGGGTGTCCAAGAATACTGCACTAGGTTCAATAGTGTATATAATGCCCTCCCTATCCATATGAAACCTCCACAAGTTCTAACTCTAATGAAATTACCTGATGGTTTTGACCCAGAAATGGCTTACCAACTAAGAGAAAGAGAACCCCTCACATTAGAAGATATGCAGAGGGGAGCAGTAAGTGTAGAAGCCAATTTGATTACCAAGAGAGATAGAATGAAAAATGAAAAGAGAGACACATATAAGGAATAATTTGCACCTTCATCATCTGAAACTAAGATTGATAACTTAGTTAGAACCATGTAAAGGATGATGGAGAGAATAAACATGAACAAGAGAGCCTACCCTAGAGAAAACCAAACAGCTCCTCAAAACTGAAATCAAAATCAGAACCAAAACCAAAACTTTAGGAGAAACCCCCCTCAAATAAGACAAAGAAGTATTGATCAAAAAATCAAGCCTCCTTTCCAAGAAAACTATGCTGATGAGGATGAGGGGTTGATTGGAGAAAAAAAGGAAAGTCACATAAATTTAATGGGAGTAAATAATGAGGATATTGTTTTCCTCACTGAGGAAGAACAAGGCATTTTTGCACCAAATCAGGAAGAAAGCCTAGAATCTGAAGACTATAAAAAAGGCTTTGAAAATGCCATCATGGAAGTACATAGAAAATATAACCTCAGAAGTAAGAAAAACCAATACACCCCCAAAAGAAAGACCTCTGAAATTTATGATAAAAACAAAAGCAAAAACAGCCAACCTAGTGGCAAAAACAGTGGTGACCAAAGAAGCACTAGCAATGCAGTTAGTGCCCCTAACAAAATTGTTTTAACTGAGTTTCCTAATAAAAACCAGCAAACTGAAATTGCTATGAAAACAGTGTTGGAAAAAACTAATTTTAACTTTTCAAAAAATTAGACACCTTTCAGTATAGAGAATGAAATTGCCAAGATTAAAATCTCTATTCCTCTTACTGAATTAGTCACTCAATATGTATGTAGATACCAAATTTTGAAAGCTTTAAACGTAGGAGAAAATGTTGATTCTATGAATTTGAATGATGACAAACCTGAACTTCTATTTGGACCAGAAGTAGCAGGTAAATTTCAAGAGGGAGGTGTCCCTCCATTTTATGTCAGTTTAAACATCCATGATAAAATTCTTCATAATGCCATGTTAGACTCAAGAGCCTCACACAACCTTTTGCCAAAAGTAGTAATGGAAAGATTAGGCCTTGAGATAACTAGACCATACAAGGATTTATACTCTTTTGATTCTAGTAGAGTCAAATTTCTACGCCTAATCAAATATCTCTGTGTCAACCTTGCACAAATACCAGCCAAGAGCCTAGTAATGGATATTGTAGTGGCTGATATTCCTCCTAAATATGGCATGCTCCTTTCAAGATCAAGGGGTGCTAAACTCCAAGGCACCCTATAAATGGACATGACATATGCTACCATCCCTGTTTTCAGTCAACCAAGAAGACCGTATAGGTAAACTCACATGAAATACATGGTTAGCAGTCAAGAGAAGCCAAATAAATCCCCTCTTTATTCTATTCACACTGACCTTGATTCATTCATCCTTTACAATGATCAAAATATTAATGAACAAGTAGCAGAAAATAAGAAAACAATGGTAGAGGAAGAGGAAAAAGAGGAGGAACAGTCAAAACACTTGGCCCAAACAGGAAACAACCAACATAGTGTAGACCATAAAAAACAAAACAATGACAAACATAGTGGGGACCCTAAAGAACAGCATAATAAACAGCATGGTGGCAGCCAAAATGACCATACTGATAAAACTGAAATTGAACCTCTTTGGAGTATAAGCTTTGATGGTTCTTGTGGAAAAACTGGTTCAGGAGCTAGTGTTTGGGTGCATAACGCAGAGAACAATCATGCAGAAGGTCACTCATACAAGCTAAGATTTCAATGCACAAATAACATAGCTGAATATGAGGCACTCCTCCTAGGGATAAAAATACTGAAGAAATTAGGAGCCAAGAGGATAGTTGTTCATGGAGATTCTGAATTAGTCATTAGGCAGATTAAGGGAGAATACACATCCAAACATCCTAGACTGAAAGCATATAGGGATGATTCCCTTGACCTTTTGAAAACCTTCCAAGAATATGATCTTACCTTTGTCCCTAGAAACCAAAACATAATTTCCAATGGTCTAGCCTTTACATCCAGTACATGTCAAAAACCTTACCAAAAAAAGCAATACATTGTACAAGTCAAATACAGGCCAACAGTCCCAGATAACATAAGATATTGGCAAGTTTTTGAAGGAGATAAAAAAATAGAATATTTCCTGTAGTCTAGAAATGAGTTTGAAATGCCAAATTCAGACTCAAATCATTAAGAAGACTGCTCTGCTGAGGAACACACTTACAAAGAAGAACCTCATGATAATGTTGATGTAAATCTGTTAACAAAGGAACACCCACATAAAACAGAACTGAGCACTAATTTAGAAAAAGAAGACTTTCAAGTGTTGTAGTCCAATAATGATAATTGGTCAAAGGGACTGGTTCCTCTAAAATAGCAGTTTGACTTTAATGATGTTGCTAGGCAGCCAAATATGGAACCCACTGAAGCTAAGATAGAAGAGTGAAATATAGGCAGTGAACAAGAACCCAAAATGGTAAAACTGTCTAAAAAACTGCCAACTCATGTAAAACAGAAATATCTTGATCTTTTCAAAGAATTTACTAATGTGGTTTCCTGGAGCTATGAAGATTTAAAGTCATATGATACTGAAATAATCCAGCATAAGAGCCCTCTCAAGGAAAACCAGAAGCCCTTTAAATAGAAACTACGCAGAATAAATGTTGTGCAACTACCATTGGTTGAGAAAGAAATTAAGAAAATGTATGATGCTGGAATAATAGTCCCTCTGAGATACTGAGAATGGGTTTCAAATATTGTATCAGTGAGGAAGAAAATGGGAGAAATTAGGCTATGCATAGACTTCCGAAATTTAAACAAAGCCTCCTTAAAAGACAACAACCCTTTACCAAAAATCGATCACATTTTACAAAGGGTGGTAGTTTCTAAAATAATATCTTTGCTAGATGGATTTTCAGGATATAATCAGGTGCTGGTACATCCAGATGATCAACATAAGACAACTTTCACTACATCCTGGGGCACCTTCATGTATGTTAAAATGCCTTTTGGGTTAATGAATGCTGGTGCCACCTTTCAAAGAACCATGGATATTGCTTTCTCAAAATAAATAGGTTAATTCATTGTGATTTACTTTGATGACATCACAATCTATTCTAAAACTGATGAAGAACACCTAGCTCACTTAAGAAAAGTCTTTGAAAAATGTATAAAATATGGTTTGTCTTTAAATCCCAAGAAAAATTTGTTTGGCCTTCAAGAAGGAAAAATTTTAGGCCACATCATATCTGAAGAAGGGATCAAGATTGACCCAAAAAGGATTAAAGGAATATTGCAAATCAGCCACCCAAGAAATATCAAAGAGCTGCAATCTTTCATTGGGAAGATAAATTTCTTAAGAAGGTTCATCCCAAACCTTACAGAACTCCTAAGAAACATCACTAACATGCTGAAAAGAGAAATAGGAGTGAAATGGACCATAGAAGAAAAACAATCCTTTGAACTGGTAAAACAAGCTCTTACCCAAACACCAATTCTGATCAGCCCTGATTTTACAAAAGATTTCTTCATATTTCCTTTTGCATCAGAACATACAGTTGTTGTTGTCCTACTGCAGAAAAATATAAAAGGACAAGAGTAACCAATAGCATTTTTCAGCAAGGCATTGAGAGATGCACCTTTGAAATACAACATAATGGAAAACACAATATTTTGCCCTGATCAAGGCATTGAAAGATTTCAGAGTTTATACTTTGCACTCACACATCATTGCATTTGTGCCTCGCTCAGTGGTAAAATACATACTCACACAAGATCTTGATGGTAAAAGAGGTAAGTGGATTGCTTTTATATTAGAATATGATCTAGAAATCAAGCCCACTAAGCTAATCAAAGGGCAAGGATTGGCTAAACTTATGGCTGAAACAAACTTTCAAGCACTGGACATAAACATGATTAATGCATTAGATGAACAAGAGGAGCTGGAAACTCCACCTATTGAAGAATCATTTCTGAATTCATCTTGGTATGCTGATATTTTATGTGTGCTTTTTAATCTTAATTTTCCTCCTGGTTTGTCCAAAACAAAGGCTAGATTCTTAAAGTTAAAGGGTGTAAAATTCTGCATTTTAGATAAAGTTTTATATTGGAAAAATGATAGCGGTATATTGCTTAAATGTTTTTCTAAGGATGATGCATATAAGATCAAGCAGGAGTTTCATGAAGGAGAATGTGGAGGCCACCTCTATTGGAAAACCATTGTCAATAAAATCCTTAAAGTTGGTTACTATTGGCCCACCCTCTTTCAAGACATCCATAAAATGGTAATTGTCTGCCACAAGTGCCAAATATTTGAAGGCAAAAGAAAATTGCTGCCATTACCTTTGCATCCTATTTCTGCTGAGTCTCCTTTTCAACAATGGGGCCTTGATTTCATTGGAGAGATCCACCCTGCCTCCTCTGCCCAGCACAAATGGATCCTTACTGAAACTGACTATTTTACAAAGTGGATAGAAGCCATCCCTTCTAGAACTGCCACAAACTCGGTAATTATCAAATTCCTTGAAAACCACATTTTGTATAGATTTGACTGTCCTAGAAAGATCATTACTAATAAAGTTGTTGCCTTTAGATCCAAGAAAATGGTGGATTTTTGCCACAAATATCGGATTTCATTGGGCCATTCTATAGCTTATTACCCTCAAGGTAATGGGTTGGTAGAATCCTCAAACAAAAATTTGGTAAACATCATAAAAAATTTGTTGGAAGAGAACAAGAAATCATGGCACAACAAACTAGTACATGCACTATGGGTAGACAGATTAACAAATAAAAAATCAATAGGAATGTCTCCCTAAAAGCTAGTTTATGGAGCAGATGAAGTCTTCCCAACAATCTTGGGAGTACCAGTGATGAAGCTCATCAAAGAGGTATAGTCTGAAGAAAATGATATGCAAAAAAGAATAAACCAGACTGTCCAGCTACAGCAAACCAGAGAATAAGTATACAACAGAACTCAACAAGTGCAAGAAAACATAAAGAAGATTTTTTATAAGAGGACCAAGGCCAATGATTTCAACATTGGAGACAAAGTGCTAAAGTGGGACTCAAGAAGAGAAGAAAAAGGCAAGCATGGAAAATTTGACAATCTATGGAAGGGTCCATACATTATCCATTCAGTAGGAGGTAACAATGCATTTTTCCTTCAAGAAATGGATGGAACAGAATTATTTGAAGGTCCTGTCAATGGCAGGATGCTCAAGCATTATTTTTGTTGAAAATCTCAGTTTAAAGCTTTGTTCATTATATATAACACTTCTGAATAAAGAACTAGAAAAATAAATACAAAAATAAAGAAAAGAAGAAAAGAGGGTAGATAAAAGAAAAGATAAAGCCCAATACCAAAAAAGAATATTTTTGAAAGTGTGCAGCTTGTCCAAAATACCATTGGTGGCCATTGGCACGCACATAACCAAAAGATTGTTCCACTTCACAACAAATTGCAAACATAGGCACAATGAAGAGAAGAAGACAGTCAAAGGACTATGACAGTGAAGGTTAGTGGATTAAAAGTTAAATCAAGGATTAAGAGGTTAAATCAGAATTAAAGCACAAACACATGAATATCAGGGTCAAAACAAGAGACAGAGATGAATATTAAAGATTAAAGGAGATTAATCAGAGATTGAAGGACATAAAGACAAAGATAAATCAGATTAGAAGAGTTTAAAGGAAAATCCAAGTCTAAAAGGGCCTAAACAGAGTTTAAGAGATAAATAAAATACAAATCAACACAGAAGTAGATTCGAATGACTAAACCAAAATAATTTACTTCTTCAGGGACACATATTGACACCTACAGCCTATTTTATTTCAATAAAGACATCAAAAGTTATTACAATAGTCAAATATATTTCTCAATTTTCTCAACATTTATTGTAAAAACTATTGAGAAAGCCTTAAAGTCAAACAATTCCAAAAGTTAGCTTAGAAGTTAAAACTAGGAGTTATTATTACAGTGAGTCAGTCTCAGATATTTTGCCTTAGGCCTTGCATGGTCTCAAAGGTCAAAAATGCATTAACTCTGTAATAAATAACATTTGAAACCCTAACTTAGGATCACCCCTTATTTTGCAGATAAATACTGCATGCATTTTTCATTTTTTAGTGTTGGTTGATTGGTTAGTTGGTGGACTGATTGGCTGCTTGATTAGTTGATGACTGCTAGGCTTGATTTGAGGAAGCTCTAAGTTGCAGAGATCTATTGTACTAGAGTAATGTAACTGTTTTGAACATCAATAATACAAGCACATTCATAGGATTCTTGGGCAATGTTAATGGTGAATTTTTCCTTGTTTGTCAATGTTTTCCTTCTGTTTTCCATTCTATACATTATTTCTCTAATAAAATAACAAAAATTTTGTTAGGTCCCTATATTACTAGTATAGTCCCTTATTGTTGTTAGTGTAACCCCTTTATTGTTATTATTGTACCCCTGTAACCCCCATATTGTTATTATTGTGCCCCTAAATTATTATTGTTAGGTCGGCTACGATTACATTGTGGCCCCACTAGGATTACATTATGGCCCCATGGACTCCTATATATAGAAAGGAGGTTTTGTAATTTGTATAATCCAAGAATTGTTCATTAATGAAATGTATTGGAGGTTTCCCCCTCGAAATGGCTTATTTATAAGGCGTTGATATCTCTTTTCTTCTATTTTTGGAGCTGGTTTCACAACATTTGGTATCAGAGGTTTGGATTCTATGGTTTCGCTACTCCAAACAGGTCATCGTGGCATTTGCGCTGTAATTTTTTTTCTACAAAGTTTCAGAAGTTGAAATTTTTAGGGTGCAAAGCCTAAATCCTGAGGAACATCGTCAAAAAATTTCAGAGCTTGGTTCGCAATATTTTCGAGATATGATCTATGGAAGTTAGGTCTTTTTGCAGGCTCCTCAATTTAATATAAACAGGTCATCGTGGAATTTTCGCTATAAATTTTTTTCTACGAAGGTTAATAATCTAAAATTGTTAGGGCATAAATTTGAAACCCAGAGGAAACTCAGAAAAATTTCAGAGCTTGGTTCGCAATATTTTCAGAGATATGATATGTGGAAGGTAGTGCTTTTTCAGACTCCTGAATTTCATCTCAAAGGGGTGATCGTGGGAAAAGCTTCATAACTCTCTCTCTGAGCATCAGATTGGAGTGTCGTAAAAAGTGGTCACAATTACACAAACTGTAGTTTCTTTTCTATCAATTTCAAAGCTAAAAGATGAAATAGTGACACATGGAAAGTCGTACAAGTTCGCTCTACTGAACCAGTGCATAATTAGGTCATGGTGGGAGATTGGACATAAATTTTCCTTGGAGAATTCAGAAGGCTACCTCAGTGCCCAATTTTAGATATTGAAGAGCCGCAATCACAAATATAATATAATTTCAATATTGAGCTCATCAAAAGCAAGAAAAAGGTGTGCATTTTTTTTATGAATTGCATAAGTCTTGTTTGAAGAATCAATTTGAATTGATTCCAAGGGCATATTGTAGAATATATATCAGTATTGGTTTCAAAAAAATTCCCCGTAAAAATAATTCAACACCCATTAAGCCTTCAGAAGGCTCTACTATGACTCATGAAGATGAAGAATTGCAACATGATCTATCAAAATTACAAGAGCAAGTGCACCAAATTTCGCTCTGGCAAAGAGCAAAAAAAAATGAAATGGATGTTTTGAAGAAAGGCGTGGAATATAAGATAGATGGCATGGAATCCAAGATGGATGAAATGGAAGCTAAGATCGATGAAAAAAAGAAAGACAACATGGAAAACATGAAGAATGATCTAAAAGCAGACATGGAAGGTTTGACAAAGTTGATACAAGAAATGTTTCCTAATGGTGAAAATATAGTAGAGGAAACTCATGATGAGAACAAAATAAATGTTAATCATGACTTCATAAACTCTAATGTTAGCGGGAAGAACCACCATATTCCAAAAATGGATATGAGGAAGTTTGATGGAAAGGATCCTGTAACATGGATACTACCGATGGAGCAATATTTGATCTCCATAATGTGCAAAACACACAAAAGGTACGCATTGCAACTTTACATTTAGAACAAAATACATTTGTATGGTATCGATGGCTTTGCTCCCATAAAAAAATTGTCACTTGGTCAATTTTTATGGAGGAAATGATAGCACATTATGAGGATACAAAGATCAACACCTTCTTTAGCCAATTGATAAATCTCAAACAAAAGGGTTTAATGGGGGAGCACATTGAGGACTTCCAAAAATTGAATATAAGGGTAACTGATATTCCAGAGGAACACAGGATTGATCTTTTCATAGGTACTTTAAAGGATAACATCCAACATGAAGTTCACGTTTTGGAACTTGATTCATTGGAGAAGGCATTCAGGTTGGCAAGAAAAATTGAATGTAAAATTATGGCGACAAGGAAGCCTACCACTCACTTCTATAAAGAAGGAAGTGTTGCTATGCCTATATTTCCACAACCTACAAGGTTGACACCACAACAATTGGAAGAAAAAAGAGCAAAAGGGCTTTGCTACAGTTGTGATAGCAAATACACTAAAGGTCATAAGTGTGCTGAGAAGAAATTATTTTACATAGATTGTGAAGAGGAAGAAGAAAATAAACAAGAAGAGGATATACACCAGGAACCAACCCAAGAAATGGAATAAATGAGTCCGACCATATCGTGTAATGCATTGGAAGGAATTATCACTCCTCAAACTCTCAAGATAGAAGGACATATCAAGAAGAAAAAGGTAATAGTGTTGATTGATTCAGGTAGTACCCATAATTTTATTCATTGTAAGGTAGCCAAGAAATTGAATTGTTTCCTATACCCAGCACCATAATGTCAAGTGATGGTTGCAAATGGAGGAACTATAAATTTCTATGGAAAATGCTATAATATCAAGCTAACCATGGGGGAATATGTATTGAATAGTCCAATGCTTTCCATTCCTATGGGAGGTGCTGATGTTGTACTAGGAGTACAATGGTTACAATCTTTGGGAACGGTAGCTTTTAATTTTCAAGAACTTTTCTTGAAATTTTTTTCAGAAGGAAAGGAAGTCGAATTACGGGGTATTGCGGGGAAGCCAGGAAGGATAATAAGCTCTAATGTCATGACAAAGCTTCTAAATAAAGAACAACAAGGCGTAATTGCACAATTATGCTCACTAGAAGTTCCAACATCAAAATCATCTATTTCTGCAGATCTCCAACAAGTCTTGGACAATCATTATGTAGAAATTAGCTGAATAAATCACTTATTCAATGAAGATTAACCCGATCATACATCAATTTCGAATTGCATGCATAACACATAACCTTCTTCTACAATTAATTGTCACATGCGGAAATAACAGAAGCAATCTCACATCAAATCAATCACACATTAACTCAGTATGTATGGGGAAAGCCTATGGCTGAAAACCCCGCAGCTATTGTGTATATTATAATGGAGAAATCATGTAACCAAACAAGTACAATACTCCTCACAAGTACTCAGTACTTTCTCATAAAGTCACACACAATCTTAGCTTGGTTTTGAACAAGTCTCGGGTTCAAAACTCCCCGCCAATTGCCTTGCCTCTATTGCGCAATCATGGCCTGTATATGAAGAGGTTCAAGGTTCGAATCCCCTTGCCTTGACTGCGCAATTGTCATGGACAATTCCTCCAAGTGTAATGCAAATCTCATGCAAAATCAATCTACCAACTGATAGCTTTACTCACCCTTTCATCTACCTCTTCCACTGGTCTCCACTGAACTGATCATGCATTGTAGTGAACTGAAGTGTTCTTGAGTTGACTAATGAGTTAATATTTAGTAAATTAAATATTATTTAATTTACTCCACTCATATCTAGTTGATTAGTTAGTTAACTAATCCCAACTAGTTCAACTAAAACAAACGAACACAACTCCACTATCTGTCCCGTTAACTCCTCCAAAACTCCTGCCACTGAAGTCTAACTGAAGCCAACCATGCAAGATGCCATCAAACCCTAGGAACCACGTGATTCCTTGTGTCAGTTGCATGAGTCACCTCCATGACTCAAGCTGAAGTGCGCCAAGAGAGTAAACTGCTGTTTATAGTCAAAATATTATTAAGGGTAAATAATATTTGACTTCCATATTTTTAGGAGATCAGTCTAAAAATAGCCCGGGTCCTAAAAATTAGGGTCTCATCTATTTTTACCGACATGTCGCATACTTTAAGAATCTCCAAGTAGAATTCCCAAATTATGCTCCGTATGTCTAAAAATAGGCATAGTCTAAAAATAGACTTTGCGCCAGAATTTGCCTGCGGGCCCACTTAGTGAAGGCGACTTCATTTCACTAAGCTCCATCATCTTGCTGCATTTTCAACACTCCCTCTCAGCAAGATATGGATTATCTGCAACCCCTATCCTGCCTGTGTGGAATTCGAACTTGCTCCTGGTGAGCGCCTTCGTCAGGATGTCGGCATCCTGATCCTCCGTGGGAACATATGAAAGCATCATGATTCTCCGCTGAACACAATCTCTAATATGATGGTACCCGATGTCGATGTGTTTGGACCTATCATGAAATACTGGATTAGCCGAGAGTTTAATGCAACTCTGGTTATCACAGTAGATCACTGTAGGCTCCAAATGCAACCTGAACAATCCTGCGAGGATCTTCCTCATCCAAATAGCCTCGCATGCAGCCAAACTAGTTGCCATGTACTCGGCCTCTGCTGAACTGAGTGCCACGGATCTCTGCTTCCTGCTGTACCAGGAAACTGCTGTCGACCCAATGCTGAAAACTCCTCCAGATGTGCTCTTCCAGTCCGTTGGGCTCCCTGCCCAATCTGCATCAGTGAAGCCAGAAAGCTTCGCTCCATCCTCCTGTCTGTACCATAGACCATATCCCGATGTGCCTCTGATATAGCGCAATACATGCTTGCACGCCTTCCAAAAGAGCTTGGTAGGCTTAACCATAGCTTGCGAAAGCTGGTTAACTGCATAGCATATATCGGGTCGAGTATTGACCAGATACATCAACGACCCCACCAACTGTCGATAGACAGTGGCATCCACTACCTCCTCAGAAGTAGCATCTCCCTTCCTCCAACCTCCAGGAAGAGGGGTATCAACAGGCTTGCAGCCTTGCATGTTGAACCTCTCCAGAATCTCCCGGGCATACTTGCCCTGAGAAACAAACAGTCCTCCACTGCGCTGCCAAATCTCCAATCCCAGGAAATAATGAAGGATGCCCGGGTCCTTCATCTCAAACTCTCGTGCAAGATCCTCCTTGCATGAAAGTATCAACTGCTCGTCGCCAGTCAAAATCAGATCATCTACATACAGTACGATGATCAACAGCTTCCCCTCCACCACAATCTGGTACAGGTTTGGATCCGCCTCACTCTTGGAGAATCCAAGCCGGGTGAAGTAGCTGTCTATCCGAGTGTACCAAGCACGAGGTGCTTGCTTCAGCCCGTACAGTGCTCTCTTGAGTCGGCACACATGCGACTCACTGCTGAAGATCTCAAAACCTTCAGGCTGCTCTATGTACACCTCCTCCTCAATAACTCCATTGAGGAACGCAGTCTTCACATCCATCCGATGAATGTGCCACCCCATCTGCGCTGAGAGAGCAAGGATCGTCCGTATGGAAGAGTACCTTGCGACAGGTGCAAAGGTCTCCTCATAATCGATCCCCTCGATCTGTGAAAAGCCACGGGCGACAAATCTCGCCTTGTACTTCTCCACACTCCCGTCAGCCGCCTGCTTCACCTTGTAGATCCATCGTGAACCCACCACTGATTTCCCCACCGATCTTGGGACAATCTCCCATGCACTGTTCCTGACGATCGAATCATATTCTTCGATCATGGCATCAACCCATGCGGGTTCCTCCACAGCTTCCTCAAAAGAGGATGGCTCCGTCGCAACACATTGACTCACAAGAGCCATGTATCCAGTGTACCGATCCGGTGACTGTCTCTGTCTGCGCTGTGATGTAGGTGGTCCTACAACCTTCTCTGCATCCCGAGCCGGTCGCTCAGCTTCTGTAGTGCGCATGCGCCCTCTGATGGTTGGCGCTGCCTGGGTGGTTTCTTCCACCTCCTGAACCTCCTCTTGTGGCTGATCCACATCCGGAAGCTCCTCCTTAGGAACTAACAGCTCCTCATCTGCATGCAAGTGTAGCTCCCTCTCAAGCGAACACTGCATGGCTTTCTCCTCCTGAAATTTTATATCCCGTCGCACAACAGTCTTGCGACTGTCTGGCACATACAATCGATAGTTATGAGGTGTATCAATGTACCCCACAAATATTCCAACCTCAGCAGTTGGATCCAGCTTCCTTCTTGCATCCTTCGTCACATGCATGTAGACAGGAGATCCGAAAATCCGCAAATGGGAAATATCAGGCCTCTTGCCAGAATAAGCCTCCTCTGGTGTACTCATGCCAAGAACCTTGTGAGGACAACGGTTATGCACATACACTGTTGTATTGCATGCCTCAGCCCACAAGTGAAGGGGTAGGCCCTCGTCATGCAACATCGCACGTGCAGCACCCACGATCGTTCTGTTCTTCCGCTCAGCCACCCCGTTCTGCTGTGGGTTATGGGGTGCGATGAGCTCTCTCCGAATCCCTTCTGCGCTGCAGAACTCCTTGAATTCAGCCGAGATGAATTCACCACCGTTATCACTCCTTAGAGCAATCACCTTCTTCCCAGACTCCTTCTTGACCAGTGCTTTAAACTCACAGAACTTCGCGAATGTATCGCTCTTCTTCTGCATGAAGAAGATCCAGCACTTTCGAGAGAAATCATCAACAAAGATCACATAATACTTGTGCTTTGCTGTCGAAGCAACCGAGAAAGGACCACACACGTCTGTGTGAACTCTCTCAAGGATCGTCGTGGCGCGACTATCCTTCTCGTGAAAGGTGGCTTTCACATACTTCCCTAAAGTACACCCCTTGCACTGATCTGACTGCGCAAGAGTGCCCTTAGGAAGTCCCGTAGAAATCTGCTGCAGAATCTTCAAAGCTCCATGGTGAAGATGGCCCAATCTCCTGTGCCATAGTTCGCCCTCATCATCCCGGCTCACCACATCTCCAGCCTTGCATGCCATAGCTGCGCAGTCATCTACCTGCAACTGATAAAGGTTCTGAGTTCGAACCCCTATCTTCGGGGTCTCTCCAGTAGTCTTACTGCGCAGGAAAGCTTTTCCTTCGCTGAAGACCACATCATAACCCTTATCCTCCAACATCGCTACTGAAATCAGGTTCTTCTTCAATCCAGGTACATGCATGACATCCTTTAAGACAAAGGGTTTACCAGACTCCCTCTGAAAGCATACGGTACCGATACCAGTCGCACTGTATCTACCGTCATCGCCCATCTCGATGTGCATGCCCAAATCCTTGTCCTCCAGATCTGAGAACAACTCCCGATCTCCCGTCATATGAAATGACGCACCGCTGTCCAAGAACCACACCGATCCCATCACACTTGAAACCAAGCATGCAATCAGTGAAAAGTCAAGCTCGAACGCCAAAGCTTCTCCATCTGCAGATCTTCCCGCTTGCTTGTTCTTCTTCTTCTTTGGACAATTGGTAGCATAATGTCCGTGATCATGGCAGTGAAAACACTTCACTTTCGCCATATCCTGCTTCTTGCCCTTAGCACCAGCATGGGAGGTTTTCTTACCCTTCCCCTTCTTTGCTTTGGACACCAAAGCGCAGTTTTCTTCATCAGCTCCCTTTGATGAAGATCCATCTCGAGTAGTCCTCCTTATCTCCTCCTACATGAGATCCGCCCAAAGGCGCTCCCATCCCGGTAGCTTCTCCCGACCATTGACACTATCTTGATATGAGTGCCAAGCCTTCGGAAGACCAAGGAGAGCCAGGTCGACCATATCCTCTTCATCGACAGTAACTCCCACACTTCCCAGTTCATCTCTGCATTGAGTGAACTTCGTGAGGTATTTAGCGATACTGTCCCCCTTCTCCATCTTGATGTTCCTGAGCTTGTCTTTGAGCGCCAAATTCCTTTGGTCACTCTTACTCTGGAATAGATCCGTCAAAGCTTTCCACATTAAATATGGAGTAGCCTTTCCATGCAGGCTGGATACAATATGATCCTTGACGCCCTCCAACAGGATCCTTCGACATTTCGCGATCTTCTTTTGCCATGCATCGACCAAAGCTGCATCGGTGGGCTTTGGGACATCCGCATCCACGAACTCCTTCAGACCATTATCTTCTAACACTGCTTCCATTCGATCCTTCCATGCAACATAGTTCGAACTGCCTTCAAGAGCATATTCGAGTCGCAAACCATTGAAAGAAGACATCTTTCAACACTGGCACCAAGAAAAACAACCTTCTGCAAAATTCGAATTCCAAACTCCAAGCTCTATCGCTTCCGATCTATACTTGAAAACAAATTATTTCCAAATCAGATATTGACTGCAAGGGCATTCACCAGATCTTTCACCTTACAAAGAAGGATGAATATTCCGGAGGCTACCTGGCCCGCATGCAGACTCTGTCCGAGGAAATAAGTTTGCAATCACCGTAATAGATCTCGAAAATTAATCTCGCTCTGATACCATGTAGAAATTAGCTGAATAAATCACTTATTCAATGAAGATTAACCCGATCATACATCAATTTCGAATTGCATGCATAACACATAACCTTCTTCTACAATTAATTGTCAGCATGCGGAAATACCTACAATTCACATCAAATCATTCACACATTAACTCAGCATGTATGGGGAAAGCCTATAGCTGAAAACCCCGCAGCTATTGTGTATATTATAATGGAGAAATCATGTAACAAAACCAGTACAATACTCCTCACAAGTACTCAGTACTTTCTCATAAAGTCACACACACTCAAACTCAGTTTTGAACAAGTCACTGGTTCAAAACTCACTGCTGATCGCCTTGCCTCTATTGCGCAATCATGGCCTGGTTATGTAGAGATCCAAGGTTCGAATCTCCTTGGCTTGACTGCGCAATTGTCATGGACAATTCCTCCAAGTGTGGTGCAAATCTCATGCACAACTGATCCTCCAACCGATAGCTATACTCACCCTTTCATCTACCTCTTCCACTGGTCTTCACTGAACTGTCCATGCACTGCAGTCAAATGATGTGTTCTTGAGTTGAATAATGAGTTAATGTTTAGTGAATTAAATAATATTTAATTCACTTCACTCATCATTAGTGTATTTTTCAGTTAGACTAAATACAACTAGTTCAACTAAGTTAAACCGAACACAACTCCACCAACTGTCTCATCAACTCCACCAAACTCTGCCACATGAGTTCTAACCGAAGTCAACCATGCAATAGCTCAAATAACCCTTAGGAAAAGCGTATTTCCTTCTGTCAACTGCATGTGCCACATCCAAGCATCAAACTGAAGTGCTCCAAGAGAGTAAACCGATGTTTATAGTCAAAATATTATTAAGGGCAGTTAATATTTGACTTCCATATTTTTAGGAGAGATACAAGCCTAAAAAATAGCCCTGGGTCCTAAAATTAGGGTCTCATCTATTTTTACCGACATGTCGCATACTTCAAGAATCTCCAAGTAGAATTCCCAAATTATGCTCCGTATGTGTTCAAAAACGTACATAGTCTAAAAATAGACTTTGCGCCGTACCCGTCATGTGCCCACTTAGTGAAGGCGACTTCATTTCACTAAGCTCCATCATCATGCTGCATTCTCAACACATTATAAGGTGTTTGAAACTCCCAAAGGACTCCCACCTATTCATGACCATGATCATGCTATTCATTTGATTCCAGGAAGTGTTCCTCCAAACATCGGGCCTTATCGATATCCTTATTTCCAAAAGAGCGAAATTGAATGTATGATTGCAGAAATGTTAGAGGCTGGTATAATTCAACCTAGTCAAAGTTCTTTCTCTGCTCCAGTAGTATTGGTGCACAAGAAGGATGGATCATGGCGCATGTGTTTAGATTATAGGGAGCTCAATAAGCTCACTATTAAAGATAAATTTCCTATCTCACATCGATGAATTATTGTATGAATTACATGGAGCAATTTATTTTACCCAGTTGTATCTTCATTCAGGATATCATCAAATTAGAATGAAGACTGAAGATATTATGAAAAACAACATTTCGAACTCATGAAGGTCATTATGAATTTTTGGTCATGCATTTTGGCCTTACCAATGCACCTTCTACATTTCAATGGTTTAATAATTCCATTTTCAAACCCTTCCTTAGAAAATTTGTGCTAGTATTTTTTGATGATATACTAATCTACAAGCTATGTCTTGGAAGGATCATGTTGTAAACGTTGACAAATGGTGCTCATACACGTTTAGACGAATCCATTATATGCAAAAACATCCAAATGCTTTGGAGTACAAGAGGTGGAATATCTGGGTCATATTGTATCTCATGAGGGTGTTAAGGTAGACCCTAACAAAATTAAATCCATTAAGGAATGGAAATTCCCCTAAACCATAAAGCAATAAGAGACTTCTAGTTAACAAAGTGGTATTATCGCAAGTTTGTTAATAATTATGGGAGAATAGCAACACCCCTAACAACATTATTGAAGAAAGATGAATTTTCATGGACTCCTGAAGCAACTAAGGCCTTTGAACATCTTAAAAAGGAAATGTAACTAGCACCAATCTTAGCTATGCCAAACTTCACAAAAACCTTTATTGTGGAATGTGATGCCTCAGAAAATGGAATTGGTGTTGTTTTAATGCAGAACGAAGACCCATTGCCTTTGAAAGTCATCCAACTGGGGCGAGTATTTACGTAAACCTATTTATGAGAAGGCAATGTTAGCAATACCGCATGCACTAAAGAAATGGCGAACTTACCTAATGGGAAGACACTTCAAGGAAAAAATTGATCATGATAGTCTTAAACACTTTTTGGAAAAGAATATTTTCGTGTTGCTAAAAATTGGGTCACAAAGATGTTGGGTTATGACTTTGAAATAATCTACAAAAAATGGAAGCTAAATGTTGTTGCAGATGCACTCTCAAGAAGGAATGAAGAGGTAGAAGCATTGCTTTGTGCCATTTCTATTATCTAACCAAATTGGATAACCAAAGCAAGGGATGAATGGAACAAGGATGAAGAAGTGTGGACACTCATTCAAAAGTTACAGCAAGATCCTAGTACATCTGATACATTTAGTTGGAAAAATGATTCCTTATGGTACAAATATCACTTATATATTTGTAGGAATTCCAAACTAAAACAAAATATTCTTTTGGAATTGCACACTTCTCCTCTAGGAGGACACTCAGGATTTTTAAAACTTACCACAGGGTGAAGAAAGAATTTTTTTGGGATGGCCTTAAATCAGATATTCAAAATTTTGTGGTGGAATGTTTGATTTTCCAGCAGAATAAAGTTGAGACAATTAAGACCCCGGGTCTTCTACAACCTTTATCCATTCCAAGTCAACATTGGGAGGAGATTTAAATGGATTTTATCATAGGTGTACCTAAGTCCAAAGGAAAGAGTGTCATCATGGTGGTAGTTTATAGACTTACCAAGTATGCACACTTTTGTGAATTATCTCATCCATTGAAAGCAAGTACAGTTGCTACTACATTTATGGACACAATTCAAAAGTTACATGGAAACCCAAGGGTTATCAGAGTGAGCGTAGATCCCATTTTTACCGGAAATTTGTGGACGAAATTATTTTGTTTGGGTACTCAATTAGCTCATAGCTCATCTTATCATCCTCAATCTGATGGTAAAACTGAGATAGTAAATAAATTTTTGGAAGGATATCTTCGTTGTTTTTTTATATGATAAACAAACACAATGGGTCAAGTGGTTACCTCTCACTGAATGGTGGTATAACACTTCCTTCCATACCGCAGCAAAAAAGACCCCATATATGGCACTTTATGGATATCATCCACCATCGCTCACATCATCTTTAAGGGAAAATTCGAAGGTTCAAGAAGTGGAAGATCACATCGAGCATCAGCAAGAAGTTCTCCAACTCTTAAAGGATAACCTAAATTTGGTACAAAATCGAATGAAACAACAAGCAGATCAACATCGCAGCGAGAGAAGTTTTGATGTAGGAGATTGGGTATTTTTACGGCTACAGCCATACAAACAAATGTCCATCAAGCAAGCTAAGAAGGATAATAAATTATCACCAAAGTACTATGGTCCTTACAAGGTGTTGCAAAATATTGGTACTATGGCATACAAATTGGAGCTTCCTTCTTCTTCACAAGTGCATCCAGTTTTCAATGTTTCATGCTTAAAGAAGGTTATAAGTGAAAATCTTCAAGTTCAAACAATATTTCCAGAACTTAATGAGGAAGGAAAAATCATATTGTAACCTAAAGCGGTCATAGAAACAAGAACTCAACAGCTACGAAATCGATCAATTTCAAAGTATCTCATCAAGTGGAAGAACTTACCCACTGAAGATTCTACATGGGAGGATGAGAATTTTATACGGAAGCATTCAGAGCTACTCAAGCATTGAGGACAACACTTTTTTGAAGGAGAGGGGCATGTTAGGTCCCTATATTACTAGTATAGTCCCTTATTGTTGTTAGTGTAACCCCCTTATTGTTATTATTGTACCCCTGTAACCCCCATATTTTTATTATTGTGCCCTTAAATTATTATTGTTAGGTTGGCTAGGATTACATTGTGGCCCCACTAGGATTACATTATGGTCCCATGGACTCCTATATATAGAAAGGAGGTTTTGTAATTTGTATCATCCAAGAATTGTTCAGTCATGTATTGTATTGGAGGTTTCCCCCTCGAAGTGGCTTATTTCTAAGGCGTTGATATCTCTTTTCTTCTAATTTTGGAGCTGGATTCACAACAAATTTTAGATTAGGATATGTTGTCTTGGCACCCTATTTATGTCTGCATTCTTTATCTCAATGTTTTATTCTATAAGGTCTGATTGGAGAATTCTTAATTGCTCTTTCCACCTAGCTTGTTGTCTTAGAAATTATTTAATAGAGTCAAGCCAAAGAATTCTATGGTATGCCCTATCCTTTGGTTTAGCTTGAAATATTGTTTTTAAGGCCTTTCTTTGAATTTTACTTAGTAAAGTCCATCTAGGGAATTCTATGGTATGCCCTGTCCTCTGGTTTTCCTTAAAATGTTACTTTGAAGGTCTTTAGAATGTTTTATTAAAGAATACATGTCTATCTTGCTATTTAGTTGCAATCATTGTTATCTTAAATGTTTTCTTTGTCTGAAAGTAATTCTAGGATTGTTGGATTGTTGTCTTAAAGGTTTTCTTATTAAATTCTGGCCAAATAAGTATATTGTATGCCCTATCCTTTGGTTTGTCTCAAAAAGTTACCTAAAAGGCTTTTCTTATTGAAGTAGAATTAAAGGATTCTTAATTTCCCTTTAGTTTTATTGTTTTCACAACTTATTGTCATTTCATATTCCATCTAATCTAAGAGATCCACTTGACATAGTTAGCTTTCCCTATGAAAAACCTTGCAGATTTGATGAACAATTAAATCTTTTTATGACTCCATATCCCAATGGATTAATGTTTCTCATAGTCTATCTATTCAACTAAAACAATTCATCAATTAATCACACCATTAGTCTATCTATCGACCAATCCAATCGAACAAAAACAAACATTCCTAAGAACTTCATAACTAGCCTAAAATCATAAAACAAAAGCATAAAGATATATCATTTATAAACACTTACATAGAGATAGCCCTCTTTGAGCCTAGATAGGCTAGGTCCATGGACTCCAAAGTGGTTTGATGTGGTTCCCTGTAGAGTTTGTTCTTGCCAATATTTCAAATCATGGGGAGCCAACAGGTTGAGTTGTGTTGGTTCCACTTCCTTAACTATACATGGGGAGTTGAATCAGATCATAGTAGTCTCTCGTCACATGTTTACCCCATTGAAATGGTTAACTTGGGTAAATTTGGGAGGAGGGTGTTACAATTTATGATTTTATAGAATATTTTTCCATTTGTTCTTGGGAGAACTGATCTCAGTTCAAATAAATCATGGTGGCATTTTATTTTATTTTATATTCTATTATTTATTTCATGCAATCTCATTTGATGTACATTATTTTTTTGTAAATGCTTCTCTTTATTTTATTTAACCTCTATTCTTATTTTATACCATATTACCTTATTTCAATAGACCTAGTGGTGCCAACACACTGGGGGCATCTCATGCCACCGACAATATTGTTGGATTCATTTCACATCTATACACTCATCCTCCTATGGGTTATGGTTTCCCTCAGGGAGTGGCCAGCTCCTCTAGCACTTTCCCCCCTCTCGGAAACATGTGTCTAGGACACGACATGCCTCACACCTTTGCCCAACTGCATCCTCTGATGCCAGGGCCTGATTTTTCCCAACCTGTTTACTCCAATGTTGCTCAACCTCCTTATTTTCCATATATGCAACCTGGTACTCCAACTCCTCTAGCACAAGCACCTCAACCTCCCTTTCCTTCTCAAGCTCCACAATAGTATCCACCCCCCCCCCCTCAGGGTTAGGTGTATGCGCAGAAGAGTGTGACTAATCCTCCCACTTCCAAAAAGAAGAGGAAAGGAAATCAGAACCAACCCACTCTAGGTAATCCAGGAAAAAATCCCCAAGGGAATACATCTAACACTACAACCCAACAACAGGACGTTCAACCCAAGTAGGACAAGCCTATTCACAAGAGTAAGCCTTGTTCTTGTTGCGGTGTCTAAGGTCACTATTTCCACGATTGTCCCCGTTTACCTCAGATGCATCAAATGTGGTAAGCTCAAGCAGCACCTCAAGGAAAACAAGCCTCTTCTTCAGTTCCTCCTAATGTTGCACCTGCTCAACCGGCTGTGTTTACCAATCCTTTCCCTCAACAAGATATGTGGCTACCCAACCCCCTGAAGGTCAGGCGACTGCTCAACCTCCCCCATCTAGTACCTCTGATTAATAGATCCTCATGATGAACTCTGACTAGGCCAATACCATCGATCTCAACCTTCAGACTCGATCATGCCAGTACACCAAGCCTCCCGCTATGTTTGCAACCAATTTCCCGTCTTCAAGTCCCACAAAGCCAATTTTGACAACCATTGGTCCTTTACAGATCTCTCAGCCTAAGGCAGAGGTACATACCAAGATCCCCAAGGGACCATTACGTTGAAACGATACTTCCAGTAAAGTATCCCACACCTAGATGACTTGGCGCAATCCCCTACCATTGTGTCAACATTGGAAGTCCTCCTGTCATTCCCTACACAATGAAAATCTCTACTAACTGCTATGGGCACTATGTATCCTTCAGATGATCGTTTGATTGTCTTTGATGTTGAAAATTAAAAGCACCCACCCCTTCCTTCATTCATCACCTTCCAAATACCTGTCAAGATCTGGAATGCCAACGTCTCCCGATGTATCATTTCGAGGGGGCATCCACCTACATGATGTCCACTTCCATATGGAAAAACTCAGATCCCCTAAGTTAGCCCCTTCCACTATCACCCTCAATGTGTGGGATGGCCACTCTTCCCAGCCCCTTGGCATGTTCCACAATTGTCCTATTACTCTTGTGGGAAAAATGTTTGTTTTGATGTTGAATTCATTGATGCCCCCTTAGACTACAACATTATATTGGTTTGTAGCTACACTTATGTGATATATGTTGTCCCATCTACGGTTCATCGTAACATGTGCTTTCCTCACAATGGGAAATATCATCACTATATATCAGCTGACATATTACGAACCGAAGTCTCAGACCTCTCTAGAATCCATTATTTCTTTGGTGGCCAACAAACAAGCATTTGAACCTCTGACCAGTGTCTCACCCGAAGTCTATTAAGATTCCTCTTTTCTTGGTTCATTCCTTGGTCTCCCCCCTCCTATATCTAACCCTAGATCGTCAAATTTTTGCATGATGCAATCGTCTCGGTCTGACCTCAAATGGTCTGGTTCGACTAGTCATTAGCCTCGCCCTTTGCAACCCGATCCTAGTACTTCGACTAAGCCTTCAATACCTCCTCCTCAAGGCCTCTCATCTGTAGCTGGTGTCCCTAATCTTATTTATCCTCCTGGAATGGTTCCCCCTAGCCTTAACCATCTGGGAGTTGTTCTTCCTGGCCATTACCCCTCTAGTCAGATATTGTTTCTTTCTCCCCTTGCCGAAGTATTCTTGGTACCTATTATGGGTACCTTTACCCTTCCCAACATGACCCTGGGGATCCTAGTTTGGTACATTAATCCCCCAACCAATAACCCACTTTTCCAGCTCAAATACTTTGGCCCCATTCCAACTGGTCATTATGACTCCTCCCTTTGCTTATATGCCTCAGCCACCTCAACAGGAATCTACTCCTATTGCAAAAGCCTTAGGTGAGGGGGAAAAAGCCTGCAAAAAGGCACCTAAGGACAAGGCTACCCAGACAACACCTACTCCTCCTAAGCCTCCAAAGCGTACCCCCCCGTGTGCTTTGTGTGATGTTGATGTTCATGCCACCCATCGTTGTCCTGAATTGCCTTGTATTAAACCCATGGTCAATGTCGTGTTTCCTGAGTCTGATGTCCCAGAATTCCATGTTACTTTACCGACTTCACTCAAGAAACTCAAGACTGTGCATAAAAATCACCCTTTTGCTTTGTGTGATCTCCATGGCCACTATACCCACCTTTGTCCCTGCCTCGCAGACTACAACACCTCCTTGGAAGTGGTTCACCAATACGAGGTCGAGCATAATGAGTTTTCCTCTCCCTTACTTGTGCATTATGCTTCGGCACAACTAGAGGACCCATCCCCTCCAATTGACATTCCCCCTCCCGATGTCGAGATTACAGAACCTTTGGCCACTATCCTCTACCTGTCATCATCTATGAGATCCACGGTGGAAGATACCTCTAGGGCATCCCCTTTTGTTTCGTCTGATGTCCCTTCAGTGATCACCTTAGACTCAACATCGGTGGATCCTTCATCTACTTTTTCTTCTGTCACCCCCCGTGACGATGCACATGTGACCCTCACTTCTCATGATGATGATTCAAGTAGCTTCATCGCGTCATGTGGTCATCCTTCCACCAGTCACCCCATCTTCTACTATGATGACGAAATTACGGAAGCATTTACCACCCCTAACTTTATCTATCCAACCCATAAGAAAAGTGGCACCATCTGTGTCTATGGTGACTTTCATGACCTGAGCACAAGCTTCCCCCAAGGGAGCTCCCCCACACCATCCATTATTCAGTGTGTGGAGGGTAGAAATTTTACCCATAGCATTACCCCTAGTAGTGCTTGTTTGATTTTTGCCTTGCGTTCAGGTTTCCAGCATTGTTCGTGATCCTCTCATTTATTTTCTTGTCACGCCTTTCAGATGGATCCCCCATCCACACTGTATATCGACTATGCAGATGGTGTAAGTCGCTACTCTTGGAATCTAGCCTCGGCAACATGGGTCATTTTCACCCCCTTGCATTTGCTTGTCCTCTCTAATGGCATATGCATTGGTCCTGCCACCAATATCCAGGTCGAATATGATGCAGTGATAGGTTTGTTAGTCTATGCCCTTGACCGTTGCATCCTTCACCTTCATGTTCGATTATATTCTTTGTTGCTCGTCATGCAATTGAATGGTGTTTGTCATGTGCATAATCCTGTCCTTTTTATAAGATATTTATGAGTGAAGCTCTTAATGCGTGAATTTGAAATCATTACATTCAGCCATGTAACTAGAGCCCATAATCACTATGTAGATATCATTTCAAACAATATTCTAGATTGGCATTTATCACATGCATTTAACACAACACAATAACCATAAACCATAAAACAGTGCATATCCATAATATGTGTCGTTCAAAATAAAATGTTTTGGAGTCCATTAACTCTGACATATATGACATGCCCATAGCATGTTACAAAAAATAAAAACTGGGGGCACCTCATGCCCCTACATCTAATCACTATCTGGAGGGTCCCGGGCCAATGGCTCGGCTCCTGCAGCCCGTATATCACGCATCCCCTGCCCAGTCATCACCATGCACCGCATGACTCCTCACCACTCTAAGGGTAGACCAATACATGGCTCTATGGGTCGTCAAGGTCCTACCAACCGTGCTCAGAAACTCCGGTCAGCAGCCTCCCACATCTACGGTGGATATCCTCCAAGAGGGCCACTGCATCCTCATTTTGTGTTCCCCTCGATCCACTAGGTCCACAACTCCTGACACTGTGGACCATCCAATATACCCGTATGGTTTCACTGGTGCTATATCTGCATACCAAAAGTCAATGAATCAGTACCACATACAATATTCTGAAACTTTAAAATGCACCATAAAAGATAAGCAAAATTTCACTTACTATCTGGTCCCCATGCTCGACCTGGCGAAAGTGGCAAGTCTGGGTCCCCATGAGAATTCATCCCACTATAGGGATAGTCATCTATGTACAATGGCATCTGATCCCAACGCGCAAAAAACTCGAGTCGGAACACCCATCCAACTACCCTACCTCCTCCTCTACACATCAGTCGTCCCCAACAGTGCATCTTGGGCTCTCGCAGGCCCCCATCCTAGATCTATATACAAGGCCGAAGTGTCGGTATATTCAGAAAGAAGAGCAAGAAAAGCACTGTGCCATATGAACAATCATGGTTCACCTATGGCTTGCACAGTGACAGCTATCGTTTCAATGACAATAGAATCATCTGGGCCCACCCATAGTAGGTCCCACTCAATACTCCCTCAACTAGCATCATCTACCCCCCAGTGATGTGGTGGAGTGCATAGTTTCCCAGGATCCATAGTACTGATGTGGCTACAACACGAGTCTCTAGCCTCTCTATATCTCTGATCGGTATCCACATGCCTTTCACATGGACACTCAGTCAACAGTGGCACTCTAAAAACTCCATAATGTTCCGCCCTTGCAGTAACACTGGTTGTGTGTTTCCTACCATCCCCAGTGGTGAGATACTGGTTAGGAGATATATATCTTGGACTGTCAGCTCAATTTGGTACCCGTGTACTATAAATATCTCATGATCCAGGTCCCAATATCTGACTATCCCGGCCAATAAGGGCTCTTCTGCCCTTATCAATGGGTTCTCCACAAACTTAAGGACCCCAAATCTGGCCAACGCGGCACATACTGCACGATCCTATCGGATCTCAAAACGTAATGTGTCCAGGTCTATATCTCTCCAATTGATCCTCAATTGTGCCATACCTGCACAAAACCATCATGTTTGTCAGCATACAGAAAGGAAAAACTGTCTCATAACCATAAATCCCATCTCTCAGCCAAAAAAAGCACTGAAACCCCTCTCTCTGACAGGTCTCACTTTTCAAGCCATTTCTTGGGACAGGTCGCAGTTTTCTACCCAGTACCTGCTACCCATGTTGTAGAAAATTCCCCAAAAAGTGTGACCCGATCATAAAGAAGAGCAGGGTCTGTTCCTGAGCTCTGGGTGCCTAATCTGAAACTTTAATCCACTAAATTGAAAGAGTATGGTTAGGCCTCTTACCTACAACTAACGGATCTCGATTCCAACAGTCAGTTTGTCTGCTATGATCGCCATAAGATGTAGGGTCTTTTCTCCTCTCTACATTCACCATGGCTACACTTGCAAATGAATCAAATTGGAGGGAAAATGCCTTATTAAAAGAAAAACCCCAATTTTTTCTTCTGCCAATTACGACCAAATTGTAGCTCGATTTGACAAACCATCTGCACCATTGGAAATCTCTCACCGAGCACTTAAATGGGTATCCTTTCATTTTTGGTGATTTGATATTTCACCTTGACGCCTTTTTTCCAAGAAGGGTCACTTCATCGCTTCTCAAAATTTTATTTCTTCACTTGTGACACTTGTACTTGGGGCACCACTTTTCCCTCATACTTGTTGATGTTTGTGTCAATTTTTGTCATGAGTAACCATCTTGTACTCATGTTTTTATGGTCCCCACCGGGCCTCTTTTGTGTGGTAGCATCATCGAGTTGCCCTTTTTTAGAGCATTCGAGTTGAGTCATCATCGCATCCATGGAGTCTGTCCCAAGTCCCTTTTGTCTCCTGCCATAGTCTTCTACCCCTCATTGCTTTGTGCCTCCCTCATGTCACACATTTTGGACTTCATTCATTTTTTCCCTTATCCCCTCTGGAGTCGAGTCAGTAGCTACCAGGTCATCCATGCCCTTTATGCTCTAACAAGGGAAGTCATCAGCCCGCTACTCAGTACCACCCATTCCACCATCATCCCTAGTGTCAGTCTATCAGTCGCTCTACTATTATCCCTCGTGCCTTAGTTGAGGATTCCTTATTGCCTCACCTATAGTGGACCTCCTTCTATCGACATCAGCTTATTCATTCCTGAAGGTAGGTCTAGAGGGCGGTGTACCTTGGTTCCAGCTTCCACTCTTTTTCGGTGCCTCGGATTAGGCAAAGGGACCCTTTATTTCCCTTTGAATTTATTGTTTCTCAATCCCAACTCCTTATGTCATGATCGAGATCCGTATACTTGATGGTTCAGTGATACAACAGGTTGTACCAGTGATTCTCGGGTGTGTGTGAGATGTTTCAGACCTCATGAGAGGGTGGCCCTTCAGGTAGCCCCCCACATGTCCGGATGACCTATTTACTACAACCTTAGCTGCAACTCCATATATTTGATGGTTTTGGCCTTAGCCACTTGCAGTGCCTTTTTAGTTTGCATGTATCATTTAGATTTTCAGAGCCATTTCCTGTTTTACAGGGCCTCTTTGGTTGTACTTGTATCTCACGTACTCATATATTATAGTATAAGTCCTGGTTGTTATCCCAGGCATAGTATGTATGTGGGATCCATTATTTTTTTTATCTAGCCCATGTTTATGCCAGCATGTACTATATAGTTCAGTCCCTTGTTTGTTGGATGCACCATTATTCTTTGTACTTTGTCATCTCTGCGGGCATAGGTATGCCTCCCCCGCATCATTTGAGAACATGTACTCACTCATAAAAGAGACTTGTAACACCTGTAAGTATCGCCTCCTCAAGTTCTTGTCCTTTCTCGCCTCAATCTACCTTATATTTCTCTCTCTCTGACTCTCCTCTGGTGTCTAGTGATTGTGTTCTTACAATGTACTTTAGTCATACGATTAGCTCTTAACACTCACACCTTGGGAGGAAATCTGTTACACCAATTTTTGGTCATCTAACCTGTTATTATTAGATGGACTAAAGTACACCATGTAAGACCAATTTTACCATAGTAAAATTGCTTTCACCATGAGAAATAATTTAATAACCCATAGCATATTAAGTTATTTCTGGTCTAAACAGGAAACCCCATGAGGAATAATTAAATAAATCCTTATTTGTTTGATTTTCCTTTAGGGATAATTAACTAAACTACTGTTTAATTAATATCCCTGGTCGTATTTAATCCAAAATAGGAAAATTAATTAGATAAATCATTATTTATCTTATTATTTTTTAGGAATAATTATTTAAATCACTAATTAATAATATTCCTTGTTAAATTTGAAAATCATTTATAAATAATTGAATAAATCATTATTTATTTAATTATTATTCAACCACATTCTTAAAAAAAAAAAAATTCATCTATTTATTTATTATTTCTAAATAAAGGTATTTGACCAAATTCAAATTCATTTTCCCTCCAACAAAAATAATAAAATATTCCATATAATTTGGATCTAGATTTGGTTAATAATATTTTAATTGTGCACCAATATATAGACTAACTCAATATTTTGTTATAAATATAAGGGTTTTCCATTCATTCACTACCTTTTGTTGCCTAAAGATCACCTTTTGATCTATACTTTTGGTCTAACTTTGATCCTCCATCATTGTCATATTTTTCTACTTTTTTCTTGTGAGCTCCCTTTGAGTTCAATTTTTGTTTGGGTTTTCTGCACCATCAAGAGAGAGAGAGATCTTGGATCTGAAGCACTGAGGACATACAAGAACTCATCCCATTGAGGGGGACTGGTAACATCTTTCTATGTTCCCTTCCCAGGTGTCATAATACACAAAATCATTTATAAATTCTTGTCTTGTCCATTAGATGTATGGAGATACTCTTGTTTATTTTTGTTGTTTAATGTCTTTAACTACATGGATCTGGATTTTTGTAGCATTTATTCTGATCACCTACTACAGATCTAAGGAAATTGATGTCCATAATTGATGTTAGGGTTGTTTGTTATGCATAGCTAAAGTGAGCTCTTTTCGTGCATTTGCGATTATAATTCACACTAACAACTCGGCGCATGGGTTTACAAGGAACAAGCTCATGGTCTAATGGTAAAGGTGCTCTAAGGTTTGGGGCGAGGTCATGGGTTCAAAGCCCGACCTCGACCCACCCTTAACGTTTTTTGCAATGCATTTTCCGTCATTCTTCAACCTTTGACCCATAACCTTTGTAGCATACGTTGTCCACCATAATACATTCGATTCGGACCTTTGTAATAATATTCCACCATGACATTAATTCATTTGCTCCACCATAAATGTATATGCTCCAAATTTATATGCATGTTTTATGGTTGTGCATACCATTTAATAACTAAGGTTTTTACATTATAATGCATCAAACCTCCACCATATAAAATTTGATGCCCACATATTAAACATTGGAATTTGGGTTTTAAATGATTTTTGGGTTTTGTTTATTAAAAATGTGGAATTAAAATTTGAATTAATATATAAATTTTTAAATATATATATATATATATATATATATATATATATATGATTTTTTTTAACCATATAAAATATTTTATATATATAGTAATTCAATTTTTAATATATTAAAAAAAAATCCAATGCATAATAATCATGAACCCAAATTAAAATTTGGAGGACATTAGGCGATTTTTACCTTCACAAACCAAATTGGAGAACCCAATACTCACACTTGTCACAGTCTCATTGGAATAAAAACTGAAGAAGATTCTCTGCATGCTGACTGGACTGCTATGTCATCAATTGTACCTGTTCTGCAATATATTTTTTTTAAATTGCCTATTCTGAACAATGATCAACAGACCATAACTCCTTCATCCGAACTCGGTTTTCAATGAAATGAGTTGCTTTGGATTCCTTACGACAGGTCATTCGATATGGTTATGGTTTGATGAAATTCCAAGCACTTTCATTTTTGAGCTAATTTTTTCCCCTAATCCATATTCTGATCACTCCTTCCCACTAACATGCTTTTGGACCCACAAAAGCTAGTTATCTCATGAGTGTTGAACACTCTTATGTTTCCCAAGTTCTATCATCTTTATTATACTTGGCGAAATCGCCATGAAAACAACTTCAGTTCACTAACATGCCTTGCAAATGGCTTGGCTCTTCAACCACTTTTTCTCCTTTTACTACTGACCCAATCCAACACTTGTTGGTTGCTTGCTAATATAAAACTTGTACCAAATTGATTACTCGATGCCTTCCCACTGAGAATCATGTTCCTCCTTTGCACAATGAGTGAACTACAACAAATAGCTTCATCATCAATAAAAACAAGAAAAGAAATGACTATTTTTTTACCTCCACAGTTCCAAATTCCACATCTGGAAGAATGCATTCACTATCTCCTTCTCTTCTTGGCATCAACACATAAATTGGCCTACAATGGCTGCAAAATTTATTCTTTTACATCTTGTCTCAAACAACACATCATGCAAGAAACAACTTGACGACATATCTTATTTCTCCTTCAAAGCAACTAATTTCACATCATGTGAACATCGCCATGTACTCTCACATCTTGGTGGAAAAACTTATTGACCAACACAAGCCTAAAAAAACATGCCTCTTCAAAAGACTGACTCTCAATTCAAGCATAATCATGTGTAAACAAATGACAATTCTTTTCCCAAAACAAAAAGAACTTCACATCATGAAACACTTCATCAACATCTCCCTTTCATCTTTGGAGACAAAATCAACTTCTTCCAAGTCGATATGACATGCATGCAACACATAATCAACACAAGTTAACACTCATGCATGTGCAAATGATCAACACTCTCAAGTTGACAACATACATTTGAAACAAAGCAATGGACCAACACAAGTCAATTACTCGTGCATTTTCAAGCACAATGAAACCATCAAAATTCCACTATTCATACACACAAAATCTCATACAGGTATACAATTCTTTAACTCTCTCACAAGTACAATCATAAGTACAGGAACTCCATTCATATGTACATGTACTTAAAGCTGTAATGAACAAAATTTGCTGCAATAAAGTGAGTCAACATACTCCACTTTAAATCACCTTCTTGGCGTAAACATGCAACATGCAATGTAAAAGAATGAACCATTTCATTGGCGCTTCTTTTAGCTGCACATCATCATCATGTGAATCATCTAGACCCACATCAATTATGGAACCTTATTTTCCATTCTTTCGATTCTCTTTCTCCACCTTCTTCAAATGTCGTGGATGACTTGCTGGATACAAAGCCCAACACTTAACTACAATATTACCTTGCTTACGAGAATGAGTGCAAAATAATTGCCTCTTCTTTTCAACATAGTTTTCTTTTTCTTTGGCTTTCTGCCTCCATTGCTTCAAAAGTTTCTTATGCATGGCTATCTTATTCCAACACCTTGAAACATTATGGTTATCCAAACCACAAAAGTAACATGCAAACTTTCTCCAAATCTTATGTGAGAATTTTCCATGTTTATCATAATCAAAAGCAACTTGATTAAAAGCAGATTTATACCTTGAACATTCACCTTTGTCGTCATCTTGAGGAGGTGAACTTGTTGAGGTAGTAGCTTTCTTCAGAATACCAACAATACATTCAAATACTTTAGAGCTTTCAACATCCTCTTAGTTGTCATTCTCATTAGTTGCATGCTTATGAGCACCTTCTTGCAAAGTGGGTGTAAAGCTTTTGCATTCCTCATGAACACAATCTTCACAAGCTTGAGGTAATGAACATGAAATGAAAGTCCTTCTTAGTACACCTTCACATGCCTCCTTGGATTTAGAGCTTTCTCCATCTTTTTTTCCATAACCAAGACCCAAATACTTAGGCATTTCCTTAACAAAAATTGGCTCAACTATGCCTTGTGCATGTTTGCCCAATCCTTTACTTTCATAGCCCATATTCATCAATAATTTGGACCCTATTCCTCTATTTTGTCTTTCAAAAGTACCTACACATTAATTTTGAGAGAAAATTGAAGATAAACTTAAATTGCAAACCTCTTTTTAAAGAACATGTTTGGCTAAGGCTTCCTTGGCAATCTGGAGTTGAGTCTCCATCTCATGTGTCCTTTCAAGGTTCCCATTTGCAATATGGAGCTGAGTCTCCATCTCTTGCATATTTTCAAGAAGCTCTTGCTTCTCCTCCTTCATGGCAATCAACTGCTCTTGAATTTTAACGCTCTCCCTCTTATCTTCATACTTCTCTTGCATCCTATCAAGCATGATGCAGAGTTTCTGTAACATCTCTTTATTAAAGAGTTGTGCTAAGGAAGATTGATTAGAAACAATGCATAATGAAGCTACCATCACACATGCAATGCATACAAATATTCTTTGTTGTGATTTGATAATGTGAAGTCTCAATATTGACCTTCTCCTTCACACATAAACTTAGCAAACTATTAAATTCTCCTTGAACAAATTCAACAACCAATAGCTATAGAATACTTAGCTAACCTTGGCTAAAATGAGCTAAAAATTTTCTTTGATACCAACTTGATCTGAATATGGGAAAACTTGTTAATTCTATGCAAGCTCCCTCATCAGTATTCAAAAATGTGTTTAAGGATCGTCTCATTTACCCATTTGTGAAGGGGTTTATGTGTGTAGTTTCATGTGTTCTTTATGATCAAATTATGAGTTAAATTAAGAATTAAAAACTAATTTAAAGCAAATTAAATGTAGCTACATAACTTACAACAATCACATAATGTAATGGATGATGATGGAGTTCACCCTTCTGGGCCACATCTCCATGGACCTGCTTTAACTAGCAAGGCCCTTTTGGGATTATGAGTCAAAATTATGATTACAAGCATTTTTGATGCTCCAATTTATTTTTTGACTATTCCATTGGCTTCAAAAGACATGAAAACCCCAAAAATTACTATCCAATCTTTGAATTTGGTTACCATCTCCTCTAGGCTTGACCTCCAAGCCTGATGGTCATGGGCTTGTTTAATCTCCAAAGCGGAAAAATCACCTTCAGATGTGCTCCAACGCCTATATAAACTATACCACTATTTTTATAGCATCAAATACATCATAAATTTACTATTCAATCACTGAAATTGGCCTTCAGTTGATCTGGGCATGGCCTTCCCTCCTGGTGGCAATAGGCTTCAAAATTATTCAAGTGGAAAAAACCACTTATATATGAGCGTCATTGCCTATGAAAGTTGTTTCGATGGATTCATAGCATGCCAATCTGCTAAGAATGAATATCCTTAAGAAAAAATTGGTTGAAAATTGACCAAGATAGGCCTCATTCAATTTTGGCCTAGAAAACCTCCACTAAATCTAGCAAACTGTAGTTAGCTCCGACAAATCTAGAACTTCGTCAAAAATGGCTCTCTCTGCCAAACTAATCACCAATTTAATAATGGATTAACTGACAGTTAATTATACACTTAACATATTTTAATGGTGGATAAGTACGCATTGAATTCCGCATTAGTGATTCCGTCATCAGAGTCAACATTATCCTTTAAATAAATGTTGGGCACATGGGTTTACAAGAAATGATCTCATGGTCTAATGGTATATGCCCTCTAAGGTTTGGGGTGAGGTCACAGGTTCAAACCACGATCTTAACCCCTCTCAATGTTTAATACAACGCATTTTCCACCATTCTTTAACCTTTGACCCATAACCTTTGTAACATACGCCGTTTGCTCCACCATAAAATGTATACGCTCCATATTTATATGCATGTTTTATGGTTGTGCATACCATTTAATAACTAAGGTTTTTACATATAATGCATCAAACCTCCACCATATAAATTTTAATGCCCACGTATTAAACATTGGAATTTGGGTTTTAAATGATTTTGGGTTTGGTTTATTAAAAATGTGGAATTAAAACTTTAAATAATATATAAAGTTTTAAATTAATATTTATATATATAATTATATTAATATAATATATGATTTAAAATATATATATATATATATATATATATATATATATATATATATATATTCAATTTTTAATATTTAAAAAAAAAATCCAACACATAATAATCATGAACCCACATTCAACCTTGGAGGACATTGGGTGATTTTTACCTTCACAAACCAAACTAGTGAATCCAACAGTGACACTTATCACAGTCCCATTAGACTAAAAAGTGAAGAAGATGCTCTACATGCTAACTGGACAACCATGTCATCAGTTGTACCTATTCTGCAATATTTTCTTTAAATTTTGCTTGTTCTAAACGGGGATTAGCAGACCATAACTCCTTCATCTGAACTCGGTTTTCAACGAAACAAGTTGCGTTGGATTACTTGAGACAAACCGGTCACTGTGGTTCTAGTTTGGTTCAATTCTAAGCACTTTAATTTTTGAGCTAATTTTTTCCCTGATCCAAATTCTGATCACTCCTTCCCACTGACATGCTTTTGGACCCACAAAAGCTGGTTATCTCATGAGTATTGAACACTCTTATATTTATAAAGTTATATCATCTTGATTCTACTTGTAGAAATCACCATGACAACCACTTCAGTTCACTAACATGCCTTGCCTTGCCTTGCAAATGGCTTGGCTCTTCAACCACTTTTTATCCCTTTGTTGCAGACCTAATCCAACACTTGGTTGCTACTTGATGATATAACACTTTTTTCTGTACCAAATTGATTCCTCAGTGCCTTCCCACTGAGAATCATGTTCCTCCTCTGCACAATGAGTGAACTACAACAAATAGCTTCCTCATCAATAAAAACAAGAAAAGAAATGACCATTCTTTTACCTCCACGGTTTCAAATTCCACATCTGGAAGAATGCATTCGCTATCTCCTTCTCTTCTTGGCATCAACTCATAAATTGGTCTACAATGGCTGCAAATTTTCTCCTTTGACATCTTGTCACAAACAACACATCATGCAAGAAAAAACTTGATGACATATCCTCTTGCTCCTTCAAAGCAACTAATTTCACATCATGTGAACATCTCCATGTACTCTTACATCTTGGTGTTAAAACTTATCGACCAACACAAGCTGAAAAAAACATGCCTCTTCAAAAGACTGACTCTCAAGTCAATCATAAGCATGTGTAAACAAATGAAAAACAAATTTGTGTTAAGTGCTTCCCGACATCCTTTCGAAGGTTCGGCCAATAGAAATACTTATGCAGTACAGCTACTGTTTTCTCGACCCTGAAATGCCCAACAACTCAATTATAGTGTGCTTCCCATATCATCTTGGCACGCTCGCTTGAAGGAACACAAAGGTGTCCCAGGTGACATAAAAGTGCATCTTGGATGTGAAAATTTGGAACTTGTGTACCCCCCAAGAGTGCCTTGTAAGTGTGGTTGAATTATGGGTTGCTCTCGTAGAGAAGCAGCCAATCAGAAGTCTCGTGCCCACAAGAGTTAAGAATGGTGGTGAGCGCCACGATCGGTGGTCAGCTGAGGCAGTCTGCAACATTATTGGTGCTACCCTTCTTGTACTTCATGTTCAAATGAAACTATTGCAGATATGTGGACCACTTTTGATGGTGATCATTCTGCAACTTCCCTTGTGTCTATATGAACTGCAGGGGCCAATGGTCTGTGTGGATGATTGTTTCCTTCCCCACAATTTAATGCTTCCATTATCAACAATCTTGCACAATGGAATACATTTCTTTGTCATAAGTAGGATACTTGCGAATTGTGTCAGACAATGTCTCACTGTGATATGCCACTAGATGTCCCTGTTGAGTAAGAACTACCCCAATAGCATAGTCAGAGGCATCTGTCTCGATCTCAAATAGTTGTTGCAAGCCTGGTAATGTGAGCACTGGGGCAGAACAAAGGCGATTTTTCAATTATGTGAATGCCTTCTGTTGAGGTTCCGACCAAAAGAATTTTTCTCTCGCTCCTCCCTTGGTGACTTGACTCAAGGTCCAAGTGATATGAGAGAATCCCAACACAAACCTACGGTAGAAATTAGCAAGACCCAGAAAGCTACGAAGCTCTGTTATAGTGGTTGGGGCTGGCCAATCCTGAATGACTTGGATCTTGGTTGGATCCACATGTGTTACACAACAATTTTTCATCATCCCTACAATCTCTCATCTCGCACATTGGAGGGCTTATTCTGTGACCTGTGAGTAGTGACATGACCTGAAACCACTTTCATGGCATCCCCCTGGATAATGACAATCATTCCCCTGAAGACAATTCCTTGTGAAAAACCCTAAAAATAGCCTTTTTGGCCTTGGCGCGACTATCCAGTTCAACCCTTGTTCCAATGGGGGAAATCCTCCAAAGAGGGCACGCCAGCTGGCGCACTGTCCCAATGTTGTACCCATGCCAGGCTTATTAAGGAGTGTTTTTTAAAAATAAATGGTGAAATATTGACTCCAACCAATTCCTGAACTGGTCTCTAAATTGAGTTGGGAGGTTTGGCTTTGGATCTCCATGTAGAGGAAGTGGTTTTCTACCTCTCATGGAAGCTTCCTTGAGGATAGGGCCAATCCCATGATTATAGGGATCCTAACTCCACTTCCACCATCTATATAAGCTTGCCATTTTCCTTTTGCAAGCTAGCCTTCAAGAGCCCTCAATAGCCTAGAGAATGCTGAAAGAGCCTTGATAGTCCTCATAGAGCCAAATCAATAGCAAGGAGATTATTGCCAAGACAACCGAAGAGAGAATCTTGTCCCATTCCCGACGAGCTTTATCGAGACGTACTCCACTGTCGACCCACCGAAGGAAGATCCAGCGTCAGAGCGCAGGTTGTATCTTTCTTTGTATTCATTAATGATAAGTGACTTTGGTTATGGTTCCACTCGTATTGTTCATACTTTGCGATCATGAGTTGTATCTTCTCTGACTGATACATAATTGCATATATTAGGTTTTACGCTTGTGTGTTCGTTGCTCCTTCTTGTATGTGAAGGTGTTCGATCGTGCCAAGCGGGAGAATTGTGATCTGCTAGAGCAAGGAACGGAAGCGCTATCCTCTCCTCAAATGACAACAGCGTTGGACTTAAGGTAGGCCTTCTTCACAATTTGGTCTATTGCAATTAGGAACTTGCATCTTAGTGTCATACGATTGTTGCTAGACCCAATCTGGGCTAGTATGGATCGCCTCTTTCTGCAGAGGGGATTTACCTCTACAACAAACTGGCGAATCCATTGGGGAGATGTTTATTTGGGGTATTGTCTTGTATTTTCGGTCGATTCTTGACTTTGCTTGCTTGATCAGCTCTTTTGGCTGGCTCTTTTCATGTGTTTGGCTTTTGTTTGGCTTCACCATCACTAGTCTGTTTCTTGGATTGCTCTTTTTTATTTTTACTTAGTAAACTTGACTGGCGCGCTTATTAGCCTGACAGTCGCGCCAATTGGCGCATGTTGCCAGTGTATTACCCGCGCCAATCCTGTTATGGCGCTAGATGCAGCCTAACAGTCGCGCCAATTCTGTAAGGTGCTAGAGTTTTCTCTGTCTTGAGCTTTCTAAGATTGATCTGTGATTTTGGTTTCATTTTTACAACTACCTGAGTGTTTTGGAGCCTTGTTTGACTGAGTGTGACCTTCATCCTTTGGTCGTTTGCCCTCTTCTATCAATTTTACATTCTAGCCCTAGGGCATCTAGGTGCTATAGTGTGTCAAGCCTCCCGTGGGAGTTTTTGGTTTTTACTTGTTCAGTCAACTTTGTGATTGCTTTTCTACATTCATTTGGTGGTTGTCTATCGTTTTGTTGCATTGTTTGAGTGATTGGTTTCTTCCTCATTCGAATTCTACCTTGCCTCGTTTTGGGCCTAGATTACATGGTTCATTTGAGTCTTTGGGATCGTCTTGGTTTTGAGGGATTGTTTTGTCAATTTGAGGTCTGATTGTGTGTTTGCATTGAGTGAAACTTGCTTGTTTTTACTCTTTTGCTATCTCTTCTCAAATTTCTCGTTTCATTAGTTTTCATTTGTTTAGTGCACTTTGCTCTCAAACACTGAAAATATTTAAAAAAAAATCTCTTTTTCTCTTGATTAGTTAATGCAAATCAAATCTTTTCTGTGTTATTAGTGATTTATAACTCTGAAAGAAAAGCTTTTTAGTTTTCATTAGCTTGCATTAGAGACATTAGTGATTGTTTTCTGGTCATTTTGTTATTGTATTAAAAGCTCTTAACTCTCTCGTAATTAGCTTTCATCGAATGAAATGAAATATTGTGGCATGTAGTGTGCATTTAGGATATTTTGAGACATAACACTCGCTAGGGCCTGAAAATTAAAACATAATTGAAGATTAACATTAAAATTTATTCAATTTACCTTAAGGCTGCATTGAAACATTAACGAAACATTTAGAGGTCTAGGTTAGAGAAGTGTTTCGGCATCGTTAAACCTAGTAGCTGTCATTCGCCTCTTGGCTTTAGATAGCGCTAATATGGACTTGTGCTCCCCATACCATCACGTATATAAAGGGAGACCCCACTAGGTTGCTATCCTTTATCCATAGGAAGCCGAGTCTGCCACCCTATACCCGTGATACACTGGACACAGCATTCGGGGAGATTGCCTGCACGTACGTCAAGTCCTTGGTTGATTTCTCTTTCATTTTTGAACCAAGGTGTATATTGCAGTTCACGGATATTTGGTACACCCATTTGCCTAGATTACCAGAGTAGTCAGGTTGATCTTTACTAACTCCCTAAATTTGAAAAGATCATCAAGCACTTGTCCTTTCATGCTTGTTTCCAATCTGAAAGTGATAGAGTCACATTATGCTTGTTTCTCAACTCTTAAAAGATGAAACAACAGAGTCTGGTTTCAATGTTTTAAAAATTAACTGCCCAGGAAATATTCTCGGTTAAAGTTAGTTTCCTTAGGGTGCTATTTTGAGTTGTTTCTGATGGCAACTTTTCCAGAGTTCACTAACCAAGGAATCCCCTCCGATGGGAATCTGGGTCATTTTCCTCCTTTTAGGAATGTTGGTGCTCCTTATATGGCAATGTTGTCCCTTCCTGGGTTAACTGTTGGATTTCCTGTTTGGTTGTTTTCAACCTATGTGGTTCTGAATGTCCCGGCTACTGTTCAATCAGTTCCTCTGCCTAAACAACATCATGTTGATTCCAAGGTGGACCTCTCCCCTTCTTCGTCTGTTTCTGCGTCCTCCTATTCTACTTTGCCTGGTGAAAGTCTGGATTTGAGTAACCATGTGGCTAAGAAGAAGAAGAAGAAGACAAAGAAGAAGAAGTCTGATAAGAGAGAGGCTAAGGTTGCAGCTACTGCTTCCAAAGCACCTCCTCTTGATAAACCTTCCAACCCTCCACGGAAATTCAAGTTCCCTTGCATGTTGTGCACGGGATACCATCTTATTCGAGATTTCCCTGGCATTCCCAAGGTGCTCAAAGTATGGTCCAATGGTCATCCGCTGTTGCCTTTGGCTTTCGGGAGTTAGGTTGGGGGCACGTCTTCAGCTAGTGCTGGTAAAACTCTTAAGAAGTAGGGTAAGCTCACCAATCCCTATAAGTTGTGTGAAGGGCACCATGCCATTCACTTTTGTCTATATATGGAAGAAGCCAAGCGAGTGTTGGACAACCTGACTGTTTCTACACCCTGCCTTCCAGCTGGTTACAAACAGCTTTCTTTGAGTCTTCCACCAGCTGATGCCCCGATTGGTAAAGATTCATCCTTGGTCGATCCCGCTCCCCCAAAAATTCAAATTCAGGAATCCATTCCCAATCAACCATTGGTCATGGGATTGGTTGAGTTGGCCCTGTCTGCGGTGCACCAAGTCTTCTCCGTGGAGAGTGGGTCTCACACCCCTCATGTTCTTCTGGTTTCTTCAGATTCTTCGAATTTGGAGAAAGATTCTCATGTCCCTATACCTCAAGAAGTTGCTCCTCTGCCTCCCGTGATGGAGGTCCTGGACGATTCCCCTCCCACCTTCGAGATGGAGGTCGTGGAGGATGCTCCTTATTTTCTCGTAACACCAGGGGAATACCATCTCGATTCGATGGTAGCCCCTCCAAGTAGTTTGGTCGCTTCCTTCGACTGGAGTCGATTTGCAGGATACCGCCTTCTGTCTTATGTGCCTTTCGAAATAACGGTACAGGCCTTTGGTTTGGTCATACCCAGCACCATTATAGATGAAGGCACATATGTTAGTATTTTATCCTCAACTACTTGGCAAGCTTTTGGTTCATCGCCGCTTGTGCCCGTTATGCAGAATTTGTTGACGTTTAACAGAAGAACTAGTCAACCATTAGGGATCCTTCCAAGGTTACCTGTTACTTTGGGAGGTAAAATTGTCCATATGGATGTGATGGTTGTTCCAGGCCCCTTGGATTTCAATCTGCTCTTGGGGTGCGATTACACCTATGCCATGGGAGCACTTGTCTCCTCCCTTTTTTGTGTGGTCTGTTTTCCACATGAAGGACGGATTGTGACCATTGATCAGCTTTCATTCTTTGGTCCTGATGTGGCAACTGGCTCGCCATCATCCCTTCCTGGTTTTTATCCACACATTGTATCTGCCCCACCGCAGGTCAACTATATGGCTACCTACCCCATGCCTGTACTGAGTGATAGTGCTGTAGGTGCTAGGGGCCTTGGGTTCTGACCTCCAGGATGTTTTCCTTCCATCGGGAGTGGAACTCTTTGAAGCCTTGACTTCTTGTTCATCATGATGAATTGTTGTCGGAGCACAGTTCATTTTCTTGTGTCAAGCTCCTTAAAAAATGAAACAAGCTCGTCGGAGCATGGTTCCTTTCCTGTGTCAAGCTCCTTAAAAAATGAAACAAGATGGTTCGAGGATAGTTTATCTTTTGTATCAACCTCGTTAAAAAATGAAACAAGTTCATCTGAGGATAGTTCTTTTAATGTGTCAACCTCGTTAAAACAATGAAACACGTTCTCGTTCAATTCGAGTCTTTGATAAGATCTCGTAAAATCCCAGTCGAGTCTTTCTCTTGATCTCGTAACTTGAACCTTCACTCCATCTGCCTTTCATATGGATTGAAGCTTCGGGGAAATGTACCTCGAATTGAGTCACCATGCTGGGGGCATGCCTAAATTTTTCAAGCATAGTTTGTTTTCATTTCAAGCTTGTGTAAAAAAGAAACCGGTTTCAAGCATAGTTTATCTGTGTTTCAAGCTTGTGTAAAAATGAAAATAACTTCAAGCAAAGTTTCCTAATTTCAAGCTTGTGTAAAAATGAAATGATTCCCATTTTACCTCTCGCGATTGCCATTTTATCAGCCTTTTTGCTATATGAGCCTTGGTTTTCTCACTCCATCATCACTATCTGCTTGGCCGATCATATGCCTTCACTTGGTTGTTTTACCCATTCCTGAGGAACAGTTGCGATGAGTGGTCCTGTTAGCTAGCCTCTTAATCTTTACTTGTTTTTAGCAGTTCCACCATCACCGGAACCAGTTACTACCCTTTATACCACTCGTTCCTCCAGGAGGAGTCAACTTTCAGCTCTTTTCTGACTCTTGAAAACTAAAAATATTGCCAAGTCGCTTTTCATTTTGATCTCGTTAAATTGGTTGCGAAATGACATCTACCCAGTATACGTTTACCCCTTTTTCGGGCTGGGATAGATTATTTACGAAAAAGGAATACCCTAGCCTATCGCGACTAGGAGGCTTTCTCAGACATAGTTTTCTACCTTTTCAGATCTGAGGGACTATTCACGAAAAGGGACTATTGGAGTTTACTTTTCCGCTGTCTTTTCAAACTCTCTAAACATGAAAAGACACCAAGTTCTTCCTTTGTCAGACTCATTAAACCCTGATGACATCGGATTCAGTCACAATGACGATATTCGAGTTCCTCCTTCCTAGGGCTCGTTAAATGTACTAGGATGGATTCGTCTGAAGGACGGACTTATATTACAAGCATATGCTATCCCCTTCAAGCTTGTTTTCAAAAATAATTGGGGTACTCGCCAAAAATGGTGGGGAAAATGGAACCAGTATCATCATCGTTTCGGTAGTATGTCGCTCTTGAACATGGCACTTGTCTGCATTCATGTCGGGTTGGGGACATCTCATCTCGTTTTCTGCTTGCCTCCATGGTTTTGGGTAATCCCTTTTGACCTCTCATCTGCTCTTTGCCTCGTCATCATGACCTCTAATATTTTGACGTCAAATACAGGCAAATCCACTGTCGTGCCTCCGATATGTTCAAGAGAAGTTGACCTCTGCAGTTTCAACCTTCCTCTTATTCTCATCTGATCCTAATTCACAAACATTATTTTCCTCTGTCTCACGTCGATGATGTGGGAAACACTATGGCCCACCTTCAATCAAGGTCACTTCCTGTCGACTTTAGCTCATTATCCAGGAAGATGATCTAGAGACTCCCTTCTGGTACCTTGGAACCTGCATGCCTCAATGGCAAGTTCTTCGCATTCGACGTGAGGTTTTCATCATTGGCCTCTGATCGAGTGATTCTACGAGTGTTCTATGTCAGCTCACTGTTCACATTCCATGGATTGTACCTGTGGTACCTTGAGGACCATTGTCACTATTAGTGGTACCTCTCGCGTCTGTTAACAACTTTCATCATTGGCTGGTAATCAGGCGATGTTCTTGCATGTTCGACTTCATCTCACTTATTCGGATGCTTGAACTTCTACTTTTTTCGGGTTGAGATGGAGTGCAAGACCCTGTATTTTGTCTGTTAGAATCCAGGCTGCGATTTTGTGGATTATTATGATTGGTTACATGACTCATTCATTGGATGGTTGTGACCATACCTAAGTCTATTTATCGATCCTCACTGGATGGCTGCATCCATACCTTGGATCTGGATTTTTGTATACTCTGTTATGGATGGCTACGCCCATACCACATATATCATGTATTTGAGATATCAGTTGTACTTGTCTACGCAGGTTTTTCGACGGTAGTGTTTTCAGTTGGACACGTTCTCGTAAATCATTTCACCCCTTTCTCTCTCTCGGGCCTCGTGGGCATCTATTACACAGCAATTTCTCACCGTCCCTGTAATCCCCCATCCTGCACATTGGAGGGATTATTCTGTGACCTGTGAGTAGTGACATGACATGAAACCACTTTCATGGCATCCCCCTCGACAAGTCAAATCATTCCCCTAAAGACAATTCCTTGTGAAAAACCCTAAAAATAGTCTTTTTGGCCTTGGCACGACTAGCCAGTTCAACCCTCGCGCCAATGGGGGAAATCCTCCAAAGAGGGCATGTCAGCTGGTGCACTATCCCAGTGTTATACCCACGTCAAGCTTATTAAGGAGTGTTTTTTAAAAATAAATGGCAGAAGATTGACTCCAACCAATTCCTGAACTGGTCTCTCAATTGAGTTGGGAGGTTTGGCTCCAGATCTCCATATAGAGGAAGTGGTTTTCCACCTCTCATGGAATCTTCCTTGAGGATAGGGCCAATCCCATGATTATAGGGATCCCAACTCCCCTTCCACCATCTATATAATCTTTCCATTTTCCTTTTGAAAGCTAGCCTTCAAGAGCCCTCAATAGCCTAGAGAAAGCTGAAAGAGCCTTGATAGTCCTCATAGAGCCAAATCAGTAGCAAGGAGATTATTTTCAAGACAACCGAAGAGAGAGGCTTGTCCCATTCCTGACGAGCTTTATTGAGACGTACTTCGCTGTCGAACTACTGAAGGAAGATCCAGCGTCAGAGCACAGATTGTATCTTTCTTTGTATTCATTAATGATAAGCAACTTTGGTTATGGTTCCACTCGTATTTTTCATACAGTTGCGATCATGAGTTGTATCTTCTCTGACTGATACATAATTACATATATTGGGTTTTACGCTTGTGTGTTCGTTGTTCCTTCTTGTATGCGCAGGTGTTCGATCGCGCCAAGCAGGAGAATTGTGATCTGCCAGATCAAGGAATAGAAGCACTATCCTCTCTGCAAACAACAACAACGTTGGACTTAAGGTAGTCCCTCTTCGCAATTTGGTTTATTGCAATTAGGAACTTGCGTCTTAGCGTGATACGATTGTTGCTAGACCCGATCTGGGCTAGTAGGGATCGCCTCTGTCCGCAGAGGGGATTTACCTCTACAACAACATGCACCCCCCTTTGATCAATAATGTATCCCAGATATTGAACCTGGGTCATGCCAAAAGTGCACTTCTCCAAATTGGCACACAACTTGTGTTGCCGCGATGTTTGGAAGACTTGTCGGATGTGGTGAAGGTGTTATTCCCAAGTCTGGCTAAATATTAGAATGTCATCCAAGCACACCACTACAAATGAGTTGGTGAATGGCCGCAAGATGTCGTCCATCATCCTCATGAAGGTTGTGGGAGCATTCGTCAACCCGAAAGGCATGACCAGCCATTCGAAAAGGCCTTCCTTGGCTTTGAAGGCAGTATTTCACACATCGGAGGGTTCAATTAGTACTTGGTGATACCTAGACTTCAAGTCGATCTTGTTGAAATATTTTTCACCTTTGAGTTGGTCTAGAAGGTCATCAATCCGTGGGATCGGGTACCTATTCTGGACAATGATCTTGTTCAGTGCCTGATAGTCAATACAGAGTCTCCACGTCCCATCCTTCTTCTATACCAACACGATTGGGCTCCCACAGGGCGATGAACTTGGTCAGACGTGACCTTTCTACAGCAGCTCCTGAATCTGCCTCTTGATTTCATCGTTCTCCAGAACAAAGCGCCGATAGATCGGTCCATTGGGTAGCAGCGCACCTGGGGTTAGATCAATTGGGTGCTTGACCTGATAGTGCAAAGGAACCCCTATGGGTGAGGTGAAGATTTCCCCGTATTCCTCCACAACCTTATCCATTTGTTGTTTTCCTGTAGAGGAACTCTGTCTGGAGGTCGTGGCCACAGTCTTCTTCTTGCCCTGGGGGCGGATCATCAGGAAAAATAATTTATAGGTTTGGGAAATGAGCTTACTGCATTTTTTTGTAGTAACTAAAGAGAAAGCAATAGGAGGTGGTACCTCTGGTATCTTGTACTACTTATTTCCCAAAGTAACAATAACAATGCGAGGCCGAGACTCATACATAGCATGACGCTTCCACAAGTATGGTTGTCCTAATAATACATCAGAAACATAAATAAGAGCAACGTCACATAATGCCTCATTCGTGAAGGGCTTGATGTTATAGGGAAGGCGACACTGCTGGCTGACGCGGAGATCTCGTCCTTGGTGAAGCCACCCGATGGTGTATGGATGTGGGTGAGATGTGATCGAAAAGCCCAATTGCTTCACGACGTCTGCTGAAATGAGGTTCTTTTGGCTCCCATTGTTGACAATGAACTATACCAGGGAGCCCTTTACCCACATATGGGAGTGGAAGAGACGCTCCTCCTCCTCTGGATCTTTCGGTTCCTCCTTATGGATCTTCGTAGTGGAAACAGTGGTGTTGGGCTCCACAAAAATAATCTGTTTTCCTTTTTCATTCCCCTTGTCAGGTTTTGATTTAGAGTCGGAGCATGCATCTAACTCAGAAGCCCTCATCTTGACCACCAATGACTGCTTGGCCCGACACTCACTTTTGTTGTGAGTGGAGCTCTTATGGAACTCACACCACTTTCCCGTGTCCTTCTTTGGCTTTGCGGTGTTGTTCTTTGCTTGTGGCTTCGACAGGTTGTCTTGAGTCACTATGCCTTGGCTCTATCCTTTGTTCTATAGTTTGGGAGCACCCTTCCCTTGCTTTTGATTCGCAGATCCAAAGTCTCGCTTCTTCTATTTGAATTTTTGCTCAATCTTGGCAGCATACCGGTATGCCATACCAAGCGAGGAGATGTCGAGGAACTCCATTTCCTCCTGAATGTATCTGTGCAAACAATTACGATAATTTAGCACCAGATGTTTCTCTGAATCTTTGATACCCAACTTGGTGTGCAGGGTATGGAACAGATTCGTCAGCTCATGCACATCTTGATCCCTTTGTTGTCGCAGCATGGTCTATTGTATGTACTTGTCCTCATAGCTTCCCACGGGATAGTATTGTTCCTTGATGGCGTCTCGGAAATAATTCCAAGTGGGTGCGGCCAAGAACAGAGAGGGTTCCGTCTCTTCCTTTTTCTCACAGTGGGTTTCCCACCAGTCCTTGACATGGGGGGCAGCTTTGAGGAGTGAAAAAATAATCTTCTCCCTGTCGGAAAAGTCATGAACAGAGAAATATCCTTCTAATAGATTCAACCATCTATCTGTGGAATCTGCATATATTTGACCCTCAAATATGGGAATGTCAAAATTTACTTGTACCTTAAAAGGAGTCGCACCTCCAGAGTGGCTGCTAGATGCAAATGCGCCGCAAGTGGGCATCCGTTGAAGGATCTGGGAAAAGTTATCAATCATCGCGTTCCTTTGTTTTTCGAGGGCCTCCTCGAGCAATATTTTTATAGGATCTCCTGCTCCCTCATATTTATTTTTGTCCCCCATGGGATTCCTTCGGGGTTTGCGAGGCTGACCTTGCAAAGGTTCCACCAGATTGAGCCCTAACTCCTTATACCCCGACCTCGTTGGGGACATGCAAAGAAAGATCAAGAAAAAGCAGACCACTTTGATACCACTGATCCGGATTTATACAGGAACACAAAAAAATAAATGTATAACCATAAATACAAAGATGTAGGGGAAATAACACTTCATTTCATTAATATCAAAGAACTGATATTTGCTCACAGACAGAATGAAAATAAAACTAGCTAGGGTGCTGGTAGCTATATCTGAGAAGAGATGTGGCGGCTACAAGCCTCTAAACTAAGTTAAAATGAGGCTCGAGGGCCTATTTACTATTTAGAAACAATGGGAAATCCTAAACAGCCAAAACCCTAACCCTAGGAGATGAAGCACCAAAACTATGGGCCCCGTTTGGGTAAATTGGTGTTTCAACTTCCCAGGGACGTAACTTTGGCATATGATCTCCGTTTGACGCATACCATACCTCGTTAGAAATATCTACCCAAGGACTACAAATTTTGAGTGAGAAACATTGGTCCTTGGACCCAGCTCACTGGTCCATGGGCCCATGTTGCTTCCCAGTTTCCCAAAAAAAGTTGTTTAGGGCCTCAAAACGGCTCCGGAAGTTCAAGACCTGAAAAACTACTAAAAATAGTAAGTTGTGTCGAAACTGAAAAAACTAAAAGAGACAATGGTGGGGCCCCAAGTGAAATAGGCAGGTGACCACCAATATCCACCTGGATCAATCGCATGCATATATACAATTCTTCAACTCTCTCACAAGTACAATCATAAGTACAAGAACTCCATTCATATGTACATGTACTTAAAGCCGAAATGAACAAATGTTGCTACAATAAAGTGAGTCAACATACTCCACTTTCATTCACCTTCTTGGTGTAAACAAGCAACATGCAACGTAAAAGAAAAAACCATTTCAATGGTGCTTCTTTCAACTGCATATCATCGTCATGTGAATCATCTAGACCCACATCAATTATGGAGTATTATTTTCCATTCTTTCCATTCTCTTTCTCCACCTTCTTCAAATGTCGTAGATGACTTGCTGGATAGAAATCCCAACACTTATCTACAAGAAGACCTTGCTTATGGCCATGAGTGCAAACAATTTCCTCTTCTTTTCAACATAGCTTGCTTTGTCTTTGGATTTTTTCCTCCTTTGCTTCAAATTTTTCCTGTGCATGGCTATCTTCTTCCAACACCTTGAATCATTATGGTTATCTAGACCACAAAATAACATGCAAACTTTCTCCAAATCTTATGTGAGAATTTTCCATGTTTATCATAATCAAAAGCAACTTGATTAAAAGCAAATTTATACCTTTAACATTCACCTTTGTTGCTTTCTTGAGGAGGTGAATTTGCTGAGGAGTAGCTCTCTTCGGAATACCAATAATGCATTCAAATAATTTAGAGCTTTCAACATCCTCTTGTTCACCATTCTCATTAGCTGCATGCTTATGGGCACCTTCTTGCAAAGTGGGTGTAAAACTTTTGCATTCCTCATGAACACAATATTCACAAGCTTGAGGTAATGGACATGAAATGAAAGCCCTTCTTGGAACACCTTCATGTGCCTCCTTGTCTATAGAGCTTTCTCCATCATGTTGTCCATAACCAAGACCCAAATACTTAGGCGTTTCCTCAACAACAATTGGCTCAGCTATGCCTTGTGCATGTTTTCCCAATCCTTTACCTTCATAGTCCATATTCATCAATAATTTGGACCCTATTCCTCTAGTGTGTCTTTCAAAATCACATACACATTCATTTTGAGAGTAAATTGAAGATAAAATTGAATTTCATACTTCTTTTTTAAGCACATGCTTGGCTAAGTATTCCTTGGCAATATGGAGTTGAGTCTTCATCTCATGCATCCTTTCAAGGTTCTCATTTGCAATATGGAGCTGAGTCTCCATCTCTTGCATATTTTCAAGAAGCTCTTGCTTCTCCTCCTTCATGGAAATCAACTGCTATTGAAGTTTAACGCTCTCCCTCCTATATTCATACTTCTATTGCATCTTATTAATCACGATCTAGAGTTTCTGCAACATCTCTTTATCAAAGAGTTTTTCTAAGCGATATTGATTAGAAACAATGCTTAATGAAACTAACATCACACATGCAATGCATACAAATCTTCTTTGTTGTAATTTGAGAATATGAAGTCTCAATCTTGACCTTCTCCTTCACACATAAACTTATAAAATTGTTAAATTATCCTTGCACAAATTCAACAACCAATAGCTATATAAGACTTAGCTAACCTTGGCTAAAATTAGCTAAACTTATTCTCTGATACCAACTTGATCTGAATATGGGAAAATTTTTTAATGCTATGCAATCTCCCTCATCAGTATTAAAAAATGTGTTTAAGGATTGTCTCATTTACCCATTTTTGAAGGAGTTTATGTGTATAATTTCATGTTTTATTTATGATAAGATTATGAGTTAATTAAAAATTAAAAAATAATTTACAGCAAATGAAATGTAGCAATGTAACTCACATCAATCACATAACACAATGGATGATAATGGAGTTCACCCCTCCCGGGCTACATCTCCATGGAATTGCTTTAACTAGTTAAGCCCTCTTTGGATTATGAGTCAAAAGTATGATTACATGCATCTGCGATACTCCAATTGATTTTATGATTGTTCCATTGGCTTTAGAAGACATGAAAACCCCAAAAATGACTATCCAATCTCTGAATTTGGTTACCAACTCCTCTAGGCTTGACCTCCAATCTTGGTGGCCATGGGCTTGTTTAATCTCCAAAGTGAAAAAATCATCTTCATATGTGCTCCAACGCCTCTATAAACTCTAACACTATGTTCAGAGCATCAAATACATCAAAAATTTACTATTCAATCACTGAGATTGGCCTTTAGCTGATCTGGGCATGGCCTTCCCTCTTGGTGGCCCTAGGCTTCAAAATTATTCAAGTGGCCAAAAACACCTCTAGATGAGCTCCATTTCCTCTGAAATTTGTTCCAATGGATTCAGAGCATGCCAACCTTCTAATAATGATTATCATTGAGCAAAAATTGGTCAAAAATTGACCAAGATAGGTCTCATTCAATTTTGGCCTAGAAAACTTCCACTAAATCTGGCAAACTGAAGTTAGCTTCGAAAAATCTGGATCTCCGCCGAAAATGGCTCTCTCTGCCAAACTGACCACCAGTTTAATAATGGATTAAATGACAATTAATCAGAGACTCAACCTATTTTAATGGTGGATAAGTACGCATTAAATTCTGCATTAGTTGTTCCATCGTCAAAGTCAAAATTCCTTTAAATAAATGTTGGGCACATAGGTTTACAAGGAATGAGCTTATGGTCTAATGGTAAAGGCACTCTAAGGTTTGGGGGGAGGTCACAGGTTCAAACCCCGACCTCGACCCACTCTTAATTTTATTTGCAATGCATTTTCCGCCATTCTTCAACCTTTGACCCATAACCTTGTTAACATACATTGTCCACCATAATACATTCCATTCGGAACTTTGTAATAATATGCCACCGCGCCATTAATTTGTTTTCTCCACCATAAAATGTATATGCTTCAAATTTATATGCATGTTCTATGGTTGTGCATACCATTCAATAACTAAGGTTTTACATTATAATGCATCAAACCTCCACCATATAAACTTTAATGCTCATGTATTAAACATTGGAATTTGGGTTTTAAACAATTTTTGGGTTTGGTTTATTAAAAATGTGGAATTAAAATTTTAATATATATATATATATATATATATATATATATATATATATATATATATATATATATATATATATATATATATTCAATTTTTAAAATATTAAAAAAAAAAAGATTTCCAACACATAATAATCATGAACCCACATTCAACCTTGGAGGATATTGAGCGATTTTTACCTTCACAAACCAACCTAGCGAATCCAAAAATGAAACTTGTCACAGTCTCACTGGACTAAAAACTAAAGAACATTGCCTGCATGCTAACTAGACTTCCATGTCATCAGCTGTACCTATTCTACAATATTTTTTTTAAAGTTTGTTTGTTTTGAACGACGATCAACAGACCATAACTCCTTCATTTGAACTTGGTTTTCAACGAAACGAGTTGCGTTGGATTCCTTGCGATGGGTTGGTCAATACGGTTCTAGTTTGGTGAAATTCTAAGAAATTTCATTCTTGAGCTAACTTCTGCCTCTAATCGAGATTCTGATCAAAGGAATTTTCTCACCTTCTGCTGAAGTCAGTACAAGACCTCTCCAAGATGATTGAGGAGATGGGTCAGAGGCTTAGAAATGGCATCAAAGGGAAAGGAGTTCAAGGAGAGTTTCAGGTTGGGGAAGGGTAGGTTACTTCGCAGCACCAGGTAGTATGCCACATGACATTATTGGTTGTACCATATACTCCATCACGGTCCACTATTCCCACGTTCCTAGCTTCAGGGGTAGGAGGGCAGTAGGAGCCAGAAGAGGCTCACTATTGATATTTTTTCATAGAATATCAATCTTATGGGTCGGATTTCATAAGGGCCATCACATTCAACGATTTTTTCCCGTTGAAGAATAGCAACAAACCGAGAGGCCAGGCCAAAGGAGGATACATGCATGAGAGTGACTTAAAACATATCGTGGGTAGGTTGTTCCTCCCAACTTTTCATGGCTCCTCGAAGAGTTCAATAAATGCATGGGTGGAGAAGTTGGATATTTATTTTCAGCTAAACTAGATGACTGAGACATAAGCAATCAAGGTTGATACCTTTAACTTGGAGGGAGAGGCTCATGGCTGGTGGTTTCATGGGTTCACTATGTTGGGGCACAGAGGCGTGACAAAATGTGATGAGTTCACTAGGAGGGTGTTGGAGTAGTTTAAAAGGAAGGATCTAGAGGCATAATTTGGAGAGCTAACAAATCTCAAGCAAACAGTGAGCACCAAGGCATATATCTCATAGTTCGTGAGGTTGTTCGTGATGGTTCCATACTTTTCGAAATCCAGGAGGATCTATATGTTTGTAGAGGGCTTCGTATAGCCACTTCGTGGTTTAGTGAGATCAAGGAGATCCAATACATTACATGACGCAATGGGGAGAGTGAGGGATCTATAGGATGATCTACCTATAGCTCTAGCACCACATCCAACTAGAATAGTCTTCCAACATAGGAGAAGAGACAAGGTAAACAAGGTCGAGGAAAATTGGATGATGAGACCAGGAGGGATATCCAAAGGAAGAAGCTCTGCTTCAAATGCCAAGATCCTTGGGCACCAGGTCGTAGATGCACAACTAGGAGGGCCCATTATATCGAGGTATTCTTGGACAATGAGGGGGATGATAAGACTTATTTTGATATGGGTGGAGAGGAAAACGCAACACCTTAGGAGGAGGGACCACCACCACCACCACCGACAACTAGAGAAGATGTGTTTGCACCTTTAGGAGGAGTCCTAGCATCTCTTCAAGGAGTTCCCAAGTACCTGACACTGAGGATTCGTGGGAAGGTGCAAGGATAATGAGTCTCAGTGATGGTTGACAGTGGGGCTACCCACAATTTCATTAATGCTCAGATGGTGCAGAAGAGAGGCATAACCAAATCATAGTTTCAGGGATTCTCATTATTGGTGTCGGTAGATAGGACCATGTAGTGTACCCGTTATGTTACAGCTTTGACAGTGACCATGGGGACCTATTTGATGACTGATCACTTCTTTGTGGTCGACATTCTAGACACCAACATAGTATTTGGATTCCAGTGGCTCTACGCCCTTGGCAAGGTCATCATTTATTAGAAGAGACTAGAGATGGAGTTTCTGGACTTGGATGGAAATCTAGTGATGTTGAGGGCATGCACTCATACCCACCACAACCATTTTCTGCGCATAGGATGGAGGTTGACTTGAGGCATGGAGATATAGAGTGGGATGTCGAGTTGAGGATCTAGGAGGCTGGTGGAGCAAAAAAGCCACCTCACCCAAATATCCATGCCATCCTTGATAGATAATCCACAGTTTTTAGGGATATACCACCAGGAAAACCACCTAACCGAGGATTTGAGCACACAATCGAGCTAGAGCATGGGATCCAGGCCATGATCACTACCAGGTATAGGTACCCCAAGTCTTATCGAGATGAGATTGAGAGGGTCATACACGAGCTCTTAACATTGGGACATATCCGACCAAGTTCGAGTCCTTTTTCTTCATCGGTTGTTCTATTGAAGAAGAAGGAAAATACATTGAGGATGTGTATCGATTACAAGGAATTGAACAAGAAAATGATGAATAACTGCTACCCCATTTCGCGGATTTATGAGCTGATGGATGAGTTGAGGGGAGCCAAGTTCTTCTCTAAGATAGATCTGAGGTCGGGGTACCATCAGATATGGGTGGGGGACAAGGATGTCCCTAAGATAGCTTTCAGGTGTCACTATGGGCACTTTGAGTTTTTGGTGATGCCCTTTGGGCTAACCAATGCTCTAGCTACTTTCTAGCCGTGTATGAACCACATATTTCATGGACAACTGAGAAATTTTGTGTTGGTATTCTTCGATGACATAGTCATCTACAACCGAACTTGGGAGGAGCACCTACAACATGTGGAGACAGTGCTTCGCATATTGGAGGAGCAACAATTTTATGTGAATTTTTCCATGTGTGAATTTGGGCTGACGAAGATGCTTTACCTAGGGCACATCATAGGCACTGATGGCGTGAGGGTGCTTGAGGAGAATATAGGGCCATCTGAGATTGGCTAGAGCCCAATAATGTCACTGGGTAAAGAGGGTTTGTTGGAATTTGCACCTACTACCGGAAGTTTATGAAGGGGTTTCACAGCTAGAAGTGCCCCTCACAGATTTGACGAAGAAGGGGGCCTTCACTTGGACTACTACAGCGCAAGAGGCATTTGATCGCCTCAAGAAGGTGATGAGTAGTTTTTCGGTCCTTTCACCTCCATATTTTACCGAGCCATTTGTTTTGGAGTGTGATGCATCAAGTGAAGGAGTGGGACCATACTGATGCAGGAGCAGAATCCCATAGCCTTTTAGAGCCAAAAACTCTTGCCTCATGAGAGAATATACCCCATATATGACAAAGAGATGCTAGCCATCATGCATGTGCTAGCTAAGTTCAGACAATACTTGGTGGGGAACCGATTCAAGGTGAGGACAAACCACAATGACCTCCGATTTTTCTTAGATCAGAGACAACTTCAGGAGAGACAACATAAGTGGGTCAGTAAGCTTCAGGCTTACGACTTTGACATCGAGTATGTCAAAGAGAATCGTAATGTGGTGGACGATTCCTTGTCGAGGAGGCTAGTGTCCCTCTCACTGATGAAGGCCCAACTACTAGTTGAGTACTCGAATGATTGGTTTGCATGAGATATTTTGGATGGAATTGTGACAGATGACTAGTACCAGGTCATGGATGAGGTGATTTACTACCAGGACCAGTTCTATTTGACAAATAAATCCCAGTTATGGGGGAATATTATGCATGCATCCCATGATTCTCCATTATATGGGCAGCATGGGTTCACCAAGACCTACTAGACCATTAAAGAGAGGTTCTCTGGAAGGGCCTCAAGGCGGATGTTCTGAGACATGTCCAGGAGTGAGAGTTATAGCAGAGGAATAAGGGGGCGCTGACCCATCCGGTAGGATTTCTACAACCTCTTCCCGTCCCTAAAGGGAAGTGGGAGAGTATTTCAATGGATTTCATCATTGCATTGCCCATGGTGCAAGGAAAGGAATGTATCTTCATTTTTGTGGATAGATTGACTAAGTACACACATTTCTTCACCATCTCAACCCGGTACACAGCCTCTCAGGCATCCAAGTTATTTTTCAAGGACATTTTCAGATTGCATGGTCTCCCTAAGACCATAGTCAGTGACCGAGATAGCAGGTTCATGGGTGGATTTTGGTAGAAGCTATTCCAATTTTTGGGCACAAAGCTCACACCAAGCATGAGCTACCATCCGCAGGCAAATGGGTAGACCAAGATAATTACCAAGTGGCTAAAGGGCTACTTGTGTAACAATGTCATGGGGCAACAAAGGGCCTAGCTGTGATGGTTTCACTTGGGGGAATACTGCTACAATATGGCATTCCACATGTTTATTGGTATTACTCATTTTTTTTCTTTCTACGGTTATGATGTAATGACATTTACTGATGTTATGTTTGGAGCTAGCAAGGCCCCTAGGGCCAAACACTGGATCCAAGAGAGCCAAGACATTCTTAGGGCTCTCAAGGATAACTTTGTGACAACACAGAAGCACCAGAAGATGTACACAAATAGAGGTCATGTGGAGAGACAGTTTGAGGTGGGATACATGGTTTATCTTTGCCTACAGCCCTACTGAAAATCCACGCTAAATCATAAGGGGGCTGAGAATCTCAATCCTCGCCTCTATGGGCCATACAGAGTCATCCAGAGAGTTGGGGAGGTAGCATACGAGTTGGAGTTGTCACAGGGGAGCTGGGTACACACATTTTTCATGTGTCTTGCCTAAATAAGGCCTTGGGATAGCGGGTGAAATCAACCACCGAGTTTCCTCCTACAGATGATGAGGGGAACTTGGTGCTCCAGCCAGACCCCATTTTAGACACCATGGAGAGGCACTTGAGGAGTCGAGTGGTGAAGGAATACTTGATTAGATGGAGGAATCTTCTAGATGAGGATGTCACTTGGGAAGGGGAGCAAATCCTTTGGTACCCATCACTGCAGTTGCTTGAGGGCAAGCAACGTCTTGGCGGGGAGGACTGCAATATTCCTAATTAGTAGTTTCATTAATTAGAACATTAAATTTTGATAATTTTTTCTATATCTAATGTTAGGCGGAAATAAGTTGGGTCGAGGACCCACAAATAGTATTTTGGGGAAGCTAAAATAAATTCCTATAGTTCCCAATAGAATGTTGTGGCTTTAGTGGGGTCTGAGTGTCTAATATCGAATGAGCTGCATCTCCTTAGGTGGCAGCGTGAGGGAGGCTCGAGAGGAGGCAACGCTGGATTGGCTCGAAGGAGAGGCAAAAAAATCCATGGTGGGCCCATGAGGAACATTAAGGCTCATTTGAAAAATTGAAGTAAGGTCAACATAGTTTCTCATTCATTCACTTATTCTTCTGATTGTCATTTTGACATAGCACGCTTGTTTCGGGTGCCAAGTTTGTAGTGTTTTTTAGCACACGATATTTTCAAGTGAAGATCTCAACCTCTGCCTCAGAGGACTTTGAGTTCCCTCTTAGGAGAGGAGTCTTACCACTTTGGAAGATAATTTCATAGTATAGATTATAGGAGGAGCGTTTTCACTTCAGTGACTGCGTAGAGGATGCAGTGACTGCAGAGTGGAGGACACAACACTTGGAGAGAGGTCGTTCTGGGGGATGAGAAGAGAGGGCGTTGTAGCTGACATTTGGTGGGGAAGTTGAGTGCTTACTAATGATTATTTCTCATCTTTTGGGGAATTTTTACAAAGGATTCTTCAGGTGTCCATCTTCATCCAACAATGCAGTGGATCAAGCTCAATAGGGGAAAATTTTCGGGGTCAGCCATTCCAAATTTCCTTCGCGGGTTTTTGTGGGTTTCTTGAGTAGAGTCCGGTGTTGAAGTCCCAGAATATTGTGAGCGCTAGTAGCAACCCAACTAGTAGTCCGAATTTTGCAGCATCTGCATTTCTAAACAGAGCAGTGCAGCACAAGAGCCACACAGAGCCATTTTCATGGGGTCACTTAATCTTGTTTTGAGATATTCTTAAGCCTGCCTTGAGCAGGCCTAGACGCATTCCATCCAACACCATAATTGTACTCATTTCCAAGCATTAATATAATGGCTCAGATCATATTTTTGGCTCCAATTTTCATGTGTTAATGGTGTGATTTTAGTTTTTTTAGTTTATAGTTTATTGTTGTTGTGTATTATTGTTATTTTCCCATTTGGGGTATTACATTTTCAAAGGCCAAGTTCTCAACCTGAGCCTCCATATTGCACAGTGCCTAGCTAGGAAAAGTGAAATTCGATGAAGGAAATGGAAAATATGCCTAAGGGAAGTATGGAAAACAAGAAAATTTGAGAGATAATGATGGTTGGAGTGCATATTTTACTAAGTGTAAATGAAACAAGAAAAATCAAGTGCAGAAACGAAGTAAACAAGAACAAAACCAAATCGGCGAGGAGAGTCACCGCAACAGCGACCATCGGTTCAAAAATGAAAAAATTGATGAGACACTTGTGAAAGGAAAATGATAACTTGAAACAACACTTCTACAAGCTAAAGAAATTTGAAACTCCAACATGCATGTAAATAAACAAGAAAAACAACATTCACACAAGCCAAATGACAAAAAGCGACAAAAAAAGAGAAAAAAATAATAAATGCAAAACTCACTCGAAAAGGTGACGACGATTGCACAAAAGGTTCCTTTATCTCCTCGATAATGCTAGAGCTCCAAGATTGAGTGTGAAAATAAGATTTATGTGCATCAATTAAATATACTTGAGAAAATTAGAGTTTATGACCCACATGCCAAAAAATCAAAGGAAAATCGACACATGGTGATAGTTTCCAAAAATAGCAAGTGTGCTTCCTTCGTGTTACTTAAAATAGATCCCCAACTATTAGGGTTGTTTTTTTCTTTTTTTCAGCATTTTTTCTTTTTTTGGGAAAACTTGCCATGCACATCACTGGGAACGATTGTGCAATTATGGAACTAGGCAACTTCCCAGCTCAGAGCACTGCGCAGTTTCAGAGCTCAGTGACAGATTATGCAATTTATGGGCTTAGTCATGGGTTTCTTGTCATGACTACATAGTTTCCGAGCTCAAGGTTGGTTGTTAGTCATGACTGTGCACTTATAGTCATCAAGGTTATTTGCCCTCATGGATTGCGCAATTTCTAGAGGCAAGCCTAGAACTGTTGTGCAAGACTTAGACAGGACGTTATCTTGTGAATTAGAAAAATCAACTAAGTGAAAATAAAGTGGACACAAGCATAGGTAAAGGATAAACATGACTGAAAGCATGAGTACCTGATAATAGTGCAAGATAAGCTCCTATGAAAAGAAGGTTAGGCTCCAAAATCTAAGCAAAGGAAAACTTTTGGAGGGTGGTTGGAGTTGTTGCAACAGGTTGATAGAACTGTAGATATGTTTTCAATAGTTGTTGAATCAACTCTTGCTATTTATGATCCAGTAAGTTAAGTTTAATAACATTTAAGTTATTAGATAACATATTTAATATATACTTATGGAAATATTATAAACACTAATAAAGTCATTGGAAGACAATTTGGTTACTGATATTTATATTACCCATAAATTTTAACTAAATTAATTTTATTGGCAAGTTTTAGATTTATCTTATTTGTTTTTGCAAATAAAGAGAAATTTTTAGAGTGAAAATTGTACACATTTTAGAAATTATATAATATATATATATATATATATATATATATATATAATTTACTTGTTTGTTTTTTACCAACCTAGATCCATCTTAACTTTGGATCGTTTTTATTATACTTGTCATTTGCCAAGTGCTAAGAGGGATCAAATATATTTTCACTTTAAAAGAGGTTTCCATCTCAAGAAATTTGATCCCACTTAGTGCTTCGTAGATTAGAAGTTCAGATGGATCTAGGTTGGTTTAGTTAAAAAATTACGACTTGTCTTGAAAATGAACCTTGTTTTTGGTTTTGAAGCGTCGTCCATTATTTAATTATGACTTTATTAAATCTTGACATTTATCATCCATTTAATTGTGAAGAGATGTTATCTTGTAATATTATATTAAAAATAATAAAATAATACTTACATTAAAAAATCAAAAGTATTAATAACAAAAAGCATTTGAATGCTAATGATAAATAAAATATTTCAATATTTGCTTTAAAAGACATAATTTTACATCAACTTTTTAGATAGAAATAAATTAATGGAAAGTAAAAAAATATATAATTTCTTCTATGTGCTTATTTTTATCATGAGGGAGATGGATAATTCTTTCACCACTCACTAGGTAGTTGAAATATGACATCTAAAATAATATTTTATTTTGCAATATGCAATTCTTTACTTGACATCAAATTGATAATGTGGTATTTAAAAAATATTTATAACAAAAAAATATCTTAATGTAAATCATAAACAAAATATTTCAATATCCATATTAAGTAACACAATTTTATATCAAGTTTATATAGATAGAAAGATAAAGTAATGACGTTTAGGGTTAGCTCAATTGGTTGAATCCCCATAGATAAAGCACCTTGGCTATTGAGAACTCATAGATTTAATTCTCTCAACACTCTTGGGGCTCTTTGTTGGAGGTATTGGTTAGGGTAAAACAAATAAATAAAAATAATAAAAATAATAATAGAGGGAGCTACATAAAACAATTGAAACTAAAAAAATTATTATCTTTACCTTTTCAAGATTGAAAGAGATGGGCTCTTTGTTGGAGGTATTGGTTAGGGTAAAATAAATAAATAAAAATAATGATAGAAGGAGCTACATAAAACAATTGAAACTAAAAAAGTTATTATCTTTACATTTTCAAGATTGAAAGAGATATAAAAGATTTGAATTTCTAGAGTAACTAATATGTTTTGATGTCAACTTCACATATACTTATATAGAGACAATGAAAGAAGAGAGAGAGAGATGTGTAATGGGTCTTAAATACAATATTTGAATATACATGTTAATAAAATATATTTCAATATCTATTTCATATATATTTATACTTAGAGAGTATATAGAGAGAGAGAAAGAGAGACCCATTTTAATTCAATCAAACAATTTATCAAGTTTTGCATTTTACAAGAGGTTTGAAGTTCAAAAGAGTTAAGATGGATATATATTGATCTATACCATTGTGATAATTATTTTTGAATATAACTTTATGATAAAACATCCCATCCATACTCGACTGTAACATACCTCTAGAATAAATTAATTAATAAATTGATTTTAAAAATATTATAATATTAATTTTGTATTTTTTTTATTTCTGAAAATTATTGGATTTAAAACTTTTTTGTTATTTAATAAATAAAATTAGAATTTAATTTATTACTTTATGATTTAATCTTCTTCAGCGTTGCCAATAAAAAAATATCAAAATATTTTATATATCTTAAAAATAAAAATTAATTCATAATATTTTAAATGGGACATGTAGACATCAATTTGTAGATACTTAAAAAATGATTGTAATGTTTTGATTGATTTTTTCCATTTATGGATTCTCAATGTCGTCATGAAACACATCAACTTTAGATCGCTATTGATGTAAATATTAGATGGATGTGACATGAAGCATAATCATTTAGTGTGGGCATTTTCCTCTTACAAAAACAAAGCGAAAAATAAGAATGACCTCATTCATGCATCACCCTGACAATATTTTTATAATCGGCGTATTGTTTCACCACATGTCGGGAAGACAAGCGGCCAAGGATTTTATATTTATATACAAAGTCTTAGATACTCAATCTAAAAATAAAATTATTAGCTAAACAAGCGGCCTAACATATGATGTAAGGATTTTATATTTATATACAAAGTCTTAGATACTCAATCTAAAAATAAAATTATTAGCTAAAAGATAGATTTGATTTTATTGGGTTAGCTTCTTTATAAGATATTTCATGGCGTTTAGGATCAAATCTTAATCATTCTTATTTATTTGGGGCCATACTGCCATCTAATTAACTATACATGCATCTAATATCCAAAGCTTGAAGGTGGCAAATGGGATCCAGTTAAGCACCAATAAAATCATTAAACACCCAAGTCTCATTCCGACTGATAAATCAAAAGTTTGGCGAGGAGTAATAACACTGACAACCATCTAGAGGTACTGTGTGGTGATCCAATGAACTTTCTTTACATTGCTTCCATTTTTCATTCGAAATGGATTTTGTACATCTGTCAATTATAATAATAATTGTGTACAATCTGCATATCCGCCATTCTACTGTCATTTCTACCGCATTTCTCATTATTTGATTTATATATTCAGCAGTGTTGAGGCAGACATGAAAGGTCGGTCCTCTCACTTTATACAATTCCTCAGAAATACCAATAGTTTTGTCTCTTTAAAAGTTTCCACATCCTCTGGACTCGGTACAGGTTGGGAGGTTCTGCTGCGTTTTTATTAGCCCCCATCATTCTGCAAATGCAATTTCGCCAGCGAGAGGATGTACTCAAGATTTGTCAATGCTTTTGAACATATGAAACCATGATTGCCAATGTCAAAATATACCATTTTGCCAATTGATTGAAGGTCCTCTACTTTGGCCTTAGAAGTCCCTGTCATATTGTCAATACGATGTCTAATATATTCCTCAAAGTTTTCAATACATTGTCTAATCAGAATTCCTTTCATATATATCAGAATTCCTTTTTTATATATTAATTAGATTCCTGAAACAAAGGGGGTTACACCGAATTTTTTTTCAATTGCAAATTTTAAGAATATTTAAAAATTTAACTAATAAAAAGTACACTAAACATAATTAACCATTCAAAATGACCACCCAAAATTGTAAAAGCAATTTTATATAAATCTTCTTTTCCAACTTTAATTTGGAATCTATTTTTATCCCTTTGGATGATCATATCCTCATTTGCAATATGATAGGATAAAAGGACAGTGATTCTATTAAGAGGATTATGGTTAAAAACCTATTTGGGTTTACCTCTTACTCATTCAACCTGATTATTGACCACCAGAAAATTGGCACAAGCATAATGTGAATTGTTATTTGGGTTTACCTCTTACTCGTTCAACATGATTATTGACCAGAAAATTGGCACAAGCATGATGTGAGTTGTTTGTTCTAACAACTCCTGAACCTGTTTGTGGGTTTCTCCCTGATTAAAGAGACTCTTCGAATTCAATTTGTCTACTCATTTGTGGCCTATCTTTATGTTGCCAGAATATGATTCTAATAATTTGGACTCAATTTGGCTGGTTCAGGAGGTTTATTTTGTTTTTTCCATTTTGCTCGTTCTATCCATCTTCTTGGCTCAATGGTGACGGAATAGGAAGAGTTTCTTGCTTTTAGAAAAGCTCAACTCTGACAGAACAGGAAGAGTTTCTTGCTTCTAGAAAAGCTCAACTTAGACGGAATAGGAAGAGTTTCTTGCTTCTTGGAGACTTTTACTATGCTTTGGATTGTGCATCATCTTTTTAGGAAACACCACAACTCTTTTTCATTGGACCAACCGTATCAACGACAGGCGTAGGTACAATAATTAGGGAGAGAAAGAGGGCAAATAACATTGATCATGAATACAAATTCAACGACAGGGGTAGGTACAATAATTAGGGAGAGCAAGAGGGCAAATAACATTGGTCATGTTGGTTTAAGGAGCTTGGCACCAATCTTTTTCGAGACACTTGGACAGACAACAAGAAAAAGGTGATATGGAAACCAGAAGTGACACAAGGAGGGTTGGGATTACGTACATGTGGGCAGCTAAGAAAACGTATGAATTAGCCACATTAGTGTCGACCAATATTTCCAACCCTATGGACCCATTAATAGTAAATACACCTTAAGAGTACAGTTTTGGGGAGGGACTCTCACATTCGTTTTCACGGTCAACTCGTGGATATCATTTCTCCGGCGAACACTTTCGTGTAAGTATCAACATTCATCATCCATCCATGACTTATGCCAATGCGCATGATGTAGATTTGAATTTTCCCACCGAGTTTTGAAATTTTCCCGCCCACTATATTTTTAATTTGGCCTTGTATACTATATTTGTGTGGTAGTGCTGGGTATCGCAAATTTATATCCTTTGGATCTCTGGAATGTGGGTGTGTAAGCTCTCTCAAGGTAGTCGGATTCTGATATGTTATTCAGTGGATCGGCCGACGGAACCATTATTGTTTGGAACAGGGAATGGAGACCATGGATAGGAGAATTTATTTCAGGCTTTCTAGCCTGAAATGAAGAGATAATTTTAAGCATGATTTTCTTTCTCTCCGAGCTCCATACTTTTCCTGGCTTATGTATTATAAGTTTTTTTTTTCAACGTGAAAAATACTCTGGTTTATATTTAGTACGAGGACAAAACCTTTTTAAGGCCATATGGAAATCATTACATTCACTTTGCGAAAGTCATGGGGACTTTCCTTCATTTACCTTTCCTTCCAAAAACAGTTTACATTAATACAATCCATCCAATGATGGAATTTATCAAGTGATTACCATTTTCAAAAATACAATCATTTTGATAACCAAAAAAACAAAAAGGCTTCATTTCTGCAATTCCCTTCCTCCTGTAGTCCTTTTTGTATCATCCTATCTATTGCATAAGCTATACTATTGTCCCAAAAGTCTCATATGAAGTTGACTTTTCGAGCTGCTCCAGATCCATTTGAATTGATTAACTCATAATGCATTTCTTCGAAAGTTCCTTTAGTCCTTTCTTTGGTAGACGATCAGCTACGTTGTTTTTCTCCCTGTATACATGAGAGAAAGAAATGGCAGAGAAAGTTCTATTTAAGGCATATATTCTCTCAATCCAGTGAGATAGCATTCCTGGATTTAGAGTGGCCTTCTGATTCATATGATCGATAAGGATTTTAGAACCCCCAAAAACCCAAATCTTATCCATATATAACTGACATGCAAACCATAAGAGGCCCCAAAGAGCCATACATTCTGCGTTCATATTTGTTCAAGTTCCTCCATTCCAGTAGATCTTATAAAGACAAGTGGATGAGATCATTAAAGAAGCACCACAGCCACAAATTGAGTGTTGGGAGGCCCCATCAAAATAGCTAGTAGGATAACAGATCTCATGTGGGCGTAATCTCTTAGATAAATCACTGGGTGGCTTCTGGCATATTTTTAAACTTTCCCATGAGCTATAAATCTGATAAGCAGTGTTTGAAGGGGAGCAGGGTTGTCCCTCAAATAATTTCTGGTTTCTGTTACACCATATATACCAGTGATACAAAATAGGGATAGCCTTATAGTTCTTACCTTTACGCAGCCACCACCTGGTGAAGTCCTCCGTTGATCTACATGCAGGCTACTAGATATGCAAGCAATCACATAAGATTGCCAAAGTTTCCATGGTGAAAGAGCATAAATAGAAAAGATGTTGGTTATCCTCTGATTCTGCTCCACATAGAATGCATAAACCCGACCCCTACCATCCCTTCTTTTGCAATTTTTTCCATGTCAAGTTCTTATCTCTCCATACTAACCATAAGAAAATAATCATTTTCACCTGTGCCTTGCTTTTCCATATGACCCTAAACCAGTTAACAGGTTCCTGTATTAATTTTTTGTTGATCAAGGCAGTGTATATTTCCTTTACTTTTATCCCTTCACTTGGTCTAGAACCTCCCCAAATAAGTCTGTCACCCTCCTTGGATCTGCAGAGTCCTAAAGACCTCATGGATTTAGTGAAATCGTGCCATTCTGCTTCCCATATCTCATCCATTCCCATTTCTGTAATAGATTTCCATCGCAGTGCCTCATGTCACCAATCGTCAATGATATGTTGCATATAAAAGACCCCCCTCTGGTTAAGGATTTGTGTTAGCTCCATGTTTATATTATGTTGAGATCAGTCTCCAGCGTAAGTTGACAGCCTACCAAAATTTTGTGCCCATTCCCAAAGTGCCACCTCAGATTTTCCTTTATTAATGGCCAAATTTTTCCGAAACCCCTCCATATAGCTGAGTTGCTGCTGCTTTCCTTCCATCCCGAGATTACAAGGTCCTCCATTAACGCCTATCCAAGGTATTTGTTCTGAAAAATCTCACGCCATATGCCTTTACCATTTAAGCACCGCCACATAGATTTGATAAGTAAATATTTTTCGAACTCGTCCAAATCTAAAATACCCCAGCCTCCTTTCTTTTGGAATAGCAAGATATTCCCATCTCGCTAAATATATAGGTTTTTTTCCATTCCCACCACCCCAAATGAATCTGGCCATTATCTTATTTATATCCTTCAAAATTTTATTAGGGAGAATGTAAAGGTGCGCCCAGAAAACAATAATTTGTTGTAAAACTGCCTGCGTCAGAATCATTCTACCGCCCCTAGATAGCCATCTAGCAGACCAAATATGTATCTTCTTCCGAAATTTGCAAATGAGCCACTTCCAATCCTCTGCCAGGTAATTCATAGCTTTCAACCTAAATCCTAGATATGACAACCCATCCTTCAGTGGGGCCTTACTGAAATTGAACATATCTGATAGTTCATTTACTTCCCTATCATCCCCAGCTACAAAATATAAGCATGATTTACCTTCACTTGTCATCATTCCTGAAGTTGCGCAAAAAGTATATAAAATTTCTTGCAAAGCCACCCAGTTTCTCCTCTGTAGCATTCCAAAGAATAAAATGTCATCTACAAATAAGCTATGTGTTTCCATCATGCGTGGGCCGATATTAATACCTTTGAAAATGTCTAGTTCTATCGCCCTCTTTATTTTTATGCTAAATGCATCCATCATCAATATAAATAGTAGAGGGGAGAGGGCACATCCCTGCCGGAGCCCTCTGCTTGGGTGAAAAAACTCTGTGGCCAAGTCATTAATAATAATTGCCATAGAGGTATCGCTGATGCAGCCCATAATCCAAGCAACAGCCTCCTGATCCAGCCCAATTTTGAAAAGTATCAGTCTCATGAACACCCAGTCGAATCTATCATAAGCCTTGTTTAAATCGATCTTCATCACCACAGCTTCCATCTTTTTGCCTTGAATTGTATGGATAATTTCTTGAGTTGCTGCAACAACATCATGTATGCTTCTGTTTTTCAAAAAACCAGATTGCTTCGGCATTATAAATTTTGAAAAAAACGCCTTTTAGTCTCTCAGCAATGACTTTTGAAACGATTTTATACATTGTGTTGCATAAAGGGATAGGTATGTAATCATTGAAGATTATTTTGCCTTTCTTCTTGGGGATCAAAGCTATGAAGGTAGAGTTTATAGCTCCCTTTATGCTCCCTTTAACACGAGCTTCCTCCACCATGTCAGTCAGATCCACGATGAATTCATCATAGAAGTGGAGGAAGAAATCTGGGGTCCATCCATTCGACCCTAGGCTCTTGTCAGCTGCAAAAGACTTTGTTTTTATCTCTTCAGGTTTTACCTCCTTATTAAACCTTTGTAATTCTTTAGCATTAAACATTACAGGGAAGTCCTGTATCATCTTCAATTGTGCATCAGTTACCTGACCCTCTCTCCACTTATAAAGTGTTCCAAAAAATTCCACAGCAGCCTTTTCTATCTCTTTATTCAAGCATATAGATTTACCCTGATCCTCAATTTCCCATATTGTGTTTGCTCGCCTCCTCCCCGATGCAAAGTTATGGAAAAACTTGGTGTTTTTATCACCAGCTTCCAGCCATATAGCCCGACTTTTAAGCCGCCATGTTCTCTCCTCATTGATAAGGTAAGTTCAATATTCTGTTTCCAGGCTTTTTAGATTCTCCCAGAATTCATTGTCCTGTCTTCCTTTCGCCAACTCCCTTAAAATCTTAGTCCTTTCCACTTGAATGATTTTTATTCTTTCCTTCACTTTCAGCTTTTTCCCTTTTTCCCACTGTCAAACCACCTGCTTTAAACCCCTTAAAATGGTGGAGAGGTGTTCCATTGCAGACGATCCTTCGACCCTCTTATGCAGCTTTAAAAAATCCCTAACCATCTTATTAAACTCATCATCCAACCAAATTCTATTGAATTTGAATGGAAAACCCTCTGGTTTCTCCTCAAAATCCCACACCATATTTATCGGTTTGTGGTCCGATATAGACAGATCCTCCGCATATGCCAATATCCCCCGCATCATGGATCTCAGGTCCATGCTAATCACGAAGCAATCAATGTGTTTGCCTATGAATTCCTCCCCCTTTATACTGTTGAACCAGGTAGGGCAGTTTACCTTAAACGGGGTGTCCACCAGGTCAGCATCCAGCATTAAATCTTGAATCACATCAGCAAATGGATCCGGCCGCAGAGACAATCTTAATCGTATTTCAGCAGAGACAAGAAAAATTATATCATGTATATTGTAAAGTGCAGTAAAATTTGCAACAAAATATTAAGTTTTCCTCGCATAATGATTATGCTTTTACTAAATTTTGTGATATGATTTTGTGTGAGTATTTTTTTAAATAAAGTTTAAGTGCTTTTCTTTTCTTTTTCCCTTAACAAATTTTCAGTTACTGGTTTCCCTGCAACAAAATTTTAAGTTTTCTTCCCGTAATGATTATGCTTTTACTAAATTTTGTGATAATGCTTTTGTGTGAGTGTTTTTTTAAATAATGTTTGAGTGTTTTTCTTTTCTTTTTCCCTTAAGAAATTTTCAGTTACTGGTTTTCAGATCAAGAACGCTTAAAATATTTATTAAATTATTAGTTTAATTATAAAATATGTTTATATAAAATATAAAATAATTGATTGATTTAAGGTTCCAGTTATTAGTTGGGAAAAATTAGTCAACTTATATACCAAAAAAAAAAATATCAAAATAAGTATTATCAAATAAATAGTATAATCATTGGGAGTCCTCAACCTAGTCCAAGTCTACAAGTTTCTTAGCGAGCAGAGAAATATTGTTGTTTTATTTTATCCATGTTGAGCAATATCTCTTTCTATGATTTACTACATTCGAAGAGTCCATTGCGTGTAATAATTTTAATCTACCAATAGATATGAACTATATGCTATCCATTAACCTATGTTTTCTTCATCCTCTGTAATAGATATGGATCGCCTTTCTACTCTAGCTCTTTGCTTAACAAAATAAACTTACTCCATGGTTTCCCAAGACATATGTTCCCAATAGTTGGAAGCCAAAGCTTCTATGTTGGTTTGAGCCCTTGAACGAGGAGGTTCCATCCTCCCATGGCTTCCATGATAGTCTTGAGAAAATATTTGAGGGAAAATAGGAAGTTTCAAGTCGAAGATAAGAGGTATATAGAGGAGATGGGTAAGGAGATCATGGCTAAAGATGATCAAACCCAATATTGGTGACCAATAGGGAGGGAATCGAGAATAGAGAGGAAAGAATCAGTGGTGGGGAACACACTAAGAGTAGAAATGAGAGAGACATGCCCAATAACAAGTAGATCACTAAGGTCTAGAAAGGAGGGAAACATGTAGAGAGAGAAAAGGCTAGCCCAAGATGAAATAGTTGGAGGTTAGTTGAAGGCGAATTCAATGGGGAACTCCTACCAAACTAGAAAGTGCAACATAAAATCATAGAATGCTAGAGTTAAATTATCCAAATGACATGCAGAACTTTTAAAAATAGCAAGCCATATGACTTAGATCATAGCAATCCTAGTTGAGGAGTGCACCAAGGCCAAATTGCAATAATAGTCATGTGCAAGAGTAAACATCAAAAAATGCATCGTAAGCTCGACATGTCTTCTCATTATTTCCTCCATCATCAAACTTAATGTGTAGCCTATCCATGAATACTAGTTGTCCTAACCTCATAGTCGTCGATGGTGGTGGTTGTATGCGGTTGTGTCGAGAGAAGTGTGTTTGCAAGGAAGATCCGTAATGTACACCATTGAGGAGCGTTTCTTTAAATGTTTGTAATAATGTTTGTGTATTTTTTTTATAAAAAGTATTTTTTTAAATCTTTATAAGAATGTGAGTATTTTTCTTAAATGTTTTTAGTAATACTATAGTGCGTTTCTTTAAAATAAAAATTGGATTGAGATGTTTAAAAGCCTCACATTATTTTTATTAACTTTTCTTATTAATATAATATAAATATTTTTATTTTTAAAAAATATTTACAAAGTGATAAATTTTTTAATTTTTTTCTAAATAATAATAATAAAATATATTTTTTCTTAAAATATACGTAAAATACCATAATAATTAATCATTTCCTTATAAGAACACAAAGGATGTATTTTTTTCTCTTTACCAAGAAAACCATATTTCACAAAGGCCCTCACTTCATTCCTAAATTGTGGCAGTCGTGGACCTACGAAAATAAAGTGTGCATAGGAGAGGATTATTGTAAAATTTGAAGGGTGGGGTTATATTAGAGTATTTATTGTTTAGCATTTTTGTATGGATATGTGGTCTTTAATGTTTTATAAAATTATTACCTTTTTAAATATTGATGTTTTATTTTTATTTTTTATTTTTTTTTCAAAATTTTATATAAAAGATTATTTTTTATTTTCTATAACCTAAGTAATTATGGAATAAATTGTTAAACAAGTTAAGTGTATACATAGTGGTTTGAACAAATGTATATTTTATTTGGCTAGGATTAATATATGAAAAGAAACATTATTCAATTTAAAAAAATATTAGATAAATCCCAAAACATTGTTAATAATGATATCTTAAATTTTTCAAATAAATATCTATGTGTAAAAGACATATTTTATGCTTAAATGATTTATTTATTTTTTTTTTCGTCCCCAACTTAATTAAGAAAAAGTATAAATATTATTAAATATTATAAGTATTTTACACTTTAGAACACTTTAGATTTCCATGGTATTTTCCCATGGTATCATCCTATGCTATTTGTCTTCTAGAGAGTTCATCAAACATATAAAAGGGGATATAAGCTAGGTATTTGGAATGATTCGGGTTTATCTATCTTATTGTGTTTTTCTTGAGAACTTGTCATGGCCAGTTCTAGTTTGATCCAAGGGACAAAAACCTTGGGGGTATTATCTTGTATGGTGAATCCATCCAGGGTCCACGATTGTGCTTCGGACATTGTTTTTTCTTTCAGCTCCTATAATTTTGTATGGGAATGTAATTGTTTCTTCAATTAATAATATAAATAAAGGATGCATTTCCAGATCATTTGTGTTCAGTGTTTTGATTGCAATTATTTTTAACTAGAACACCTAGTTGTGTTAGATCTATTGATTATGTTTGAGATATCACACTGGTAGAGCTGATTTTCCTGCCACCTTAAAAGTTTTATTGCAAATTTATTTTGTGAAAGATTAAGAGTTTAAAGGAAACTAGTATTAGGTGATCAACCATAATCACCTTAGCTAAACTCTCAGCAAGCTCAATGGTTCTCTACAACCACCCTATTTGGCTCATTATTGTCAAATTTTCTGGATTTTATGGTTTTGCAAGAGTGATAGAGATCCCAGATCTTCTTGAAACGAGTTTCAAAGAATGTCTACTGGATGCACCAGACAACTCCATCTCTTCCCTAGATTTTCCTCTGATCTATTGAACGAGAAAGAAAAAGTGCATAGCGAGTAAATGCACATTTTTGGAAGGCACATAGCGTCGAAGAGTTTCTGCGCAAAACCAAATCAAAGTAGATAGAGTTCTCATGTGGAAAACCTCTCCATCGAAGGATGACACGTTGTGTGCTTTGGGCACACCACAATTTTCCATGTGAACAGGCGAGGCCACTGGCACCAGATTTTGTGTGTGAAGCCAAACTCATATATAATTGCACAGGTGATTCGAGTGTCGTAGGCCACAGATAGAGTATCAAAGGAACATGGGTTCGGGTGATGGAAAGGTCATGCAAGACCAATCCATAGGCGCGCTGCAAAGCTGGTCATAGGATGACCTTTCCCCAAAAGTGAGAGAGAGAGCTACAATTTGTTTGAGTTACACAACAGAACCAAATTGCGCTGAATATAAAAACAAAAGATTGAACTTTCTTGAGGAGTTACCAACACACTCTTTGAAATGAAGAGTTGAGGAATCACAACCGATAAACTCCGCGTGGGGTGTGAAGGATAGTGAGCTAAAGCCGTAAGATCGAGCGACCTGTCAGCGCCGGTTAATTTAGGGGTAACGTAACAATGAGCATGAATAAGGAGTCAACGTTGGGTTATTGTGGAAAGACACCGAATGGGCAGCCACCACATATCTACCAACCCTCCACTTTGAAAATCGCGCTGGTAGATCCCCAGGTCACCATGTCGTGGGAGAGAAAGAGCATTGTCACTCTCACACAGAGGTCTTGCGAATTCCCATGATTGTGTTGTAAGAAAAATAATCCATGGTATTTAATATCGGCCATAATGCTACATATCGGCGAGGGATTAAAATCAATTCTCGAACGCCCCTCAAAATGTTTATTATCTCATGCGCATTTTCGGGCATGAACAAATCGAGCTCAAGTTTTCTTCAATCTAGGTATCTGTACTTATTATAATGTTAAGTATGTGTACAAACTATGCTCTTCTTGTAAATAGAATAATGTTCAAATGCTATAACAAACCAACATTTCCGTTGATGGTTTAAAAAAAAACGATCTCGCTGCAACATTGAAAGGTATCATTTTTTGGGATTGAAAGCAGGGAATATATTTAATGAATTTAGATCTCGAAGTACCCAATCAACTTTTTATGTTTATATATGTATGCATCTACGCACAATTTTTTTATCATGCTAAATAAGTTTTGAGATATTTGCACAAAGGGAAGCAATGTTCAATCCGCGGTTTGTTATTTGGGTGAGGGTGAGCATCAAATTTTGTGTGTGTTTCTCTCTAAATACACGTCATTGTATCTGAATCATACATTGATATGCTCCTATTATATTTGAGTGGTATCACCGCATAGGAGATTCAAATCAAGGTTATTATTGCAGGAGAATAATTTATTATTATGTCTACAAGGGTTTATTATCTTTGCTCAAAGGAGGCAACTCAGTTTTATTGAATAAAGTCAAGGAGAGAGAAGAACGAGTAAGTATTGAGATCCATTGATTCCAAACCATAATTTCATCATTTTACTTTTGGAAATGCCACATGAATCAACATAATGATACATCTGTCGATTCTCTGAGCTACTATACTTTTGTGGATCACAGATGGCAACAAGATATAGATCACAAGCAAGAGCAGAACAAAAGGCCTTTCTCTCGAAAGGTCCATACTATCCTTCATTAGTCAAAGGATACCCGGAAGGAAGATGTAAAAAGAAAGTGTCTCTTTAAACTTGGATCCAAATTGCAGTACAAAAAATCCGAAAATGTACTCTCGTAGTTGGACACATTAGATATGGCTTTGTCCCTGATAAAGAAACCAGATTGGAAAATGTCAGGTTGGGCCTTGAAGTCGTCAATGCTTTCCTTGATACAACCCAGTTTCTTGGAACATCCTTGTGAAGAGGTTAGGATCCATTGTATTATAGTAACTATTATTAATTACCAGAATATAAATTAGTTCATATTTTTCATGAGAATTAGACTCGGTGCCAAAATGTAAAACCAATTTCCTACATATATCAAACATATCTCATGAATATATCATTTCAATAACTATTTAACACTATTTATTGCATGATACGCTAAGAGAAACTCTTGGAAAACAATTATTGAAAATTGTAAGAAGAAGCAAATATTTTTATTTGCATGCGACAAAGGATTCTAGCACTTGTAGAGAATGGATAAGCCCCCATCAATGATCCTCACATCATTAAATTATTTTGAATGGAAACCAAAAGTTCTACTTCTAATTGTTGCCACTACAGCAAAAACCATTCAAAAATTTACCTACATCTAAAATTTGGAACCTCTTTAGGATCTTGTGATATGTCGCTCTCAGTTGTTCATAGTTACTTCATGATCATTCATGTTTTCTAAGTGATTAAGTATTCCTCTAAGATTCTAAGTGTCGAAGCCACTTATTTTCACATGTGTAGATAGTAACATAACACACTCCTCCCTAGCAAGCCTAACAGTTAATGTCTAGCACATATATGAGATCTTCTGCACATGCACAACTTCCGTATATGTTCATATACAAAATATATGCACATATACAAAAGTTGCACATATATACAAAGTATACAAAGCTTATGTATATCCACATATATGGAATTTGTGCATATACAATAGATGTGCATACATAGAAGATATGTATATATGGAAGCTACGCTTATACATAATTTGCACTTATACGAACATTGCACATATACAAAATTCACACAACTTCTATATATGCATGTCTTCTATATCACATATATTCCGTATATGCACAACTTTTGTGCATATACGAAATTTGTGCATATATAGAATACATGTGCATATATAGAAGATATGCATTAGGGGAATTTTGAGGTCTAAAATGGGTCTTCTAAGGAAATTATAAAATAATAGTAGAAATAATAAAGTAAGATTTGAATACATCATCAAATTTTGGAGGGAAAAAGGAAAAAACTACTTTTTCAACTCGTATTTTCAACTTATTTCCCTATGGGTTTGCTCAAATTTCGAGCAAGAACATTCATTGGATGCATAATTTTATTCTGAATCCAATGAGTACCCATGTTGCATACTTTTGACTAACCCTACTACACAAAAAATGAGAAATACATGAAAACTGTGATTGCAATCACAATTTTTCATGTATTTCTTATTTTTCATGTAGCAGGATCCATTGAAAGTGTCCAACATAGGTACTCCTTGGATGAGGAATTAAATTTTGCATCCAACGAGTAATCCCGCTCGAAATTTGAGTAAAAACTTAGGGAGATAAGTTGAAAATACAAGTTGAAAAAACAGTTTTATTATTTTATTATTTTTTAATAGTTTTACTTTTTTAAACAAAAAATGGTGAATCATCCCCCATGGTTGATATCATCATCTTAAATCATATTGGTTCTTATAAAGTTTATTTTTTTTGTACATTTTTCTTAGGAGGCCCATTTTAGATCTCAAAATTTATCTAATGGTGCATATATGGATGTTGCACATATACGGAGACTGCTTATATATGGAGAATGAAGTTGTGCACAAATTTTTCATATGAGCATATACAAAAGTTGCACATATACGGTAGATGCACAAACACATAAGTTGCTCATATATAGAAGATGTGCATATCTTCCATATATACGTAATTTTTGTATATGCACATATTTGTTGTATATGTACAACTTCCGTATATGCACATATATTCCATATATGAGCAACTTCAGTATATACACATATACATAAGATATGCATATATAAAAGTTGTGTGCAACTTCCATAATATGCATACGACAGTCTCCAGATATGAAAAACTTACGTATATGTGCAACTTATGTCTGCACATATATTCTGTATATGCACAACTACCGTATATGTGCAACTTCTCTATATGCGCTTCTTCCGTACATGTTCATATATTCCATATATGTGCATATTTAAAAGTTTCACATATATGGTAGCTGCACATATACGGAAGTTAGGCATATATGAAGGATATGCATATATACAGAGGATATTCGCATATACAAAAGATATGTGCATATACTGAAGATGTACATATATGAAAGGTGCACTTCTATATATGGCATATATGATAATCTTCTGATATGCACAACTTCCATATATGCGGATATCTTTTGTAAATGTGTAAATTCTATATAGATTTTGTATATATGCATATCTTCTTTATATGCACTTATGCATATGCACAACTTCCATATATGTGTTTCTTCCATATATGTGCATATATGGAAGTTACACATATACGAAGAATATGTGCATACACAAAAGTTGTCCATATATGAAATATATGCATATATAGAAGTTGTACAACTTCTATAGATGTACATATTCTATATCACATATATTTTGTATATGCGCAACTTCTATATATGTTCATATCTTTAATATATGTAAAATTTTCGTATATGTGCATATCCGAAAGTTGCACATGTACGAAAGATATGCACATATATAAATTTTTCCAATATACAGAGGCTATGTATATACATATATGGAAGTTGTGTAGCTTCCGTATATGCCCATATATGGAAGTTGCACATATATGGTAGATGCACATATACAAAAGCTTCACATATACATAATTTATGTGACACTTCAGCCATTGTATATGTGTTGTCTCCGTATATGTGCAACTTTCCTATATGTGTATATTCGTTTATGTATATACAGAAGATATGGGCATATACAGAAGACACACATATAAGGAAACTATGCCTATACACAAGCTGAAGTTCTGAACAACTTCTATATACGCACATATCTTCTGTATATTATGCACAAATTTCGTATATGTGAAACTTCTGTATATGCGCATGTCTTCTCTATATGTGCACCTTTATGTCTACTACATATATGAGATCTTTTGCACATGCACAACTTCCGTATATGCACACAATTTTTGTATATGTGCATATACGAAACATATGCACATATACGGAAATTTCACATATATATAAAGTATGTGCAACTTTCGTATATGCACATATATAGAAGTTGTGCATATACAATAGATATGCATACATGGAATATGTGCATATAACGAAGCTGCACTTATATATACGTTGTGCATATACAAAATTCACACAACTTCTGTATATGCACGTCTTCAATATCACATATATTCCGTATATGTGAAACTTTTGTGCATATACAGAATATTTGCGCATATATGGAAGTTTCCCATATACAAAGGCTACCTATATATGGAGGTTGAAGTTATGCACAAATTTTGTATATGAGTATATACAGAAGTTGCACATATATGATAGATGCACATATACAAAAGCTTCACGTATACGGAAGTTGCGTATATACGGAATATATGCATATATTTGTATAGACGTAACTTCTGTATATGCACATATCTATTGTATATGCGCATATATTCTGTATATGCACAACTTTTGTATATGTGCATATCTTCTGTATAATGTAAATTTCATATATGTGCATATCTTCCATATCTATGTAACTTTCATATATGCGAAACTTCCAAATATACACATATATGGAAGATATTTGCATATACGAAAGAAACACATATATGGAAATTTTGCATATGCCGAAATGCATATAAAGAAGATATGTGCATATAAAAAATTTATACAGAAGTTACACATATACAAAATATATACACATATATGGAAGCTTTGCATACCTAGAGGTTGTCGTATATGCCATATATAGAAGTTCAACTTCCATTTCTGCACATATTTCGTACATGTGCATATACGGAAGTTGGACTTATACGGACGTTGTTGAGATTCAACAAGATGATGATCCTAGTGATAATTAAGCACCTACACTAGGTGGGGCATGTAGGATATTTTTAGGTGTATGTCTATTTTTAGAATGTTAAGCATATTCTATTTATAGCAGGAGTCTATTTATAGATGGTTGAGAAAATTCTATTTATAGATGAGATTCTATTTTTAGATGCATGGGCGAAGTCTATTTATAGATCACATGTCTAAAAATATATCGCATGTCAGTTATTATTAGCCCTTAATAATAATTAGACAATAAATAATAATCTATTCTCTTGAAGCACTTGATTTCATTTAACTGATGTGACAAACCATGAAGTGATTTCGAGTTTTAAGGTTGGTTGGTGGGACATGCCAAAGTGATTGAGTTATAACTGAGTGATTCGAAATTGTAACAAAGTTGGATGAGTAGCTATGTGAGTTGTTATTTAGTTTAACTCAGTTAAGTGAGCTAAACTCAGTTGTGCTAGTTGTAACTAGTTGTAACTAAAGATACACTAGAGAGAGATCAGTGAATTAATTATTTAATTAATTCACAAGAAGTGGTCTCACATGCAACTAAAGAAACACTATTTTTAACTACATGCATGTTAGATCCAGTGGAGACCCAGTTGAGATAGGTGAAAGGGCCTGTTTAACTATCATTTGTGACTACAGTGGGTGCACAAGTGCAACCAAACACACATTGGAGATGCCAATAAGGATTGCGGAGTGAAGGAAAGGAAAGATCTAATTCAGTCAGGGATCTTCATTAGCAGGGATTGCACAATTGAGGCAGGCTGTTAGGAGGCAGTGAATTGGTGCATGCTTATGCCAATTTTTGTATGACAGTGTGAGACAATTGTATATTGTACTAAGAGCTCTTGGATTAGAGTTTTGTATGAAATTGTTTCGTGATCCATGATATATACATAATATGTGATGGTGAGGTTTTTAGCTTTATGCTTTCCCGGTAAAAACATTTGTGTTATGTGTGATTGATTTTTCTTCATGATCAAGAGCTCAACCTGATATTGTTGAGATTCAACAATATGATGAGCTTAGTGAAAAGAGTCGCCTTCACTAAGTGGGCCCGCAGGCTATTTTTGGCGCAAAGTCTATTTTTAGACTATGTCTATTTTTAGACATGTCGATCATATTCTATGAGTTGCAGGATGCTATTTGTGGATGGTTGGTCGAGTTGGAAAAATATATGGACTTCTATTTTTAGACATATTGGGCGGAATCTATTTTTAGATTGCCAGTCTAAAAATAGATATGTCGAATATTATTAGCTCTTAATAATATTTGGACTCTAAACATTATCTTATTCTCTTGGAGCACTTCAGTTAATTGCACAGATGTGGCACAACAGCTGACAGAAGGAATTACGCTATTCCTGAGGGTTTACTGGAGCTATTGCATGGAGGACTTTAGTTAGAACTCATGTGATAGAGTTTGGTGGAGTTGGAGAAGTAGTTGGTGGAGTTGTATTTAGTTTAACTCAGTTAGACTCAGTTGAGCTAGTTGTATCTAGTCTAATTGAATGATACACTAGTGAGAGTGGAGTGAATTAATTATTTAATTAATTCACAAATAATAACTCATTAATCAACTGAAGAATACATCAGTTAACTACAGTGCATGGCAGTTTCAGTGGAGACCAGTGGAGAGATAGGTGAAAGAGCAAGTGTGACTATCAATTGTGACTATAGTGATGCATTGATTGCATCCAACACTCAGTGGAGATGCCAATGAGGATTGCGTGAGCAAGGCTGGAGCAATTCGAGTTCATTCAGAGCCATTCTTCAGTAGGGATTGCGCAGTAGAGGCAGGCTAGCAGGTGGCAAAGATCGATGCATGGATTTGCAAGATCAGGCCTGATTAGTGTGTAGCGATTGTATTGTACTGAGAGCTTGATATGATCAGCTTTGTATGAGGATTGTTACATGATCTATATGACATATATTATATACAGATAGTTGGGGTTTTTAGCTTCAGGCTTTCCCGTTAAACAACTGTGTTAATGTGTGTGAATTTTTATTGTTTCATGTGTGCATTGCAATCTTGATTTAATTTCCGCAAATGATCAATGGTGGAATAGATTCTATATTTTGCATGAAGTTAAAATAGTGTGAGATTAGGAGAATATTGGACATATAACACATAATTTATATGATATCTACATGGTATCAGAGTAGTATTGATCATTGGAGGAGATTGCAATTATTGAAGCGATTGAGTTTTGTGCTGGTGGAATTCGAATTTGCTGTAGTTTTTTCTTGGTGTCGAAGTTGAGCATTCATTGAAATTTATTTCAATGGATTGCGATTGGAGTATGCCCTTGATGGGAGCTCGAATTATATTGCATGGAAGGACAGGATGGAGGCAGGATGATAATGGGCTAAATGAGTTCATCGATAGCGATGTTCCTAAGTTGGGTTCTAGCGATGCAGCCGCACTTGACGCATGGCAAAAGAAGGTAGAAAAGTGTCTAAGGATTCTATTGGAAGGTGTGAAGGACAACATTGTGTCCAGCCTTCATGGTCAAGCCACTCCATTATTAATTTGGAAGGCTTTGACAGACTTGTTCCAAAGCAGAAGCGACCAGAGGAAGTTGGCGCTTAAAGACAAGCTCAGAAAAATAAAAATGGAGAAAGGCGACAGTATACCAAAATACCTCACGAAGTTTGTCCACTACAAGGATGAGCTGGGAAGTGTGGGGGTAACTATTGATGAATAATATTTGGTGAGCTTGGCTCTCCTTGGGCTTCAGAAGAGTTGGCATAGATATGAAGACTCTGTCAATGGACGGGAGAAACTGCCAGGATGGGAGCGACTTTGGTCGGATCTTGTGCAGGAGGAGATAAGGCGGGGTACTAGGGATGGATCTTCATCAAAGAATGAAGATGAATAAAATTGTGCTTTGGCTGCCAAAGTAAGGAAAGGGAAGGGGAAGAAAAATCCTTCTCAATCCGGTGCTAAAGGAAAGAAGCAAGATTTGTCCAAGGTGAAGTGTTTTCATTGTCACCAGCATGGACATTTCACCACTAATTGTCCACAGAAGAAGAAGAATAAGCAGGCTACTGGATCTGTAGCTGGAGAGGCCTTAGCCTCCAAGTTTGAGCTGGATTTTTCTTTCATCGCATGCTTAGTTTCAAGTGTGATGAGATCAGTGTGGTTTCTTGATAGTGGCGTGTCTTTCCATATGACCAGAGACAAATATTTGTTTAGTGATCTGGAGGAAAAGGATCTTGGAGTGCACATCAAGATGGGCGATGATGGTAGATACAGTGCGACTGGTATCGAGACCATTTCATTTGAGAGGGAGTCCGGTAAACCTTTCATCTTGAAGGATGTCATGCATGTTCCAGGATTGAAGAAGAATCTGATCTCCGTGGCGATGTTGGAAGACAAGGGTTATGATGTTGTTTTCAATGAGGGAAAAGATTTCCTTCGGCATAAAAAAACTGGTCAAACCAGGAGGATAGGGATTCAAGTTAAGAATCTTTATCAATTGTAGGTAGTGTTAGCGCTCGAATCTACCTTAGGCTGAATAAGGTAAAACTCAAGGCAACATCAAACCAAGGTCAGCCTCGTAGCTAGCCCTACGAGGACAGGAGAGGGCTCTCTCCGGGTCTATCTAGGCAAAAGATGTCCAATAGGGCCTGAGATGACCTATTAATGGATGCTGATTTTAGGCTAGTAAATAGATATGAATGAGGTATTTTGATAAATGATTAGGTTTTCTGGGCTGTATGGGACCAAGGACAGCATGAGCAGAGAGATTTAATCAAAGGCACAAAGTATTTCATAAGGCGAGATAGGCATGAGGTTTTAGCAATCAAATTTAATTTAAATGGGGTAAAAGACTCTTTAAGAAGACTGAAAAGGGCATTAACCAATGAATCCCTTCCAGGCAGAAGAAGACACATAGAAAATGAACGCTTTCCCAAGGCAGAGCAATTAACATGGATTCTACCTTTCTCACTTAAAAGAATTCATCTAGAAATGATTATGAAATGAACAGTAAACATAACGAGGAACATATGAAACAGAGAAGAAACATATGCCAAACATCATACTGCAAGAATCTTACACATCAGAGCTGCACCATTTAATTATTTCTCTGTAAAAAATGTACAGTGATAGCGCTGGGTTTTTTCCTCCCACACTTTTCAGAACTCCCCCTTTACAAATGTTTTTACAATACAATAAATAAACTCAACTAAAAAAACAAATTGACCAAAATAAGGGATGGTTTTAATGATTATTAACAAACAAAGCTGAAGAGCCAATCATTTGTTCTGAAGACAGAACAACGTTCCCTTGAAATCCTCTGATGACCAACTAAAAGACCAAATCTGGAGCGTAGAGCCCTTGAAATGCAACTGAAGTCATAAATAGGAAATCGATCCTATTTCTCAGCTATGGTTGATATCTTCGTTCAAATTTAGGCTTTCCGGTCTTTGATTTTTATCCTTTTACCTTTGCCATTCGAATAAAAACTAATTTTAAAATAAAAATAGTTCAATATCCCCTTTGTGTCTGTGGCTTACTACGAAAAGCAGCTACACGTTCATTGCTAACACAGTTTGGAAGCATTTCTTCCAAATAACCATTCCATTTTCTCTCAAGATGGGTCATTGAAGAAGCTCACAAGGCTTTTTCTAAGCGATGCTGTGCTATTCTTTCACGCATCTCAGCTTCAGTGGCCCGCTTCTCTGCCAACTCCCTTTATCACCTTGACAGGATTTATTTGCAACTTTTCAAGAAACTGATATTGCTCCTGAGGAAGAGATGCGATGACACCGATAACACCATTGACTGTTTCAAATATAACAGTAGGAATCTGGCTAGATTTTGCATCTCAAACAATGTCTAAGGCCCCTCCGAAAATTGAAAGCCATTTGCATTGCACGTCTTTTCCTGTCATCTTCCATGGATTAAAAGGTAAGGTTTCAAAGTTTATAGATGGATCGAGCTGCACCGGTGAAGTGGACGCAACAACCTTCCAGCCCTTGGGAACCCAACATCCTTTGATGTTTGTTTCCTCTATGCATTCTCGAAACAAAAATGCACCTATGTTTGATAGGCGCAAAGTCTCCATAATTACATTGCTTGTGAATGTCATCGATTTATAGTACTCCCATAAACTGTGAATAACTCTTCAGCAGCTTCTGCGACTCGGCAGTTCCAGAATCCAAACCAATGATATGTTTCATCAGCATGTTGAATGATATTTAGAGCGGAAAGATTTTCTTGTTTTTATGAAATTGAGAAGCAATGTATAAATTTCGGGTCTGGGGCTCAATGCGCCGCGTGCAGGCCCAATGCGCCACGGCCTTTGGGTGCGCCGCGCCTGTGGCAATTTCAACTGACAATTTCAGCCCAATGCGCCGCGCTCAACTTCAACAAACTTCAAACAAAAAAAAAAGCTTGGTAGCATACAAGGCTCTTGCAATGTGGATTTGCATCAACTAAAATTTTAGTTTCCTCTGTTAACCATGGCTAAATCGCATCACAACACACGTAATATTATCTGCACTGCCTTTTCGATATGCTTCCTCTGTAAGCTTTTTTGCAGCTAATTCTGGATCCTCAGTAGACTGAATCATTTCAACTGCATCCTGGTTAGAAACAACATCCCACAATCCATCACTCGCAAGAAGGAGAAATTCAACATTTTCATCAGCAACCTCTTCCTGAATCTCTGGCTTAGCAACAACATACTGCTTTAAAATTCTGTCACCAAAAGCGCGTGAAACAGCAAGAACCCCTCCAACATGCCACGTAAATCCTCCAGCATCCTCAATTCGTTGACGCTCATCAGTTTTATTTGGTTTATGGTCCCGAGAAAGAGCAACAACTTTTCCAGCCTTGCATATAACAGCTCTTGAATCCCCAACGTTTGCAACCAACAATCGATCCCCTACAAGAACTGCAATTGATGCTGTCGAACCAGCATCTCTGTGTTGACTATTTTCTGTATTGAGAAATTCCTTGTCTGTTTGTTTGTAAGAATCAGCTATTGCCAACTTTGTATCACTAATAAATTTTGGGTGGCTTATCAAATTGGCAAAAGTTTCTATTTCAGGTATTCTGCAGCTCGAGCACCACCATGACCATCAAAGACTCCAAACAAGCCAACTATTACGCCTGAACTTTAGTGCTTCTTTAAAAGCAATAAAGGTTTCCTTGTTCCTCTTCTTCATCATATGAAGGCAAGCAATGTTGTTCCATGCTTCCCCGTTATCTGGATCAAGCTGCACAGCATGAGTAAACCCATCTATGGCTTTATCAAAGTCTCTTTCCTTTAAAGTTTGTTTCGCCTTCCAACCTATTTCAATTGACTTTTTTGATAAGTTAAACATGCTAATGAATATTTGAAACCAGAGAATATTCTGTATGACCTGGACCTTGATTTTCATTTTAAAAAATCCACTTTTACTTGAAACTTTGGCACTTTTCACATGTTTTTGCTTGTCTGTGACTTTTTGGAGTGAATGATAAATCTTTTCTATCTGTTGCAGGATTGATGGAACTGCTAAAGATGGTAAGGTGACAGAGCTACCTTTGAAGCTATTTACATATGAAGAAATTTAAAAATTACATTGGGTCTGCATAAAGATAAACTACGCTATATTTCTTCAAAATCATGATCAAGCATATGATGATGAAATGATTTGCTGTGAAAACTAATGTCGAACCTCCCTCATGCGCCTGCGGGCATGATTTGACATTTCAAAAGAAAAGACCCTAGACTCAGAAACTAAAAGACTCTTTTGACCAAAATAACCATCCATGACTATGAATGAATAAAACATTAAGTTTGATGAGTTTTGATGAACTTTAGTGGTCAGACATATACCAGCATATACATGACATGAGGAAAATAAACAACAAGCCCTTCCGTTAGATTATGGCATGCTCCCTTAGCGGAATGCAGATGAATGAGCGGGATGAGACACCTAAAAATTGAAATGCAAAAGCGAAATGATCTCTGACGGAGGACTGACAAGACTGACTCTAACATTGGCTCCAATGGGGATGGTAGCTCCAGCTCCGTGGAGGTGCCAAGAACGACAGATATTTGGGAGAGCTAGACAGTGCCTCTGTCCATTGGGAAATGAATTCCATTATTTTGACAAAAGACTGATGACTGAATTTCGACTGGAAATTTGACTCAAACTAACTCGGTGCAAACTGCAATGAAAAAAAAAAATTGACTCTATCAAACTAAATCAAAATGACTAAGTCCTGAACTTAAAACTTAAAGCTTGATGGTAGTACATGACCACCTGTGTTTCTTTCAAGACAATATACCATCAAACTATATCAAAATTCCAATGTAACCAATCAAGCAGATGCCTTCTTGATTGATTCTCTTTTTCAGATCTACTGGTCAACAATAGATACTGGTAACTGGGCATCCAAAAACATAATTGACCATGATCTCCTTCATCACTGAATACTGCAATAATCACCTTCACTGCTGACTGCAACAAATCTGCCATTGGATCCTGAAAAACATGAAGATTTACCTCCTGCTGAAAGAATAAGGTGTCTTTTTCTCCTGCTTCTGATCTTCCTCCAGTAAAAGTCCGTTCCCGGTCTTCAAAGAATTCTGAACAAGTAATTGAGCCGATCTCCTCTTGGAAAAACATTTCAAAACATGAGACATATGAAGAAGAATCTGAAAGGCAATGCTAAACGTTATGATCTTCTGTAGCTTGACTATATTGTAGGTCATCTTCATATGATATAACAGCCAGATTCTCATTACATTCATCAATCATAAGAAAAGAAACTTCAGCTGATTCTTGATACTCAAACATGACATTTCTATCATCTACCCTAAATTCATCTAAAGGCACTTCTTCACTTACTTGAACAAAGATCTCATCTTGTTGTTCATGAATTGACTGGATTACCTCCTCATGCAGGCTGTGTTCTAATGAATTGAGAACATTTGGATCCATAACTATGTCTTCTTCATTCCAGATGATTTCAACAACAGAGTTCTCCTTTATGGGATTCAGCACAAGGTATGCTTGGTCATCACAATCTGAAAGTAGATCTGAAATAGCTGACTGGACATTATCACAATCTGTAATTGAAACTTGACTTCCCTGCATGCTGTCCTCTTCTGTGGACAGATCTGAAACAAAACTTTCTCTTTCATTATTTTCAGTCATATGGCCATCTTCAACCTGCTGATCTATAAAGCTGCTTACAGGACTGTCATCCTTTTCAGAAGAGGAAGAAGTTCCATCATCACCTTCTTGACCATGTGTACATTGTAGATCTGCGTTAACTTGAGCTGGAACATGACCGTTCAAGAGTTGATCTATCTCGTCTTCAGATAGAGGAGATAATACCTTTTATTTTCTTTTGCTCAAACAGTGATTGTCTTCATTGATTTCAAGTGAAGGAGTATACAGATTTTCCTCATACTGCTGATCCATTTCATGTAATTCCTGTTGACTGTCAAGATGCAAAATTGCTTCATTTTCCACCGTACTAAGATCTTGATCCTACTACAAATTTTCATGATCGTCTTTATGCTGCTGAAATGGAATTTCATACAGGGCTTCCATGATCTCATCATCCATGAAATTATCATCTTCATAATATTTCTCAAGGCTTTCAATAAAAGTAGAAGCATGTTTGCAACAGTCATGAACTAAATTTAATGATGGATAAGATGCTTGATATTTTTCAATGAACAGGACATGAAAATCATTTAAACAGTAAATACAGGCCGGCGGCAAATTTTCATACCAAGATTGGGCTTCACCTTCCAGAGTGGTCAGGAATATCTTCATCAAGCAATCTTCAGGAAAATCCACCTTCAACTTGCGAATATGCATGTGAAATCTAACTAGATGTAAAGCAGCATCCTTCTTACCATCATCGTTAAACGTAGGTAGATTCCTTGACCAATCTACCTTGGGCATCTTATTTGGAAAACCTGGGATGTGATCTCGGCTCATGGGAGCGTATCTTCTTGCAATCCGGTCCATCTTGACAATCTTAAAACTAATGATCTCCTTGCAGTGAAGTCACCATGAAGGATTGATTTCTGGATTTTTTAGTGAAATCGCCAGGTGAATGATTTCAGCCTTGCGGTGTCTGATCGTTGTTCACCATCAACATCATATATGAACTTGATACACGTACTAGGGCAAAACAATCTACAAGTCGAGTGTCACATCAATAGCAAACCATCGTCTTCCCCAGTATGGTCGCCACTATGTTAGTGCTCGAATCTACCTTAGGCTGAATAAGGTAAAACTCAAGGCAACATCAAACCAAGCTCAGCCTCGTAGCTAGCCCTACGAGGACAGGAGAGGGCTCTCTCCGGGTCTATCTAGGCAAAAGATGTCCAATAGGGCCTGAGATGACCTATTAATGGATACTGATTTTAGGCTAGTAAATAGATATGAATGAGGTATTTTGATAAATGATTAGGTTTTCTGGGCTGTATGGGACCAAGGACAGCGTGAGCAGAGAGATTTAATCAAAGGCACAGAGTATTTCATAAGGCGAGATAGGCATGAGGTTTTAGCAATCAAATTTAATTTAAATGGGGTAAAAGACTCTTTAAGAAGACTGAAAAGGGCATTAACCAATGAATCCCTTCCAGGCAGAAGAAGACACACAGAAAATGAATGCTTTCCCAAGGCAGAGCAATTAACATGGATTCTACCTTTCTCACTTAAAAGCATTCATCTAGAAATGATTATGAAATGAACAGTAAACATAACGAGGAACATATGAAACAGAGAAGAAACATATGCCAAACATCATACCGCAAGAATCTTACAAATCAGAGCTGCACCATTTAATTATTTCTCTGTCAAAAATGTACAGTGATAGAGCTGGGTTTTTTCCTCCCACTCTTTTCAGAACTCCCCCTTTACAAATGTTTTTACAATACATTAAATAAACTCAACTAAAAAAACAAATCGACCAAAATAAGGGATGGTTTTAATGATTATTATCAAACAAAGCTGAAGAGCCAATCATTTGTTCTGAAGACAGAACAACGTTCCCTTGAAATCCTCTGATGACCAACTAAAAGACCAAATCTGGAGCATAGAGCCCTTGAAATGCAACTGAAGTCATAAATAGGAAATCGATCCTATTTCTCAGCTATGGTTGATATCTTCGTTCAAATTTAGGCTTTCTGATCTTTGATTTTTATCCTTTTACCTTTGCCATTCGAATAAAAACTAATTTTAAAATAAAAATAGTTCAATATCCCCTTTGTGTCTGTGGCTTACTACGAAAAGCAGCTACACGTTCATTGCTAACACAGTTTGGAAGCATTTCTTCCAAATAACCATTCCATTTTCTCTCAAGATGGGTCATTGAAGAAGCTCACAAGGCTTTTTCTAAGCGACGCTGTGCTATTCTTTCACGCATCTCAGCTTCAGTGGCCCGCTTCTCTGCCAACTCCCTTTATCACCTTGACAGGATTTATTTGTAACTTTTCAAGAAACTGATATTGCTCCTGAGGAAGAGATGCGATGACACCGATAACACCATTGACTGTTTCAAATATAACAGTAGGAATCTGGCTAGATTCTGCATCTCAAACAATGTCTAAGGCCCCTCCGAAACTTGAAAGCCATTTGCGTTGCACGTATTTTCCTGTCATCTTCCATGGATTAAAAGGTAAGGTTTCAAAGTGTATAGATGGATCGAGCTGCACCGGTGAAGTGGACGCAACAACCTTCCAGCCCTTGGGAACCCGACATCCTTTGATGTTTGTTTCCTCTATGCATTCTCGAAACAAAAATGCACCTATGTTTGATAGGCGCAAAGTCTCCATAATTACATTGCTTGTGAATGTCATCGATTTATAATACTCCCATAAACTGTGAATAACTCTTCAGTAGCTTCTGCGACTCGGCAGTTCCAGAATCCAAACCAATGATATGTTTCATCAGCATGTTGAATGATATTTAGAGCGGAAAGATTTGCTTGTTTTTATGAAATTGAGAAGCAATGTATAAATTTCGGGCCTGGGGCTCAATGCGCCGCGCACAGGCCCAATGCGCCACGGCCTTTGGGTGCGCCGCGCCTGTGGCAATTTCAACTGACAATTTCAGCCCAATGCGCCGCGCTCAACTTCAACAAAATTCAAACAAAAAAAAAATCTTGGTAGCATACAAGGCTCTTGCAATGTGGATTTGCATCAGCTAAAATTTTAGTTTCCTCTGTTAACCATGGCTAAATCGTATCACAACACACGTAATATTATCTGCACTGCCTTTTCAATATGCTTCCTCTGTAAGATTTTTTGCAACTAATTCTGGATCCTCAGTAGACTGAATCATTGCAACTGCATCCTGGTTAGAAACAACATCCCACAATCCATCACTCGCAAGAAGGAGAAATTCAACATTTTCATCAGCAACCTCTTCCTGAATCTCTGGCTCAGCAACAACATACTGCTTTAAAAGTCTGTCACCAAAAGCGCGTGAAACAGCAAGAACCCCCCCAACATGCCACGTAAATCCTCCAGCGTCCTCAATTCATTGACGCTCATCAGTATGATTTGGTTTATGGTCCCGAGAAAGAGCAACAGCTTTTCCAGCCCTGCATATAACAACTCTTGAATCCCCAATGTTTGCAACCAGCAATCGATCCCCTACAAGAACTGCAATTGATTCTGTCGAACCAGCATCTCTGTGTTGACTATTTTCTGTATTGAGAAATTCCTTGTCTGTTTGTTTGTAAGAATCATCTATTGCCAGCTTTGTATCACTAATAAATTTTGGGTGGCTTATCAAATTGGCAAAAGTTTCTATTTCACGTATTCTGCAGCTCGAGCACCACCATGACCATCAAAGACTCCAAACAAGCCAACTATTACGCCTGAACTTTAGTGCTTCTTTAAAAGCAATAAAGGCTTCCTTGTTCCTCTTCTTCATCATATGAAGGCAAGCAATGTTGTTCCATGCTTCCCCGTTATCTGGATCAAGCTGCACAGCATGAGTAAACCCATCTATGGCTTTATCAAAGTCTCTTTCCTTTAAAGTTTGTTTCGCCTTCCAACCTATTTCAATTGACTTTTTTGATAAGTTAAACATGCTAATGAATATTTGAAACGAGAGAATATCCTGTATGACCTGGACCTTGATTTTCAATTTAAAAAATCCACTTTTACTCGAAAATTTGGCACTTTTCACATGTTTTTGCTTGTCTGTGACTTTTTGGAGTGAATGATAAATCTTGTCTATCTGTTGCAGGATTGCTGGAACTGCTGAAGATGGTAAGGTGACAGAGCTGCCTTTGAAGCTATTTACATATGAAGAAATTTAAAAATTACATTGGGTCTGCATAAAGATAAACTATGCTATATTTCTTCAAAATCATGATCAAGCATATGATGATGAAATGATTTGCTGTGAAAACTAATGTTGAACCTCCCTCATGCGCCTGCAGGCATGATTTGACATTTCAGAAGACAAGACCCTAGACTCAGAAACTAAAAGACTCTTTTGACCAAAATAACCATCCATGACTATGAATGACTAAAACATTAAGTTTGATGAGTTTTGATGAACTTTAGTGGTTAGACATATACCAGCATATACATGACATGAGGAAAATAAACAACAAGCCCTTCCGTTAGATTATGGCATGCTCCCTTAGCGGAATGCAGATGAATGAGCGGGATGAGACACCTAAAAATTGAAATGAAAAAGTGAAATGATCTCTGACGGAGGACTGACAAGACCGGCTCTAACAGGTAGATGGCTGCACAGCAATGGCAGGCAAAGTAGAAGGAGTGGCGAGCCGGGATGAGGGCGAATTGTGGCACAGGAGATTGGGCCATCTTCACCATGGCGCTTTGAAAATTTTGCAGCAGATTTCTACCGAGCTTTCCAATGGTACACTTGCACAGTCAAATCAGTGCAAGGGATGTAATTTGGGAAAATTTGTGAAGACCACTTTTCATGAGAAGGATAGTCGCACCTCGACGATCCTTGAGAGAATTCACATAGATGTGTGTGGACCTTTCTCGGTTGCTTCAAAAGAAAAGCACAGGTATTATGTGATATTTGTTGATGACTTTTCTCATAAGTGTTGGATCTTCTTCATGCAGAAGAACGAGACATACTCAAAGTTCTGTGAGTTCAAGGCGCTGGTTGAGAAAGAGTCGGGGAAGCAGGTGAAAGCTCTAAGGAGTGATAATGGTGGTGAATACATCTCTGGCGAATTCAAAGACTTCTGTAGCAAAGAAGGAATTTGAAGAGAAATCATAGCGCCTCATAACCCACAGCAGAATGGGGTCGCGGAGAGAAAGAACAGAACGATTGTGGGTGTTGCACGGGCGATGTTGCATGATCAGGGCCTTCCCATACACTTGTGGGTTGAGGCATGCAACACTGCGGTTTATGTGAAAAACCGTTGTCCTCATAGAGTACTTGGCATGAGTACACCCGAAGAGGCGTTTTATGGTAAGAAGCCTAATATTTCTCATTTGAAGATTTTTGGCTCAACTGTTTACATTCATGTGACGAAGGATGCCAGGAAGAAGCTGGAGACGACCGCAGAGGTTGGGATATTTTTGGGGTACACAAAAACACCCCACAATTATCGTGTGTATTTTCCAGATAGTCGGATGACTGTCGTGCAACGGGATATCAAATTTCATGAGGATAAATCCATGAAGTTGTCGCCTGAGAGGAAGCTACACTTGCATGCAGAGGAGGAGCTACTTATTCCTAAATATGAGCCTCAAGATGTGGATCAACCACAAGAGGAGGTTCATGGAGTAGAAGAAACCACTCATGCAGCGCCAAACATCAGAAGGCGGAAGCGCACTACAGAAGCTGAGCGACTGAATCTTGATGCAGTGCATAATGTAGGAGTTCCTACATCACAGCGTAGACAAATATAGTCACCAAACTGATTTACTGGATACATGGCTCTGATGAGAAAGTGTATCGTGATGGAGCCATCCTCTTTCAAGGAAGCTGTGGAGGATCCCGCATGGGTAGATGCCATGGTGGAAGAGTATGATTCGATTGTCAGAAACAGTGCATGGGAGATTGTCCCAAGGCCGAAAGGGAAATCAGTGGTAAGTTCAAGATGGATATACAAAGTGAAGCAAGCTGATGATGGGAGCATTGAGAAGTATAAGGCAAGATTTGTTGCCTGGGGCTTCTCATAGATCGAGGGGATTGAATATGAAGAAAACTTTGCACCTGTTGCAAGGTATTATTCCATACGAACCATCCTTTCTCTCTCAGCGTAGATGGGTTGGCACATTCATCAGATGGATGTGAAGACTGCGTTCCTCAATGGAATCATTGAGGAGAAGATGTACATTGAGCAGCCTGAAGGATTCGAAATCTTCAGCGGCAAGTCGCATGTGTGCAGGCTCAAAAGAGCATTATATGGGCTGAAACAAGCACCTCATGCTTGGTACACACAGATAGACAGTTATTTCACCGAACTTGGTTTCGCCAAGAGTGAGGCGGATCCAAACCTATACCAGATTGTGGTGGAGGGTAAGATTTTCATCATTGTGCTTTATGTAGATGATTTAATACTAACGGGTGATGAACTATTGATACACTCATGCAAGGCAGATATTGCAAAGGAGTTCGAGATGAAGGACTTGGGCCTCCATTATTTCCTGGGATTGGAAATTTGGCAGGGGAAATGTGAACTGTTTGTGTCTCAAGGCAAGTATGCTCGGGAGATACTGGAGAATTTTCACATGCAAGGCTGCAAGCCTATTGACACTCCTCTTCCTGGTGGTTGGAGGAAAGAGGATGCTACATCGACAGAGGTAGCGGATGCCACTATTTATCGACAGTTGGTTGGTTCGCTCATGTATTTAGTCAATACACGACTGGACATATGCTGTGCTATGAACCAGCTTTCACAAGTGATGGTTAAGCCTACCAAGCTCTTTTGGAAGGTAGGCAAGCATGTCTTGAGGTATCTCAGGGGCACATTTGGGTATGGATTGTGGTACAGACAGTCGGATAAGGTGAAGCTGCATGGCTTCACAGATGCAAATTGGGCAGGAAGCCCAACAGACAGAAAGAGCACATTTGGAGGGATTTTCAGTATCATATCTACAACAGTTTCTTGGTACAGTAGGAAATAAATATCCGTGGCACTCAGTTCAGCAGAGGCCAAGTACATGGCAGCAAGTTTGGCTGCATGCGAGGCTATATGGATGAGGAAGATCCTGGTCGGTTTGTTCGGTTATCACTTAGATCCCATGGTGATATATTGTGATAATCAGAGTTGCATTAAAATCTTGGTTAATCCAGTATTTCATGATAGATCTAAACATATTGACATCCGGTGCCATCATATCAAATATTGTGTGCAGTGGAAGATCATGTTGCTTTCTTACATTCCTATAGAGGACCAGGATGCAGATATTCTGATGAAGGTGCTCACTAGGAGAAAATTCGAATACCATAGAGATAGGATCAGGGTGGAAGATAATCCCTATCTTGTTGAGAGGGAGTGTTGAGATTAAACAAGATGATGAGCTTAGTGAAAAGAGTCGTGTTCACTAAGTGGGCCTACAGGCTATTTTTGGCGCAAAGTCTATTTTTAGACTATGTCTATTTTTAGACATGTCGATCATATTCTATGAGTTGCAGGATGCTATTTGTGGATGGTTGGTCAAGTTGGAAAAATATATGGACTTCTATTTTTAGACATATTGGGTGGAGTCTATTTTTAGACTACCAGTCTAAAAATAGATATGTAAAATATTATTAGCTCTTAATAATATTTGGACTCTAAACATTATATTATTCTCTTGGAGCACTTCAGTTAAGTGCACAGATGTGGCACAGTAGTTGATAGAAGGAATTATGCTATTCCTGAGGGTTTACTGGAGCTATTGCATGGATGAATTTAGTTAGAACTCATGTGACAGAGTTTGGTGGAGTTGGAGAAGTAGTTGGTGGAGTTGTATTTAGTTTAACTCAGTTAGACTCAGTTGAGCTTGTTGTATCTAGTCTAAATGAATGGTAAAATAGTGAGAGTGGAGTGAATTAATTAGTTAATTAATTCACAAATAATAACTCATTAATCAACTAAAGAATACATCAGTTAACTACAGTGCATGGTAGTTTCAGTGGAGACCAGTGGAGAGATAGGTGAAAGGGCAAGTGTGTCTATCAATTGTGACTATAGTGATGCATTGATTGCATCCAACACTCAGTGGAGATGCCAATGAGGATTGTGTGAGAAAGGCTGGAGTAATTTGAACTCATTCAGAGCCATTTTTCAGCAGGGATTGCGTAGTAGAGGTAGTCTAGCAGGTGACAAAGATCGGTGCATGGATTTGCAAGATTGGGCCTGATTAGTGTGTAGCAATTGTATTGTACTGAGAGCTTGATATGATCAGATTTGTATGAGGATTGTTTCATGATCTCTATGACATATATTATATACAGATAGTTTGGGTTTTCAGCTTCAGGCTTTCCCGTTAAACAATTGTGTTAATGTGTGTGAATTTTTATTGTTTCATGTGTGCATTGCAATCTTGATTTAATTTCCGCAAATGATCAATGGTGGAATAGATTCTATATTTTGCATGAAGTTAAAATAGTGTGAGATCAGGAGAATCTTGGACATATAACACATAAGTTATATAATTTCTACAGAGCTATTGAAAAATGTCAAAATTGAAAGTGTTCAAAATCACTTGCAACCTGAACGACCAAATAGGCCTCGGCGATACGATCCTGACGCCGTGAACGACACTCAAATCCGACACTGTATGTGAAAGTTATTCAAGTTTGAAAATTCACAATTTCATGCAAAAGTCCAGTTTGACCAGGTTTGACTTCCAAATTTGAAAAATTAAAAAAGGAATATTCCTTGGAATATTCCACCTCGGCCAATCAATGTTTTACAAGTGGCAATTTGTGATTCGATTAAGGTTTGACTTTTGAGATTTTTGGCCAATCACGAGCTGCCACGTGGCAGGCTTGGAGGCTGCCACGTGGCCCCTGGCCTATGGAAATTTCGGCAGTGCAATTTGTTTTTGGGAATATCGGATTTGAACCTCGGACCACATGCGAAACAACGCATGCAGTTACCGTTGGACCACAAGTTAGTTCTTAACTTATGAATGTTATTGCACATATATAAAGTTTGAATATCATATGGTTGGGGCGGAAAGGGGGCCAGCCCCTAAGGGCCAACCCCCTATCCACAAGACCAAGCGCTAGAAACCATGCGCTCTATCAACCCCGATGGTTATGTTTTCAGTTTGGCGGGTTGTTCCGTTCACATGAAACTGGTGGAGGTTATGTTTAAAAATTTATGCCACGGTTTATTAAACCATTGGATCGACGGTTAAGCCGGTGGTTTTGGCGGATTCGCCATGTGACCGCCCTTTCAAAAATTTAATGTCACTTTTATTAACCACCGACGAATTTGGCACCTTCCCTCTATTTTTTGAATTTCCGCCCTTTTGGAGGGGTTAACTCCAGTTTCTCCACAATTAGTGGAGGTTTTCAAGGGAAAATTGGGAAAAAATGGTTTTGGCCATAACTTCTCCAATACTGAACCTTTTTGGACGATTTTTTTTTTTTTAATTTCAGGTATTCATAGGATTCTAAATCCATTGGAATAAGTTTTAGAGCCATTGGAGTTGATCTTCAGTCCCTTTCTCTTCAGGGAAGCAATGAGAGCCACGAGGGCCAAGAGGGAGTTGGAGCTGTGTTGAGATATGGTTAACCATTTGAGGTGAAAAAAAAGTCATTTTAGACTATTTTCAACATTCCAGAGCCATTAGGATAGGTTCCATAGGCAGTAGAGGTGTTCTACAACCATTTTAGCTTCAGGGAATCTTTTTGAGCCATTAGGGCCATTGGGGAAATGGAGCTATATTGGGTTGTACCTTTATGTTTAAGGTGAAAAAAGGACCATGATCAACTATTTTCCACCTTATGAACCTAATGGAAGAGGTTTCAAAATTTTTTGAAGACTTTTAGAGCCCGAAAAACTTCAGGAGAGTTTTCAGGGCCACTAGGGCCATTTTGGGGTTGGAGCTGTTTTGAGTTGTACCTTTCTGTTTGAGGTGGACCAAAGATCATTTTAAGATAATTTTAACCTTATGAATCTAATGAAATAGGTTTTAGACCTGTTTGAAGACTTCTACAGCTTGAAAATCTTCAGAGGAGTTTAAAGAGCCGCGAGGGCCTTATTGAAGAAATCATTGTTTATGGTAATTCTTCATTGTTTAGTGAATTTGGAAAGACATTATTAACTTTTTCATGTCTTTTGAATAGTATTTTCATTCAGATTTGTCTATTGAGACACTTTTAAACTTGTATTATAATTTTGGAGCATTTTAATACAAGAGGACAAGCTCATTTTGGGAGGCTTGATCCAGCAGACGTAGCCCAGGAGGGGCGAACTGCTCACCAAACATTTGTGTCATGTTATGATGAAGTTATCTTGCTGTAAATTTTTGATTTAATATGTTAAAAAAAAATTAAATTAACTTGTCTTCACACATAAACTCTTATATAGTTACCAAAAACACTTTTTTTTAATCCACAAGACATGAAGAATTTTGCACACATTTAAATAATGGAAATGGATACATTGCACACATTTTCAAGTACTTCCATTTTCATATCAGATGGTATCAGAGCATAGTTTGAGCTTATGTTGAGCATTTTTTTTTGTGAAAAAGGTGTTAAAATAGTGTAAGAGATTGACTGTTTTATTGGTTGCAAAATGGTTTCTTGTATGAGTTTTCTTGAGTTGAAAAGATAGTTGTTGATAGCTAAGTCTTGGAAAGGAAAAAAGAGTTGTAGGCTATTTCCTTACCCCAAAGTACCTCTATATTATCTTTGGAAAACAAACCCAATTGATTAAGTGTTTGCTACAAAAACTATTGGAGTTTGTGTTTTATGGCTACTTGAATAAGAAGGGGTGTTTAAAGACATTTGGTTAAAAGCTTGTCATTTGATTGAAAGCATTGAGAACTTTTCTTTGGAAGTTCCTTTTGTTATTTTGACCATTTACATAATGTCAAATTCTTCTACAAGTGAATTTTCCTCCTTCACAAGAGTCTTCAATGATGACATGAAGAATGAGTTCATTAAGGTGAAGGACATGGTGCAGATTCTAATTGAGGATCAAAGAGAAAGTGTTAAGCTTCATGCAAAGTTGTTAGCCATGAAGTAAGAGAAGGAAAAAAATCTCCAAAGGTTGCATGACATGGAGAAACAACTCCTTCAAGCTCAAGAATATTTGTCCAAGAACAAGCGTGGGGAAGAGGTAAACCATTCCAACTTGTCTTCAATTTCCTTTATTAAAAAGTGTGTTGGTTCTTTTGAAAAATACAAGGGGCATAGGGTCCAAAATAATGTTTAAGATGGGCTATAATGAAGGAAAAGGTTTGGGAAAGCATGCACAAGGCATCGTTGAACCTATTTCAGTTGTGGAGCGACCCAAGAATGTTGGTCTTGGTTATGTGCAGTTTAATGGTGAAGACTCCAAATCCTTGAATGCATGTGATGAAAATTTAAAGAGAACCTTTATTCCAAGTTCTAAAATGCATATATGTAAAATTTGTTTTAAGGATGATTGCCATTGTTTTAAGCCATCATTGCAGAAAGTAGAGGGTAACCATGTCGCTTATGGCGAGCCTTCAAGTTCAAATAGTTTTCAAGACAAGAACTGTGAAGAAAGTCTGAAAAAGAAAGTTGTCTCCTCTACTAGTTCATCGTCTTTTGAAGACAAAAAGGATGTTCTTTCCATGCAGCAAAAGAGGTATAATTATTCACATGATCAATTTTATTATGTTTTAGCAAAGAATGATAATTTTGCTTGTTCCAATGAAACAAAGTTTAGTTGCACATTTTGTGGTGTATTTAACCATGTTGCTTCAAGTTGCTGGTTAAAAAAGAAAGCACACAGGAAGCAGAAGATGCAAAGAGAACTTTCTCAGAAAGTGCTTAAGAGTTGCACATTTTATAAAAGGAAGGGACATGATATCTATCATTGTTGGACTTTGCATCCAACAAATCGTCCAAAGCACATGCAACTAGAGGACAAAAATATTGGCGTAAGTGGATCTATGGAGTCCATTATCGATGTGGAAATGGAAGATTCACATGAAGGTGTATTGCAACCGCAAAAAATGCCATGGAGTTGGCTTGGTAGGAAGTGGATTAAATTCTTATTGCAGTAAGCCATACTCATTTTTTACATGCAATTTTTAGATTGGTATGCATGTATTTCAGTTGAAAAGTTGATGCAAGATTGCATGTAAAAGCAGTTTCAGTGAAGGAATTTCTTTGTTGTTGCAAAGTTTCACCATGGAGGTGTAAAAGAGGAGTATGATACTCACTTATATTGCAGCAATTTATTTTGGTTCAGCTCTTAGTCACCCACATGCTTTTGGGATGATGTACTTGTTGGTATTTGAAAAGAAGAGTTGAAGTTGCACATGTACATAGAGGTTGTATGTGTAAATAGCGAACTGTATATAGTTCATTGTACATGATACATACACATGTGTTTGTCAAGATGTATCTTGTTGTTTATCGACTTGTGTCGATTGTGTCACACATGTTTGTCAACTTGTGTCGATTATGTCAAACATGTTTATCAACTTGTGTCGATTGTGTTACACTTGATTTTCAACTTGTGTCGATTGTGTTACACATGTTTATCAAATTGTGTTGATTGTGTTACACATGATTGTCGACTTGTGTCGATTGTGGGCACATGTTTTACATTGATGGTTGTGTCAATTGTATAGAAAATTTCATTGTCAACTTGTCGTTGATGTCATATGTTGCACAAGGTTCCTTTGGTGTCGATTGGTGCAGAGAACGAAGTGTCGGTGCAAAGAAGTACAAGATTTTATGAGATGGAAAGGCATGCAAGAAAAGAGGACACAAAGTTTAGCAGGGGTCATTGCTGGTTTTAGTATGGCAGATTGGTATGGTGAGAAAACTTGGTCAGGACTCGGCATAAGTACATGGCTCATTCAACAAAATTTGCCATGTAAACAGTTGGAAATTCAGGAAAATTTTGGAGGCTGAAGAGAAGAGGATGTTGATATTCTCTCATTTTCTGTATTACAGTTCAGTTTCATCATTTCAGTGAGATTTTGGGGTCCAAAAGCTTCTCATTTGGGAGGTGTGATCAGGAGCTCAAGTCTAAGCTATTGAAAAAGCTCAAAATTGAAAGTGTTCAAAATCACTTTCAACCTAAACGACTGGATAGGCCTCAATGATACGATCATGATGCCGCAAACAACACTCAAATCTGACACTGTATGTGAAAGTTATTCAAGTTTGAAAATTCACAATTTCATGCAAAAGTTTAGTTTGACTAGGTTTGACTTCCAAATTTGAAAAATTAGAAAAGGAATATTCCAAGGAATATTCTTGGAATATTCCTCAAAATATTCCCTGGAATATTCCACCTGGGCTAATAAATGTTTGACAAGTGGCAATTTGTGATTGGATTAAGGTTTGACTTTTGAGATATTTGGCCAATCACGGGCTGCCACGTGGCAGGCCCGGAGGCCGCCACCTGGCCCTTGGCCTATGGAAATTTCAGCGGTGTAATTTTTTTTTGGGACTATCAGATTCGAACCCCGAACCACATGCCAAACAGTGCACGCGGTTATCGTTGGACCACAAGTTAGTTCTTGACTTATGAATGTTATTGCACATATATAAAGTTTGAATATCATACAGTTGGAGCGGAAAGGGGGCCAACCCCTATTCATAAGACCAAGCGCTGGAAAACGTGGGCTCTATCAACCCCGATGGTTATGTTTCAGTTTTGCGGGTTGTTCCGTTCACATGAAACCGACGGAGGTTACGTTTAAAAATATATGCCACGGTTTATTAAACCATTAGATCGGCGGTTAAGCCGGCGGTTCCGGCGGATTTGCCATGTGACCACCCTTTCAAACATTTAATGCCAATTTTTTTAACCGCCGACGAATTTGGCACCTTCCCTCTATTTCCGCCTTTTTGGAGGGGTTAACTCCAGCTTCTCCATAATTAGTGGAGGTTTTCAAGGGCAGATTGGGCAAAAATGGTTTTGGCCATAACTTCTCCAATACAGAACCTTTTTGACGATTTTTTTTTTGATTTCAGGTATTCAAAGGATTCTGAATCCATTGGAATAGGTTTCATAGCCATTGGAGTTGATCTTCAGTCCCTTTTGCTTCAGGGAAGCAATGAGAACCATGAGGGCCAAGAGGGATTTGGAGCTGTGTTGAGCTATGGTTAACCATTTGAGGTGAAAAAAAAGTAATTTTAAACTATTTTCAGTATTCCAGAGCCATTGGGACAGGTTCCAGAGGAAGTAGAGGTGTTCTACAGCCATTTTAGCTTCAAGGAAGCTTTTTGAGCCATTAGGGCCATTGGGGAAATGGAGCTATATTGGGTGGTAACTTTCTTTTTAAGGTGAACCAAAGACCATTCTCAGCTATTTTCCACCTTATGAACCTAATGGAAGAGGTTTTAGAACTGTTTGAAGACTTTCAGAGCCCAAAAAGCTTCAGGAGAGTTTTCAGGGCCACTAAGGCCATTTTGGGGTTGGAGCTGTTTTGAGTTGTACCTTTCTATTTGAGGTGAACCAAAGATAATTTTCAGCTAATTTCAACCTTTTGAACCTAATGAAAGAGGTTTTAGACTTTTTTGAGGACTTCTACAGCCCGAAAATCTTCAGAGGAGTTCAAAGAGTCGCTAGGGCCTTATTGAAGAAATCACTGTTTATGGTAATTCTTCACTGTTTAGTGAATTTGGAAAGGCATTCTTAGCTTTTTCATGTCTTCTGAATAATGATTTTAATTCAAATTTTTCTATTGAGACACTTTTAAACTTGTATTAGCATTTTGGAGCATTTTAATACAAGAGGACAAGCTCATTTTGGGAGGCTTGATCCAACATACGTAGCCCAGGAGGGGTGAATTGCTCACCAAACATCTGTGTCATGTTATGCTGAAGTTATCTTGCTGTACATTTCTAATTTAATATGTTAAACAAAAAATTAAATTAACTTGCCTTCACACATAAACTCTTATATAGTTACCAAAAACACTTTGTTTTAATCCGCAAGACATGAAGAATTTTGCACACATTTAATTAATGGAAATGGATATGTTGCACACATTTTCAAGTACTTCCACTTTCAAATCACTTCATGTGTTTGCAATTTGCAATTAAATTTCCACAAGAGTTTAAGTAGAAGGATTCTGTATTTAACAGTGGCATATAATTGTTAGATAAGGAGAATCTGGGAATACATAATTGTATTAAAATTTCTACATGGTATCAGAGCAGTGTTAATATTTACTACATGGTATCAGAGCAAAGAAGATAGCAATATTGAAGCAATAGCTGATTTTGTTGGTGGAAACAATTCAAATTTGCTACAGGAATTTCTTGGTGCGACAATTGAGTAAACATTGAAATGGCTTTTAATGGTTTGCGGTTAGAGTAGGCACTCGAGGGTAGCTAAAACTACATTAAATGGAAGGATAGGATGGATGCGGTGCTTGAAGATAATGGTTTGAAGGAATTCATCGACAGTGATGTTCCTAAGCCCACTTTGACAGATGCTGCATTACTTGATGCCTAGCAAAAGAAAGTAGCGAAGACAAGAAGGATTATGTTGGAAGGTTTGCGAGACCATATTGTCTCAAGCCTTCATGGGAAAGCCACTCCATTTGCAATGTGGAAGGCTTTGACAGATCTTTTCCAAAGCAGTGGCGACCATAGGATATTGGCGCTGAAGGATAAACTTAGAAAGATCAAAATGTAAAAGAGGGACAATATTCCTAAGTATCTCACAATGTTTGTCCAATGTCGGGATGAACTGGGAAGTGTGGGAATCACGGTTGCTGATGATGATTTGGTGAGTTTGGCTCTCTTGGACTTCCTAAGAGTTGGCACAGTTATCAAGACTATGCCAACAGATGGGAAAAACTGCCAGATTGAGAATGACTGTGGTCGGATCTAGTGCAGGAGGAGTTCAGGCGGAACACTAGGGATGGCTCTTCATCAAAGCATGATGATGAAGAGGATTGTGCTTTGGCTGCCAAATCAAGGAAAGGGAAGGGGATGAAATTCCACCCAAAATTCGAGGCTAAAGGCAAGAAGTTGGATTTGTCCAAGGTGAAGTGTTTTCACTATCACAAACATGGGCATCTCACTACTAACTGCCCATGGTAAAAGAAGAACAAGAAGGTTGTTGGAGTTGCAGCTAGTGAGGCCCTTGCCTCACAATTTGAACTTGATTTCTCCTTGATCACATGCTTGGTTTCAAGCGCAATGGGATTGGTATGGTATCTTGATAGTGGTGCTTCCTTCCACATGACGAGAGATAAGGAGCTTTTCAGTGACTTGGAGGAGAAAGATCTCCAAATGCATATAGAGATGGGTGAATATGGACGATACCGTGTGACCGAAATTGGTACCATTACCTTTGAGAGGGATTCAAGTAAACCATTTATAATGAAATATGTTATGCATGTTCCAGGTCTGAAGAAAAACTTGGTCTCAATTGCGATGTTGGAGGACAGAGGTTATCACGTTGTTTTCAATGATGGAAAAACTTTCCTGCAACATAAAACAACGGGTCAAACCAAGAGGATAGGGATTCTAGTCAAGAATCTCTAAAAGTTGGAGGTAGATGGTTGCACTACAATGGTGGGCGAATCAGAAGAAGTGGTGAGCCAGGATGAGGGCGAATTATAGCACAAGCGATTGGGCCATCTTCACCATGGCGCCCTGAAAATTTTATAGTAGATTTCTACTAGACTTCCCAAGGGTACACTTGCGTAGATAGATTATTGCAAAGGATGTACTATGGGTAAGTTTGTGAAGACCACCTTTCATGAAAATCAGAACCGTGCTTCGGTGATCCTGAAGAGAGTTCACATAGACGTGTGTGGGCCATTCTTGATTGTTTCAACAAAAAAACACAAGTATTATGTTATTTTTGTTGATGCATATTCTCATAGATGATGGATATTATTCATGCAAAAGAAAGATAAAAAATTCTCAAAGTTTCGTGAGTTTAAAAAATTGGTGGAGAAAGAGTCGGGGAAGCAAGTGAAGGCTCTTTAGAGCGATAATGGTGGTGAATATATCTCAAATGAATTCAAAGACTTCTATAGCAAAGAAGGAATTCAAAGAGAACTCATAGCACCTCATAACCCACAACAAAATGGGGTTGTGGAGAAGAAGAACATAACGATCGTGGGTGCTGCACAAGCTATGTTGCATGATCAGGGCCTACCAATGCACTTGTGGGTAGAAGCATGCAACACTACGATTTATGTGCAAAACCGTTGTCCTCATACAGTACTTGGCATGAGTACACCTGAAGAAGCTTTTATTGGTAAGGAACCAGATGTTTTTCACTTTAATATTTTTGGCTCATCTGTTTATGTGCATGTGAACAAGAATGCCAGGAAGAAGCTAGAGTCGAATGCTAAATTTTGGATATTTGCGGGGTACACATAAACACCCCATAATTATTGTGTTTATTTTCCAAACAATCAAATGACTGTGGTGTGACGGGATATAAAATTCAATGATGAGAAAGCCATGAATTTTTCGCTTGAGAGGGAGCTAGACTTACATGCAGAGGAGGAACTGCTTGTTCCCAAAGATGAGTCTCTAAATGTGGATCATCCACGAGAGGAGGTTCATGGAGTGGAGGAGTCCACTCACACAGAGCCAAACATTAGAACTGGTAGAAGGGGTACCACAAAAGCCGAGAGGCTGAAGCTTGATGCGGCACGGAATGTAGGAGTTCCTACTTCATAGCGCAGATAGAGACAGTCTCCTAGCTGATTCACTGGATACATGGATCTCATGGGAAAATGTATTGTGACTGAGCCATATTCCTTTCAAGAAATAGTGTAGGAGCCCACATGGGTAGAAGCAATGGTGGAGGAGTATGACTCCATTGTCAGAAACAGTGCTTGGGAAATTGTTCCAAAGCCAGTTGATAAATCAGTGGTAGGTTCAAGATGGATCCACAAGGTAAAGCAAGCTGCTGATGGGAGTGTTGAGAATTATAAGGCAAGATTTGAGGCTCAGGGCTTCTCACAAATTGAGGGGATTGATTATGAAGAAACCTTTTCACCTGTCGCACGATATTCTTCCATAAGGAACATCCTTTCTCTCTTCACTAGGATGGGTTGGCACATTCATCAGATGGATGTGAAGACTGTGTTCCTTAATGGGATCATTGAGGAAGAAGTGTAAATTGAGCAGACTGAAGGATTTTAGATGTTCAGCAGTGAGTCACATGTGTGCAGACTCAAAATAGCGTTGTATGGGCTGAAGAAAGCACCCCATGTTTGGTACACTCGGATCGACAACTATTTCACTGGACTTGGCTTCACCAAGAGTGATCAGGTGCTCAAGCCTGAGCTATGGAAAAATCTCAAAATTTAAAGTGTTCAAAATCACTTGCCACCTGAACGACTGGGTAGGCCTCCACGATATGATCCTGATGCTGCGAATGACACTCAAATTTGACATTGGATGTGGAAGATATTCAAGTTTTAATTTTTCCCAGTAACCTTCAAAACTACACTTTGGAAGGAAAAAAATGGCATATTCAGAAAATTATTTTCTATGGAAAATTTTCATTTTTTATTAAAAAATTGGATGGCCTATCAGTGGGTGCCACGTGGCTCGCCCGGAGGCTGCCACGTGGCCCCAGGCCTAATGGTTCAATGTGTAAATTTTTTTTTGAAGTTTTAAAAAAAAGTTGGGTCATTCGGGCTGACCTGACCCGACCCGACCCAGTTGGGCACGGGTCACCCGTAGGTGGTGTCGACCTGTGAACCTAGTCAGGAGTGAATGTGAACCTGGTCAGGAGTGAACGTGAACGATTGGTCGTGAACACAATGGCAGGTCAACAGTGAACGAACCCTGGTTGGTCGTGAACACAATGGCAGGTCAGCAGTGAACGGGCCTTGGTTATTTGTGAATGTATGAGTTGGAGTTGAACGAGGGCGGTTAGCAGTGAACGCGGTTGGAGCTGAACGTGGGTCAGTTCTGAACGAGAGCAGGCTGTTAGCAGTGAACGCGGTCAGAGATGAACATGGTGGGTCACGAAGAAATGATGGATAAACACTAACCGTTGACCAAATTTGGTTCCAGCTCTGATAAATTCGGATATTCCACCAGTTTGGCACCCTTATCTACAATTGCTCCACTTTTGGTGGAGTGGTTTTAGGCCAGATTGGGCAAAATGGTTTTGGCCATAAATTTTTCATTATTGAACCTTTTTGGATGATTTTTTATTTATTTATTTCAGGTATTGAGAGTATTTTGAATCCATTGGAATAGGTTTCATAGCCATTGGAGTTGATCTTCAGTCCATTTTTCTTCAGGGAAGCAATGAGAGCCATCAGGGCCAAGAGGGAGTTGGAGCTGTGCTGAGCTATGGTTAACGATTTGAGGTGAACCAAAAGTCATTTTCGACTATTTTCAGAATTCCAGAGCCATTGAGATAGGTTATAGAGGTAGTAGAGGTGTTCTACAACCATTTTAGCTTCAGGGAAGCTTTTTGAGCCACTAGGGCCATTTTGGGATTAGAGCTGTTTAGAGTTGTACCTCTCTGTTTGAGGTGAACCAAAGATCATTTTCAGATAATTAATACCTTATAAACCTAATGAAAGAGGTTTCAGATGTGTTTTATGACTTCTATAGCCCGAAAATCTACAAAGGAGATCAAAGAGCCATTAGGGCCTTATTAAGTAAATCATTGTTTATGGTAATTCTTCACTGTTTAGTGAATTTGGAAAGGCATTCTTAGCTTTTTCATGTCTTCTAAATAAATATGTGCATTCATATTTGTCTATTGAGACACTTTTAAACTTGTATTAGCATTTTGAAGCATTTTAATACAAGAGGACAAGCTCATTTTGGGAGGCTTGATCCAGCAGACGTAGCCCAGGAGGGGTGAACTGCTCACCAAACATCTGTGTCATGTTATGCTGAAGTTATCTTGCTGAAAATTTCTGATTTAATATGTTCAAAAACAAATACAAGTAGTTTCATTATCAGATCATGAGTGTTAACTTCTACAAGCTCTAAAGACAGAGTCTGTAAAGGGCCAGGTAGCCTCTGGATCTCATCCTTTTATCAAAGGTGACATATCCAGTAAATGCCCCTACAATCAATATCTGGAACAGATAGAAGAAGTTGCATTTTCATATCAGTTAATTTAACTTGCCTTCACACATAAAATCTTATACAATTACCAAAAACACTTTGTTTTATGCAACAAGACATGGAGAATTTTGCACACATTTAATTAATGGAAATGGATACCTTGCACACATTTTCAAGTTCTTCCATTTACATATCAAATGGTATCAGAGCTTTGGTTAATATTGGTTATGCTCAGCTTGAGAATTTGTTTTTGTGCAAAAGGTGTTAAAATAGTGTAAGAGATTGATTGTTTTATTGGTTGAGAAATGGTTGCTTGTATGAGTTTTCTTGAGTTGAAAAGATAGCTATTGATAGCTAAGTCTTGGAAAGGAAAAAAAGAGTTGCAGGCTATTTCCTTATCCCAAAGTACCTCAAGATTATCTTTGGAAAAAAAACTCACTTGATTAGTGTTTTCTACAAAAGCTATTGGAGTTTGTGTTTTATGGTTGCTTGAATAAGAAGGGGTCTTTAAAGACATTTGGTTAAAAGCTTGTCATTTCTTTGAGAGCTTTGAGAAATTTTCTTTGGAAGTTAATTTTGTTAATTTGACCATTTACATAATGTCAACTTCTTCTACAAGTGAAGTTTCCTCCTTCACAAGATTCTTCAATGATGACATGAAGAATTAGTTCATTAAGGTGAAGGACATGGTGCAGATTCTCATTGAGGATCAAAGAGAAAGTGTTAAGCTTCATGCACAATTGTTGGCTATGAAGGATGAGAAGGAAGCAATTCTCCAAAGGTTGCATGACATGGAAAAACAACTCCTTCAAGCTCAAGAAGCTTTGTCCAAGAACAAGCACGTGGAAGAGGTAAACCATTCCAACTTGTCTTCAATTTCCTCCATTGAAAAGTGTGTTGGTTCTTTTGAAAAACATACAAGGGGAATCGGGTCCAAATTAATGTTTAAGATGGGATATAATGAAGGAAAAGGTTTGGGAAAGCATGCACAAGGCATGGTTGACCGTATTTCAGTTGTGGAGCGACCCAAGAATGTTGGTCTTGGTTATGTGCAGTTTAATGGAAAAGACTCCAAATCCTTGAGTGCATGTGATGCAAATTTAAAGAGAACCTCTAATCCAAGTTCTAAAATGAATATATGTCAAATTTGTTTTAAGGATGATTGCCATTGTTTTAAGCCATCATTGCAGCAAGTAGAGGGTAAACATGTCGCTTATGGAGAGCCTTCAAGTTCAAACAGTTTTCAAGAAAAGAACTATGATGAAAGTTTGAAAAATAAAGCTGTCTCCTCTACTAGTTCATCGTCTTTAGAAGACAAAAAGGATGGAATTTCCATGCAGCAAAAGAGGTATAATTATTCACATGATCAATTTGATTATGTTTCAGCAAAGAATGATAATTTTTCTTGTTCAAATGAAAGAAAGTTTTGTTGCACATTTTGTGGTGGATTTAACCATGTTGCTTCAAGATGTTGGTTGAAAAAGAAAGCACACAAGAAGCAGAAGAGGCAAAGAGAAATTTCTCAGAAAGTGCTTAAGAGTTGCACATTTTCTCAAAGGAAGGGACATGATGTCTCTCATTGTTTGACCTTACATCCAACAAATCGTCCAAAGCACATGCAGCTACAGGACAAAAAGCTTGGTGTAAGTGGATCTATGGAGTCCATTATCGATGTGGAAATGGAAGATTCACATGAAGGTGTATTACAATTGCAAAATACACCATGGAGTTGGCTTGGTAGGAAGTGGATTAACTTCTTAATGCAGTAAGTCATCTTCATTTTGTACATGCAAATTTCAGATTGGTATGCATGTATTTCAATTGAAAATTTTGATGCAAGATTGCATATAAAAGTAGTTTCAGTTGAAGGAATTTCTTTGTTGTTGCAAAATTTCGCCATGGAGGTGTAAAATATGAGTATGATATTCACTTATGTTGCAGTAATGTCTTTTGGTTTAGCTCTTAGTCACCCACATGTTTTTGGGATGATGTACTTGTTAGTATTTGAAAAGAAGAGTTGAAGTTGCGCATGTACATAGAGGTTGTATGTGTAATTAGCGAACTTTATATAGTTCATTGTGCATGATACATACACATGTGTTTGTCAAGATGTATCTTGTTTTTTATTGACTTGTGTCTATTGTGTCACACATGTTTATTGACTTGTGTTGATTGTGTCACACATGTTTGTCAACTTGTGTCGATTGTGTCATACATGATTGTAGACTTATGTCGATTGTGGGCACACTTTTTAAATTGATGGTTGTGTCAATTTTATAGCACATTTCATTGTCAACTTGTTGTTGATGTCATATGTTTCACAAGGTGCCTTTGGTGTCAATTGGTGCTAATAACGAAGTGTTAGTGCAAAGCAGTGCAAGATTCCATGAGATGGAAAGGCATGCAAGAAAAGTGGGCACAAAGTTCAGCAAGGGTCATTGCTGGTTTCAGTATGGCAGATTGGTATGGCGAGAAAAAATTGGTCAGGATTCAGCACAAGTACTTGGCTCATTAAAAAAAATTCACCATGTGAATAGTTGGCAAGTCAGGAAGATTTTGGAGGCTGAAGAGAAGAGGATGTTGATATTCTCTCATTTTTTGTACTACAGTTTAGTTTCAGAATTTCAGTGAGCTTTTGGGGTCCAAAAGCTTCTCATTTGGGAGGTGTGATCAGGAGCTCAAGTCTGAGCTTGGAAAAAGCTCAAAATTGAAAGTGTTAAAAATCACTTGAAACCTGAATGACCGGATAGGCCTCGGTGATACGATCCTGACGCCATGAACGACACTCAAATTCAACACTGGATGTGGAAGATATTCAAGTTTAATTTTTCCCAGTAACCTTCAAAACAACACTTTGGAAGGAAAAAAATGGCATATTCAGAAAATTATTTTCTATGGAAAAATTTATTTTTTTATTAAAAAAATGGATGGCCTATCAGTGGGTGCCATGTGGCCTACCCGAAGGCTGCCACGTGGCCCCAGGCCTAATGGTTCAATGTGTAAATTTTTTTTTGAAGTTAAAAAAAAAAGTTGGGTCATTTGGGCCAACCTGACCCGACCCGACCCGGTTGGGCATGGGTCACCCACGGGTGGTGTCGACCCGTGAACCTGGTCAGGAGTGAATGTGAACCTGGTCAGGAGTAAACGTGAACCTGGTCAGGAGTGAATGTGAACGGTTGGTCGTGAACGTAATAGCGGGTCAGCAGTGAACAGACCCTGGTTGGTCATGAAAGCAATGGTGGGTTAGCAGTGAACGGACCCTGGTCAGTTGTGAACGGACGGGTCGGAGATGAACGAGGGCAGTTAGCAGTGAACACTATTGGAGCTGAACGTGGGTCAGTTTTGAATGAGAGTGGGCGGTTAGCATTGAATGCGGTCAGAGCTGAATGTGATGGGTCACGAAGAAATGACGGATAAACACTAACCGCCGACCAAATTTTGTGTTGGCTCCGATAAATTTAGAGATTCCACCAGTTTGGCGCCCTTATCTACAGTTGCTCCACTTTTGGTGGAGAGGTTTTAGGCCAGATTGGGAAAAAATGGTTTTGGCCATAACTTTTTCATTATTGAACCTTTTTGGACAATTTTTTTTTTGATTTCAGGTATTCAGAGAATTTTGAATCCATTGGAATAGGTTTCAGAGCCATTGGAGTTTATATTAAATACCTTTTTCTTTAGGGAAGCAATGAGAGCCATCAGGGCAAAGAGGGAGTTGGAGCTGTGCTGAGCTATGGTTAACCATTTGAGGTGAAAAAAAAGTCATTTTTGACTATTTTTAGCATTCCAAAGCCATTGAGATAGGTTCTAGAGGTATTAGAGGTGTTATACAACCATTTTAGCTTTAGGGAAGCTTTTTGAGCCATCAGAGACATTTTGGGATTGGAGCTGTTTAGAGTTGTACCTCTCTGTTTGAGGTGAACCAAAGATCATTTTCAGCTAATTCATACCTTTTGAACCTAATGAAAGAGGTTTCAGATATGTTTGAGAAATTATAGAGCCTGAAAAGCTATAGAGGAGTTCAAAGAGCTGTTAGGGCCTTATTGAAGAAATCACTGTTTATTGTAATTCTTCACTGTTTAGTGAATTTGGAAAGGCATTCTAAGATTTTTCATGTCTTCTGAATCAGTATTTGCATTCATATTTATCTATTGATAAAATTTTAAACTTGTATTATCATTTTTAATAATTTTAATACAAGAGGAAAAGCTCATTTTGGGAGGCTTGATCCAGCAGACGTAGCCCAGGAGAGGTGAACTGCTCACCAAACATCTGTGTCATGTTATGCTGAAGTTATCTTGCTGACCATTTATGATTTAATATGTTAAACAAAAAATACAAGTAGTTTCATTATCAGATCATGAGTGTTAAATTCTACAAGCTCTAAAGACAGAGTCTGTAAAGGACCAGGTAGCCTCTAGATCTCATCCTTTTATCAAAGGTGACATATCCAGTAAATGCCCCTACAGTCAATATCTAGAACAGATCTAAGAAGTTTCATTTTCAGATCAGTTAATTTAACTTGCCTTCACACATATAATCTTATACAATTACCAAAAACACTTTTTTTATGCAACAAGACATGGAGAATTTTGCACACTTTTAATTAATGGAAATGGATACCTTGCACACATTTTCAAGTACTTCCATTTACAGATCAAAGAGTGAGGTGGATGAAAACCTATACCAGATTGTGGTGGAGGCTAAGATTTTAATCATTGTTCTTTATGGTTATGATTTAATACTGACTGGTGATGAGCAGCTGATACAGTCATGCAAGGAGGACCATGCAAAAGAGTTTGAGATGAAGGATATCGGCCTCTTTCACTATTTCCTTGGATTGGAAATATGACAGCGAGAAGGTGAATTTTTTATGTCTCAAGGTAAGTATGCAATGAAGATACTCGGTAAGTTTCACATGGAGGGCTGCAAACCCATGGATACTCCTCTTCTAGGAAACTGGAGGAAAGAGGACGCTACATATGGAGAGGTAGTGGATGCTATTGTCTATCGACAGTTGTTGGGTTCACTCATGTATTTAGTTAATACAATACCAGACATATTCTATGCGGTGAAATAGCTTAGTCAAGCGATGGTTAAGCCTACCAAGCTCTTTTGGAAGGCAGGCAAGCATGTCCTGAGATATCTCAGGGGCACATATGAGTATGGCTTATGGTACATACATACGAATGAGGTGAAGTTGCATGGCTTCACGGATGAAGATTGGGTGGGCAACCCAACAGACAAAAATAGCACATCAAGAGGGGTTTTCAGTACTAGATCTACAGTTGTTTCTTGGTATAGCAATAAACAGATATATATGGCACTCAGTTCAGCGGAAGAAGAATACATGGCAACAAGTCAAGATGCATGTGAGGCTATCTGGATGAGGAAGATCCTGGTCGGTTTGTCCGGTTCTCATTTAGATCCTACAGTGACTCATTGTGATAATCAGAGTTGCATTAAACTCTTGATTAATCCCATGTTTCATGATAGATCTAAGCATATAGATATTTGGTATCATCATATCAGAGATTTTGTGCAGCGGAAGATCATGTTGCTTCAATACATTCATACAAAAGATCAGGATGCAGATATTCTGGCGAAGGCGCTCACCAGGAGCAAATTAGAATACCATAGAGATAGGATCAAGGTGAAGGATAATCCCTTTCTTGTTGAGAGGGAGTGTTGAGATTCAACAAGATGATGATCCTAGTGAAAATTAAGCACCTACACTAGGTGGGGCCCATAGGATATTTTTAGGTGTATGTCTATTTTTAGAATGTTGAGCATGTTCTATTTATAACAGGAGTCTATTTATAGATGGTTGAGAAAATTCTATTTATAGATGAGATTCTATTTTTAGATGCATGGGCAAAGTCTATTTATAGATCACATGTCAATTATTATTAGCCCTTAATAATAATTAGACAATAAATAATAATCTATCCTCTTGAAGCACTTGATTTAAGTTAACTGATGTGACAAAACAATTGACTGAAGGAGTTTCGAGTTCTAAGGTTGGTTGGTGTGACATGCAGAGTGAATGAGTTATAACTGAGTGATTCGAAGTTGTAACAGAGTTGGATGAGTAGTTATGTGAGTTGTTATTTAGTAACCCAGTTAAGTGAGTTAAACTCAGTTGTGCTAGTTGTAACTAAAGATACACTAGTGAGATATCAATGAATTAATTATTTAATTAATTCACAAGCAATGGTCTCACATGCAACTGAAGAAATACTATTGTTAACTACATGCATGTCAGATCCAGTGGAGACCCAGTTGAGAGATAGGTGAAAGGGTCTGTTTGGCTATTAGTTGTGACTATAGTGGGCACACAAGTGAAACCAAACACACATTGGAGATACTAGTGAGGATTGCGTAGTCAAGGCAAGGAAAGATCGAATTCATTCAGGGATCTTCATCAACAGGGATTGTGCAGTGGAGGTAGGCTATTGGGAGGCAGTGAATTGGTGCATGCTTATGCCATTTTTTGTATAATAGTGTGATATGATTTTATATTGTATTGAGAGCTCTTGGATTAGAGTTTTGTATGAGATTGTTTCATGATCCATGATATATACATAATATATGATAGTGGAGTTTTTAGCTTTATGCTTTCTCAGTAAAAACATATGTGTTATGTGTGATTTATTTTTCTTCATGTGTTTTCAATTGGAAATTAAATTTCAGCAAGAATTTAAGTAGAAGGATTCTGTATTTAAAAATGGCATATAATTGTTATATTAGGAGAATATGCAACACATAATTGTATTAAAATTTCTACAGACGTTGCGCATATATAAAATTAACAAAAATTCTATATATTCACGTATTCTCTATCACATATATTACGTATATTCGCAACTTTTGCACACATACAAAGGTTGTGCATATACATAATATATGTGCATATACAGAAGATATGTGCCACATATGGAAGTTGCGCATATACTGAATATATATGCATATATGGAAGTTGTGTATATACAGAGGCTGCTTATATATGGAGGATGAAGTTGTGCACAAATTTTACATATGAGCATATACGAAAGTTGCACATATATGGTAGATGCACATATACAAAATCTACACATATACAAAAGTTGCACATATACAAAATATGTGCATATCTTCCGTATATATACAATTTACATATATGTGAAACTTTTGTATATACACATATTTGTTTTATATGTGTAACTTTCATATATGCACATATATTCCATATATGTGCAACTTTTGTATATACACATACAAAAACTATTAAATACAGAAGTTGTGCGCAACTTCTGTAATATGCATATATAGTAGTCTTGAGATATGCACAAGTTCCATATATGCACAACTGTATATGCACATATCTTATATATATGCACAAATTCCGTATATGAGCAATTTCTGTATATACGCTTGTTTAATATATGCACATATCTTCCATATATGTGCATATTTGGAAGTTTCACATATACAATAGATGCACATATGCGAAGGATATGCACATATACAAAAGATATATGGAGGATATGCGCATATACAAAAGATATATGCACATATACAGAGGATATGTGCATATTAAAAAGATATTCACATATACAAAATATATGCGTATATACGGAAATGTGCATATATGGAAGTTGCACTTATATATATGGCATATATGACAGTCTCTCGATATGCACAACTTCCATATATGCACATACCTTCTGTATATGAATAACTTCTATATAGATTTTTATATGCACATATCTTCTTTATATGCACTTCTACATATGCACAAATTTCATATATGTGTTTCTTTCATATATGTGTGTATCTTCCATATATGTGCATATACAAAATCTTCTTACAACGTTCCTTGCTGCAACTTTTCTACCTCAAGGTTTACTTTAATATATTTACTTTCTCTTTGTCACAAATTCTTGGCTATAACTCCTATTAATGTATCATTTATTTATGCTACTACCTTCTTCAATGCTCCCAAACTAAGTGAAAAAAAAAATCATTATTTATCACTCCAATTCCTTCGATCACTACTGCAATCTCTAACTCCTGACCACAAGTTTATCTATGTCATTTGTCTCAATCACCACAATATACTCTTCTCATTTCAATATGCTTCAAAAATTATTCTTGACTCTTACTTTGCAATCCACACTTTTCAACTAACAATCCTATCTCGTCATCTTTGTAGTTCATTATAACATCTCTGCATATCTTGGCTTGATATAGCGATGAAATTCAAATAAGAAGATCAATGCTATAAAATTTTCTTCAATTCCAAAGATTTCAATCAAGCAGGTCATCCTACTCTGATACCACTAATGATGTAGGCCTAGAGCTTAACTATATATATACCAAATCAAATTGAAAAGCGATCATGCTTCTTTTGGAGGACTTGGACTGAGAGACCTGAAGAAATTAAATGAGCTCATGGGAGATAAATTGTGGTGGCTCTAGATTAAAGGGGGTACAAAATAATGGAAACACATATGGGCTCATAAATATGGATAGGGAAGATCACAGGCCACCCTCCTTAATGACCCACCTATACCTGTAGGATCGTCTCTATAAAACCTTTCCAGATGAAATAGCCACATCATCTAAGACCATTACTTTTGGGAAATACATAATGGAACCACAACCTTATTCTAGGAGGGGTCCTAACAATAATTGCCACATCTATATTGTAACAATGAACTGTAAGGAATATAAACAACCATCAAATAGAAAAATGTAAGAACATTAGTATACTTCTGGAAGGAGGGCCCTAGTCAATAGGAATGACACAAGTGGAAAATAGAGTAATATTAGCAGATAGAAGGGTTCCCAGAAAGCTAGTTGACCTTGAATCAATTGTTTCAAGAAATATGTATCCTGGTGTCCCAAGCCTCAGATAAGTTCAATTGTGGTTATAATGCTTTGGGGTTGCTCTCAATTAAGGAGGCCTGCCTCATTGAGGTCAACATCAATGCCTTGCAATGTAAAATATTTTGGGACAAAGTTTGGAAGTATAATTTATGGCCAAAGATATCACACTTCTTATAGTTAATTGGAAACAAATGTATCCTTACATGGGAACAGATGATTAAAAAGGGGTATATTGGGCAGTTCCAATTTTTGTTGTGTAAGCAGAGTGAAGAAACAATGGACCACTTACTAAGTGAATGCTTGGTAGAGGCAGCGATATTTCCAGAGGCCAAAAATCTCTTTGGAATGATAGATTGGGAATACGACAACTTGCTAACAATGGAAAATAATTGGCTATGATCCTGATTCAAGAACCCAATCACTGATAGAGAATGGATCCTAGTACTAGGTTTCCTTCTATGGAATATTTGGAAAGAATGAAATAGACTAGTCTTCAACAATCAAAAACCTTCAAACTTATCTATATGGAAGACAGTCAAAGAAAACATCTATGAAACCATTTTGTCGGAGAAATGGGGGGAAGATGATTGGAAAGATTATTAGACTGAATCAATGATTCTCTTATCTAACAAATTTTCTTTGGAGATGATGTCCTAACCTGCCCCAGCTACAAGAGACATCACTGCTCGATCATTGTCTCTCTTCACAAAACCCCCTTTGGGTTTTGTAAAAATATTTTTTGATGGGGCCTGAAAAGACAATCCAAGACCGACGGGTTTTGGTGGGATTAATCATGATTCCTTTGGATCTCCACTAGGAATTTTTGTAGGTTATTGTGGAGTCACAACTATTAGAGAACTTTTGAGGTCTAAAATGGGCCTCCTAAGGAAAAATTTACAATCAAAATAAACATTAAAATAACCAATAGGATTCAAGATGATGATGTCAACCATGGGGGATGATTCACCATTTTTGGGGTAAAAAAGTAAAAAAAATTAAAAATAATAAAATAGTAAAACTAATTTTTCAACTTGTATTTTCAACTTATATCCCTAAGGTTTTACTAAAATTTCGAGAGAGAGTAGTCATTGGAAGAAAAATTTAATTCCTCATCCAAGGAGTACCCATGTTGCATGCTTTCGATGGACCCTACTATACAAAAAATGAAAAATAAATGAAAAATGTGATTAAAATCACATTTTTTTTGTATTTCTCATTTTTTGTGTAGCAGGGTTCATCGAAAGCATGCAACATGGGTACTCCCTGGATGATGAATCAAATTCTACATCCAACGAGTGTTCCCACTCGAAATTTGAGTAAACCATAGGGGGATAAGTTGAAAATACAAGTTGAAAAGGCAATTTTTTCTTTTTTCCCTCTAAAATTTGATGATGTAATCTAATATTATTTTATTATTTCCACTATTATTTTATAATTTCCTTAGGAGGCCTATTTTAGACCTCAAAATTCCCCTAATGCTTGTTGAGCTAACTGGTCTTGAAAAAGGTGTCTCCCTTGCTCAAATACTACGTTGCCCAAAGATTCAAATCGCGGGAGACTCGAAAATTATTATCCATATGGCACAAAATATAGTAGATGGCTCCCCCCCATCTAAGCTAGTGCGAAGTTGGAGACTAGATTCACAAGCAGGGTGAATAAAATCATTGATTGAAAATTTCCCATATTGCATCACAACTCACTCCCTGAGAGCTGGCAACAAGGTGGCAGAGTAACTAGCGAATTGAGGTACCATGTAAAGACATCAAGATGTATCAATGAGTTGGCACTTGGCTCTGAGTTCCTTTGACCTAGATCCATGATATGTGGCCTCTATCTCTAGGCTAATAGATGAAGAAAATAATTGTCCTGATGGGAGTGAACAATCAATATACAAAATGGCCTCTAGGCTTCACCCATATTGCACGTGACAAGTAGACTCTTCATTTTAATGGGTATTAATCAACGCAATGTATTTCATTTGAAGTATCACAAGGTAGTGGGTATTATTATGATGTTTCTCATTCGCATTTGGAAGGTTGTTGCGATTTGGGAGATGAACAATGTGTACAGGGTGGAAAATTGAAATAGGGGCTACCAAGAGGGCTTGATTTGGGAGTTGAATGGGCGACGAAGAACAACGAAGGCCTTTATGTAGGAGATTTTGTTTCGGACAACTCTTAAGAATTTTTCTGGGGCCGTAGAGCATGCTTGGTTTTCTCAACATGCCTCCTCGTGCTCGACTCTACGACTGTGAGAAATGACTCCTATCAGTGGTGTAGGCCCCTGTCCTGTGTGTCATTATTTAACATTCAGATACACTTTCTTTTTTGGTTGTGGATTTGTTATATTCCTTTTTTTGTGGTGTTAAGATCTTGGTTGCAGTTGTGGGGATTTTTGTGCTTTGGGAATTCAGTTCTCAAGTTGTGGACAACCCTATGGGTTGTTTATTTTATTGGGTTGGTATCTCGTCTGTCCAGGCTGAGGTGGATGTTGTGTGTCTAGAGATTTTCAGGTGGGAAAGTTTCTCTATCCCTGAGGTCTACTTCCTTTTTGATTTTTTTTTGTTAGAGGAGCCTTTAGTCCTTCCCCACCCTGGACTTGGTTCTTTGTGTATGTGGTCCGAGTGTTAAAGACGAGTCTACTTGGTGCCTGGTTGGTTGCAAAGTGTTGAATATCAGGGAATATTGTTTGGGGTGGGATAGAATTTCAAGTTTTATAATACTTCTCGTCCTTTGGGAGAGCATCCACCCTTGATTTTCGTGGGGTATGTCGAGAATTTAAGTTAGTCTTTCTTCCTCTCAACCTTGTCCATAGGTTTCTGTTATCAGTTCTTGTGGGTAGTGTCACTATGACGATTGGAAACCAATTTGTGCTTCAGGTCTAAGATATTTGTGTGTATACAAATATGCCTTGATAAAGAGGTCGACCCCATAGAGGAGGCAACCAACATGGGTAGGAAGCGCATAGAGCAGTCAATGAAAATTCATCTACTGTTGATTCAGTGAGTGTGGAGTGAAAGGGGGAAGTAGCCCAGGACTAGGGCTACTCCTAGGGATATGTGGACTTCTCGGTCACCTTGGAATCACTAGCTAAGAAATTGAGAGGAATCTAGGCCAACCTAAACATACTCAGGGAGCATAGATAAGAGGAAAGGAACGAGTTGGTAGCATATATGAATGACATCTAGTTTTTTTATAATGATATTCTAGAGCAGTTGACCAACTTACATAGGAGCCAACGACAAACTAATGACCTTCTGCATGAATTGGAGGCCATAGTAGAGCACACTAATTTCCGAATGCATGAGCCCCCCAACTTACTAGCAGTGCCTCCTTTGCACCCTCCTTAGCCACCTCCATATTATGATGTCCATGGGATGTCTCTTAATTCTGTCTCTCTTTTGGCATATAGGGATATCTAGCCCTTCGGAAATAAAGGCACACTGGAAAAATATTTTGCATACTCTAGCTCTCCTATCTAACAAATCGAGTCAGAGTGAAATCGGGAAAGCCATTGAGACTCATTTCATACTCTATATTTTCATGATAATATAATAAAATTTATTTAAGCGACAAAAAATATAATTAAAATACTTTTCCATTACTAGCATTTAGCTTTTGCATTCACTAATTACATTTGGTTTTGTTATTTTATTCATTTTATGAGTTGTATCCATTGTTTATTTGACTTGTGAGGCTGTGAATTTAGCATTGTATATCAAGATACAGTTCCTTTCTTATTAGTGTTTATTGTTGCATAATTATTTTGGTGCATGAGGATATGGTAGTAGGTAATTGTTACACAACATTTTACCACCGTCCCTGCAATCCCTCGTCCTGCATATTGGAGGATCTTTCCCATGACTTGTGAACAATGTCATACTCTGCAAATACCTTCTTTTCATCCTTCTACATAAGGACATCATTTCTCTTGTTGGAAATTTCCTCAAAAAAGCACACAAAACCTACGTCTTGGCCTTGGCGCGGGTAGCTAGTTCACCCCTCGCGCCGATGTGGAACATTTTCACTAGAGCCCGTGCCACCTGGCGCTCTGTCTCAGTGTAGCCCCCGCGCCAAGATTTTTTAGGAATGTTTAAAAAAAAATTAGAGGCAGAAGTTTCCTTCTAACTACCTCAGGGATGAGTCACTGGAAGTGGTTAAGCTGATCAGCCATGGATCCACTTCTACATTTGGGGGAAATTCTAAGTGTTGGTTCCGACACTTTTGACCAAATGTCGGAAATTTCCCCAATGTTTTTCAATCCCGCCCGAACTGTCGCTATACCGACGTCTAGAGAAAAGTGTCGCAATACCAACACTTAGACAAAGTGTCACAATTACGACGTTTGGAGGAATACGTCACAATTGAGACAATATGTCCCAAAGCATCGCTATTGCGACGACTGCTTCTAAATGTCGCAATTGTGACACAATGTCTAAGTGTCGCAATTGCGACGTTTGGAGGCATCCGTCGCAATAGCGACGCTTTGGCTACCGTCAGTATAACGACACTTATATGCAATAAACGACACTTATATGCCTTTGCAAAAATGGTCGACTTACAGAGCAGCGCGAGGAGTAGTTCATGGAGGCACCTTTGCGATTGTGCATAACTTGGAGAGAAAATAGTAATAATGAGAGATGATCCTTTAATTTCGTCTTTTATTTGTGAAGGTATGGATTGTCCAGCCTGCAATTCTATGCTGTCGAGAAAAACTTGCAATCCTCTGGAAACAAGACTGTTGTGAAGATTCCTGGCGAAGAAACCGACATCAGGTTCACGACTGTTGATGAACACATCATAGTCCGGTGAAGAAGGAACCAAGGAGGGTATTCTCAGTGAATGAGGGATGTTGAAATATTAATTTCAACTACCCTGTCCTCTGGCTGCTTTCTAAATCTGTTTGAATGGCTCTGTCAAACAGCCGCTTTCTAAAACTGATGAACAGTCAATTTTGGTTTTGAAATCACAGTCCCTGCACACTTAAAAATAGAGCGCTGTATTGTTTTGGAAACAAAGTAATTTAATAGTAAACGCGGGAGATTTTAATTCAGAAGAATGTGGTCCCACAGACCACAGACCAAATCATCCATCCACGTGGAAGCAAGCGATTCGATCGTGTTATTGTTTTGGCTCATCTGCATTGTGGAATTCCAGACCAGAAACATTATAGGGCGGAATTAATTTCATTTTCACGTCACAATTTTCCTCCATACGCAAAGCAAAAAAATGGACCTGAATTTTTATATGGCATATTCTATGAGGTTTTCGCGTCACAAATTAGGGTGACATCAACAAGCTATTTTGGAACGCGAATTTGTGATTGAAATCGGGTTTATTTTTTTTGAAGTCCGGATGTATGATATAGTTTTATTAATATTTTGTTATAAGTTTTGTTTCACCGCCCGATAGTTATTTAAACCATTGGCTCATATATAACATATGCGCAAATATTTCACTTTGGGCATTTGTAATGTGGGCCCCGAATACTTTAAATAGGTACATATACATTAGATAGTTTAAAAGTTTTGAGGATTGCACCCTCGGTGCAATTTTTTGTTTATAAGATTATATGATACATGTGAGATAAAGGTTTATTATTTATCATATATAAATAAATTTTATCAATATTGTACATTTACACTTTTATGAGGTGATGTTATAAGTAAATTCATAATATCTCTTTTTAATCCTCATTTTACTCCATAAATATGTTTGGAAATGAAATTTCAATAGATTAATTTTCTCCTAACCTATGTATCATCAATATTGTACATTTACATTCTTAATTATGAGGTGATGTTATAGGTAAATCAATGAATATCTCCTTTTAATCTTCATTTTACTCCATGAATATGTTTGGAAATGAAATTTCAATAGATTAATTTTCTTGCTATTATATGTTTTACGAAGATATGGTAAGGAATTCTCTCTTGTTCTTCTTAGAAATAATTATATATAATTTTTTATTTTTTTCAAAATAGATTAAAAAAATTATATGAGAAAAATTATTAATTCATCAATATGTGTGTGTGTGTTGTGAGGAATAATTTCATAGTTCAACTTAATGGTTCATTATATAATCATGTGAGCATCACCAATTATATATCTTAAAAAGCAACTGAAAAGCCATGTGTACAAAATCGATGTATACTCTAGAGAGTGGTTCTCATATCACTATGTAAATTTTTGTATGCTACTTCAACAAAATTATAAGATAAACTGTAATACACATCATATATGCACCATAACAATTGGTGCAGGGTAAAACCCACCTGCCACACCTTTGTACTCGATCCAATTTTCTCTGTAAACTCTTCTAGCTATGGGAGTTTCCTCCAAGGATCATAATACCCCCAAGGCCTGTTATCACCCTAGTAATTCTCAGGTTGTGGGATAGGGATTTTTGTAATTAAGAACACCAGGGATAACCAAGAACCGCTTTGGGAAGTTAAGGTCTAGCCTTCTTGAACTCTAGAGAGGGATCTCTCCGTATGATTTAGCTTTGTTTTAGTAACATATATTAGGCTAGCTATGATTGTGTATTTGGGTTTGATTTTAAAATATTGGTGGGAATAAAGAGATTTCAAGGTAAACTAGAAGGATCTACCAAAATATTGGGCAATGGAGTCAACTCTCTAGGCAAGCAGAACTAAGAAATAAGGCTCAGAGATGCAAATGTGCTAAGGGCAAGATAGGTGACCTTCTAAGGCTATGTATAGGCTTGATTTGATGGAGTGGATGGAATCTGAGCAAAAGGGCACTTAAATTAAGGGCACTTAAATCTGAGCAAAAGGGCACTTCAATCTGAGCAAAAGGGCACTTAAATCTGAGCAAAAGGGCACTGGAACTGGGACCTAGAGAAATTAAGAATTCTATGGTCCGGTTATCAAGTAGAAAACATTAAAATGCCAACAAGTTTCGAAACAGGGAGCTTATTATCACTAATCCTGTTTAATTTTTCCTTAGTTGATCATTATAGACTAGAAAAACATAATATGAATGAATGTAAAATTTAAATAAATACACTGAAAACAAGGAAAGAAATGAGACTTATATTTTCACCACGAGAATCCTTAGCTATGATGTCTCTGATGTCTTTCCAGTCTGCTGCTTTCACTAAATGACTCACCAACTTCAATATAACCAGAAAATAAGACTATAGTTGTCTTGATAAATTTTATTCACACTGAATACTTTGAATTGTGAAGTATTTATACAAAAAACTGTTTCCAAAATATCTCAGGAATTGAGATAATGTTTTAATAAAAAATATGAAAGATAACTTAAAAAGAGGGACAACTGCAAAATAGTTTGCAATCTGTTACCTTTTTACAAGCAAAAATAGAACTGATTATTCTAATTTGAACTGACTGTTGTTGTGCCACTTTAACCCTATATTTTTACCATTTGAGGTAACAGTAAAAAATGAATTTCCAAGTGAATTTCCTATTTTTTATCCATTAAATTCACAACAGATCTGTGAATTCTTGCCACTTTTCTGCAGAGGGGATCTTCATAGTCTTGAATTTTCTGAAACTTTCATCTTCCTCTGTATACTTGGAAAAGTTAGGCTTGATAGTGAACATATGCCTGATCTCATTATCTAAAAAGAACATATTTTCAAAATACTGAAGAAGTATTTTTCCTGTTGGTGATCCTTGAGGCAGTTGTTGTCTCGCTTGCTCTTTTGCATGATTTCTGATTTTTAGATCATAATCTTTCTGAGGCATTAACTTGTCATTCAATGCGTGAATATCAGGCAAACCTGCTTCTGACAATGTTTTGTATTTGGCTAAAAATCTTGAGATGGATACATTCATGTCTTTACATCGGTCCTATAGATTACTCATTATGTTTCTTTTGTTCAGGACCTTTTTGATTTGAAGAATGGTTTCTATTCTATCAACAATTTTCAATTCTTCCAACTCTTCGCTATTTTTACTGTTTAAAAAAGCTATGAGTTGGATTTCTTGGGCTAGTTTATTGTCAATTTCCCTCTTAGTCTTGTCAATATTTGCACTGGCAACTTGAAGTAACTCCCTCTATTCATAAATTATCCGAATTGAAGGCCATTGAGAATGAATGCCTTCAATAATTTTGGTCCATAAATGATTTTTTATATAGACCACTTGATCTGTAAGATTTACTTGTGCTTGCAAAATCTTTACCTGTTCTTGTAGTCGATCGGCCCTTTGTTCATGTCCTTTAGAAGTAATCAAGGCATCATTTTTGGAATTTTCTAAATTTTTAATAATGCCTTTAAAACTAAGAATCTCTTTATCTTGGTCTTGTAGTGTGCTCCTGTGTGAGGATGAAGAAGAGGCAGAGATTACCTGAGAAGTAATTGGTACTGCAGTTTCCAGTACTCCTTTCGGTGCCAAGTGTTCTGCCAAAGTAGATGGTATAGCAGTGTTTACAGTGGGGATCACTGTAGGAATGACAATTGGTTGTGCTTTTCTTAGTTCTTTATTCTCTTTCATTAGAGCTTCTGTTTGACTTTCCATTGTTTTTATCTGATCTGTCATTTGATGTAGTAGCTACTTTAATTCCTCATTCTCTGTTTTTTGTTGTAGAATTTCTTTTGCTTGAGATTTTTCACTCTGAGGCAACTTCAATTGTTTTCTAAGAGCAGCTATATCCTCATTTTTCTGTTTAATTAAGACTTTTGCCCCTTCAATGTTGGTTGGGTCACCCCCTGCTTCAATCACTATATCTTCTAGTGCGTTTATTCTTAAATTATTAGCATACAGTGAGGCTTTGTCCAACTTCATTTGATTTTGGAGGTTGAGCACTGTTTTCTCAAGCCTAATTGATTTCATAGTTTTACTGACAATTTTGGAATATAGCATTTCAGTATTGCTCCTATGAAATTCAATTTGATCTAATTCATGAATGGCATCTGCATCCACTTCAAAATTTGTTTTGGAATAATCTGCCACTGATTTTGGCTCAACCACTGTAGGCTTCAAGAATGACATTAACAATTTATTGGATGAATAATCAAATGCTGAAAGAAGCTTGTCTTTGTTTCTAGGCTTTTCCTTAAGAAATCTAGAATAATCTTGATTCTTGATCTCTTCATTCTTCTCTTTAATCTGTCTGAATCTGATTTGAATCTCTGACTCTGTATTGTTAGTTTCCTGAGAAGAAGGAGGAAAATCGATAGTAGCCTAGTTTTCCTTCATGACTGTATCTTTTTGTTGTGTTCCAATTTTTACATTTTGAAGCTCTTTTAATGTTTTAGTGACTATTCTTGTTGCTTCATCATCTATATCAATATTTACATCCTTATCCTTTTCTTCTTCTGTTGACTTGCTTCTTTTACTAGAAGGAATTCTGAATTTTATGTTCTCAATAGTCTCAGCTATGAAACTATCTCCTTCTCTATCTCTTTTATGTACATTATCAGTATCTTTGCTTGTAGAAGCCACCTGTGTCTGGTCAATCTATTTGCCTTTGCCACTGTCTACATGTATTACCTGTACTGCCTGTGAATCATCATCAGATAGGGTGTTTGGCTCCCATTCAATTTTATTTACATATCTTTCAATATGGGGCTTAGGATCATGCAAGTAAACATGCAACTTACATTTTACCCTTATTGCACTCAAAATACCTTGTGGGTCATAATTCCATGTAAAACTACATGGGAACTTATAGTCTTTAAGTTTGACATTTATCTCATTGGCAGCTTCTCTGTTATTCACAATGAATGGCCCAATTTGATTTTTCAGCTTAAATTGGGTCTTTTTCTTGGAAGCTATGAAGTTTATTTCATCTACATTCAATAGTTGTCTCAGATATTCTAAAGCAAATATTCTTGTAGTAACAAATCTGGGTAACTTATATGGGGCCAGGGATGAGCCATACACTCTGATTTCTATATGATTTTTATATAAATGCCAATCTGCAGTTTTGTAGCTCTCTGATAACTGCAGAATTCTTCTTGTCTCATCATTGATCCTAGGGATCTCCTCTTTTTCCAAGAGATACATAGCAGGGGCTATAAATGAGTCATTGAAATATGTAAAAATATACTCTCTGTTCCATTTCCATAGAATAGATGACCAAAATACTACTGATAGAACTTTTCCTTCTGCATCCACTTTCTGAAATTCAATTGGAAACTTATCTATTTGATAATATAGGAAGAGGTGGAGTAGATAAGAGGAGTATCTAAAAACTCCTTCTTCTAATAATCTGGATAAATGATAATGCATACTTTCAACAATAAATCTAGCAAAATTGAACTGAATGGATGGTGATTAACTAGGGCTTAGAGTTGACAGAAAACCTAGGATGGCCACATCAGTGAATTCATCATTGGTGTATCCTAGTATGAAGGAGAGCATTGAGACAATCTATCTAGTTTCATCTGGGAAATCAACGGTGTCGAAAGGAGGATTTAACTTAGGAATATCAACTTGATTTGGACAAAAATTCTGGTATATTTTGAATCTAGTATTGAAATCCAAGTCATGATATAGTTGGGTTAAATCTTCTATTCATGGGGAAGCAGAATTGGGGTCATGATTCATTTGCAGCATGGAATTTATCGACTCTTCAGTGATGTAAAACAGAATCTTTTTTTTTTTTTTACAATACATCTTTGTTCTGGAATATAATAGGCTTGGCATAATCTAATAAATTCAGGAAAAAAATGAGTGAGAGGGACAATATATCTAGGCATATTGGATTACCAAATTGGAATATATTTGTCACCCTTTTCCACTGATTTTCCATAGCACCAATTATAGACATCAAGCAGGTTAAATTCTACATTAGGGTCTAGTATTCTATAGTCTAGATCAACTAAAGGGCTGTTCTCTGGAGAAATGACTGGAGGCTGGACTGGTCTGACCACTTCTGTAGAATCAGCCGTGAGTGCAGGAGTTGGTTTGTCGATTTTGAAGGACATAGGCTGAGGAATCTTTGCAGAAGACTTCTTTTGAGATTTTGGGCCTCCATTCTTGGGGGTTACCTATTTCTTGGTCATTTTTAATATGAACGAAGCAAGCTTAAACAGTTTCTTAAGTTCCTTTATGAGAAACAGGGGTTTCTTGGCGAATTTCTACTGAAAATGGGGTTTTTGAGTAGGGTTTTTAGGAAACTCAAGGAATTTAAAGCTCAGAACGTGTATTTAAAATTGATTTCAACAGAAAAATAGACCAGGGTATGGAAAAAACTGCGAGAAAGGGAAATTAGGGATTCCAGGGAAATTTTGACAGAGTTTCCCCTGAAAAATGGACACTTTTTTGAAGTAAATTTGGTAATTATTTGAAATTGATAGGAATTTTGAAATCTTAGAGGGCAAGTTCGAAGAAAAGTACTTTGAGAACCAGCGAAATTCGGTTGAAGACATTGCAGAGGTGCTCAGTCTTCAATTTTTTGAAAATGGATTCGCAGAGGACAATGTAGTACTTTGTAATGGAAATTCAGGGAAATGGGCGTCGAAAAATGGTACTGGTAGGTTGAAAATGGCTCTGCAAAGTTTCTCAGGGTTCAAACGGTGTGATTTTAAGGAAAAACCTTTCTGCAATGTTTTTACAGGTTTAAAGCGAAAAGGTGAAAATTTGAATGAAAAATATAATTTTAATGTATTAAACGATGGTATAACCATAGTTAAATGACATTAAACTCGGGTTAAATGAGTGAGGTTTAGGGAATACCGCCAGTGGTATTCGTGAGGGTAAATGGTGGTAAGCGGAAACTAGCTTTTCGAATGCGATACAATGTGGTGGCGACACGTAAGTGCGGGTGGTTTGGAAAAACAACCCATTTCGCGCCGCTTTGCCAAAACATCAAACAATTACTTTATGAGCGCGAAAATGTATTAGCGCCATCGGATCTGGATTCAACGAGTGAATGGACATGATCAAAAGGAAAGGTGCGGGGAAAAGGTAAGTTATCGGGTTCACTTTGGGCCATTGATCTTGGGAAACCGTCGCTATACCAACATTTAGAGAAAAGTGTCGCAATACCGACACTTAGACAAAGTGTCGCAATTGCGACGTTTGGAGGAAGACGTCGCAATTGCGACACTATGCCCCAAAGCATCGCTATTGCAACGGCTGCCTCCAAACATCGCAATTGCCTCCAAACGTCGCTATTATATGTTTTAAAAAGATATGGTAAGGAACTCTCTCTTGTTCTTCTTAGAAATAATTATATATAATCTTTTTTTTTTCAAAATAGATTAAAAAAATTATATGAGAAAAATTATTAATTCATCAATATGTGTTTGTGTGTTGTGAGGAATAATTTCATAGTTCAACTTAATGGTTCATTATATAATCATGTGAGCATCACCAATGATATATCTTAAAAAGCAACTGAAAAGCCATGTGTACAAAATCGATGTATACTCTAGAGAGTGGTTCTCATATCACTATGTAAATTGTCGTATGCTACTTCAACAAAATTATAAGATAAACTGTAATACACATCATATATGCACCATAACAATTGCCATACAACTAATTTGTTTTAGGATACATGTGGCATTCTAGGGGTAAATTCCATATGATGTGTATATCAATCTATTAGGTGTTGGTAATTTGTGAGTATCTAAGAAATTATAAGGAATATCCATACATCATGATCTTGTAATGTGATTATAAATTGTGTCTATAATTTCCATAAAATGTATAAATGATTTGTTTAAAAAAAATCAACACAATCAACCCTAAACAATGCTCATGATGTGGAATGTCATTGGCGAAACCAAAATGATGGTAACATGTTCCATTTCTATGGTAATGGTGATCATATATATGTTGTAGTGACACTTGATGAGTAATTAAATAAATCTCAGAGTGTGACTCATTGTGCCATATTTTTTTAAAGCATGAATTTTTTTCCTAGTTTTTACTAATTTGTTAACATATTTTATTCGTTTGGAAAGCTAATTAATGATGCTTTAAGTAATTAGGACCTAATGAGATATCATCTTCACATCTTCACTGAAATATATTTGGTAATTGTAGTCACTATATGGACCGCACATGCATGCTACTTAAGAAAAATTGAAATATAAACTATAATACACATCTTATATCTGCCATAACAATTGTCATACAACCTATTTACTTCTAGATACATTTGAAATACTTCAGGTAAATGCCATATTATGTGTATACCAATATAGTAGGTGTTGGTAAGTTATGAGGATCTAAGAAATGATAGGGTATCCACACATTAGTGCCCTGGTGAATTTTTTGCATAATTTTCTATTTGTTGTAATTTTGCTGCCTGGATTTGTTATAGATTTCAAATAATAGAATTATCTACCAATTTTTCTTTATAAAGAAGAAGTACAATAAGTAGTCACCTAAAAGTGAGCCATGTGAAAATATTGGTAACATGAGTAACCCGGTAAGATGTAAATGAAAAGTGAATAACCTCCACTCACCAACAAGTGGCAGGCAGGGTTGGAATTTGGATTTCTCTTTACCCATCACACAATTTTTTTTGACATTTTGGTCATTATTTTTCTAGTCAATAAACATTACGTTTAAAATTTTTCACTTCATTAATGACGTTCTCGTAATAAATTAACCCTTCACCAATAAAAGTTTGATTAAAAAAATTGAACGCTCTTCCATTTTCTTTGGATTTTGGAGTGTGATATATCTGTGTCATGGACTTTTAATACCTAAAGTTTCAAGAGAAATCACCGATTCTTGTCAAACTAATATTTCCTCAATATATGCTATGATCTACTAAAAATTACTTCAAAAATCAAGTAACCTTCCAATATAAAAAAAAAACATGAACGAGCTTTCCCTAAATTGCAATAAATTTATGTTTATTATTAATATTGCATAATCTATCTTATAAAAATTACATAATCGGACTAATAAAAAATCCTCAGTGCATTTTTTTATTGTTTTTGTGATTAAAAAAATGAGCCAAAGAATGCTAAGGGACTCAGAGAAATCAATCTATGTATTATTTCTCACAAAATCATGTTGAGTAGTGGAGACTACGCGCTAGATTTTTTTCTGTCCTCAATCTCTCTATTAATTATGTCTATGTAGTTATAAGAATAACAAGCCAAAGAAATCTCAGGCTTCCAGAGAAATTAGTCTCTGTGTGCAGTAATTAATGATTATTGTTGACTAAATGTTATGCCATTTGAAATTGTTGATCGAAATTAATCAGGCCATGATCTACCATTTGTCAGTATCTATTTTCTCATGTATGAAAGTTGATGTACCATTGAAAGTTTAATAATTCTATTGAAAGTTTTATAACTATAATAACTATATATATATATTTATATGTATATATATATATATATATATTTTTTTAAATTTAATGATTAATACTAATTAAATTAAAATTCTTAAAAGACAAAATAAAAGCCTAATAATCACGAACTATTATGATAATTTAAAAATATAGAACTCAGGCTGAACATAGTTACAAAGATACCAAGAAAAGAAGAGTGCATGTGCATGATAAAATCTTTCTTGACAACCTATGAATGCCATTCTCAATGAAGACTCAAGACTCAACTGGATTGGATTGTGTATCAAAACAGTAGGAATGAATCAAAGTTCAATGAATGAATAACTTGATCGAGAAAATTTATAGGGAAAGGTAACTTGACTATCAATCTACTAAACCTCACTTCCATGATTAAAAAAACACCCCCACCTTCTTAATGGTCCCATCATGGTCCACCTATTGAAAAACAACCAACAAATATTATTTTTTATATATTTTTGCATGGCCATTGGACAATGATTTACTATGGTTTTCCTACTAAATTCCAATGGATGATTATTCAAAAATATTGAGAATTAGTTTAGTCTCAAGGCATAGCCAAGAGTCTTACTGGATAATTATAGATTACCTCTCCATTGATGATTGTACATTTTTCATCTACTTTTTCACGTGAGTTTCAGTTGATGCTAGATCTTTGCCTTCTATTTCTTTATTGAAGCTAAGAGTTAACTTTGATCTTACATTAAATACTATACTTGCATGAATATCCATGCTTTTATACTTCCCCACTGTGGTAAATGTTGATGTATGACCTTGGCCCATTGATCTGACAATTAACTAACTATTCATATTCAATTTTCTCCAGTTCAGCCCATTAAAATAAGGAAAACAGAAAATGAAGTCTTGATTTTTCTTTCCAGTGCTCCTACATAATACAAATACTCTTAAAAACCAATTAATATATAAATTGTCATCATTCATGCTAAAATCAGTTTGAATTTTTTTAATGAATCTTCTTACAATTAATAGATTACATTGCTCACAGAATAAGAGATAATTTAGAACTATGATTTCACAATAGTAAATTATCGGGCTCCCACAGAGCGATGAACTTGGTCGAATGTGACCCTTCTGCAGCAGCTCCTAAATCTGCCTCTTGATTTCATCGTTCTCCAGAATAGAGCGTCGATAGATCGGTCCGTTGGGTAGCGGCGCACCTGGGGTCAGATCAATCGGGTGCTTGACCTGACAGTGTAGAGGAACCCCTGTGGGTGAGGTGAAAATGTCACCGTACTCCTCCACAACCTTATCCATTTGTTGTTGTCGTGCAGAGGAGCCTTGTCTGGAGGTCATGGCCACAATCTTCTTCTTGCCCTCGGGGCGGATCATCAGGAAAACGAATTTCATGGTTTGGGAAATGAGCTTACTGCATTGTTTTGCAGTAACCAAAGAGATAGTGGCAGGAGGTGGTACCTCTGGTATCCTGTACAACTTATTTCCCAAAGTAACAATAACAACACAAGGCTGAGACTCATACACTGCATGCCACTTCCACAAGTATGGTTGTCCTAATAATACATCAGGAACATCAATAGGAGCAACGTCACATAATACCTCATCCGTGAAGGGCTTGATGCTATAGGGAAGGCGACAGTGCTGGCTGATGCGGAGATCTCGTCCTTGGTGAAGCCACCCGATAGTGTATGGATGTGGGTGAGCTGTGGTCGGCAAGCCCAATCGCTTCACGGAATCTATTGAAATGAGGTTATTTTGGCTCCCATTGTCGACAATGAACTGTACCGGAGAGCCCTTTACCCACATCTGGGAGTGGAAGAGGCATTCCTCCTCCTCCGGATCTTTTGGTTCCTCCTTCTGGATCTTTGTAGTGGCAACAGTGGCATTGGGCTCCGCATCAATAATTTGTTTCCCTTTTTCATTCCCCTTGTCAGGTTATGATTTAGAGTCGGAGCATGCATATGACTCAAAAGCCCACATCTCGACCACCAGCGACTGCTTGGCCTGACACTCACTTGTGTTGTGAGTGGAGCTCTTATGGAACTCACACCACTTTCCCGTGTCCTTCTTTGGATTTGCAGTGTTGTTCTTTGCTTGTGGCTTCGACAGGTTGTCTTGAGTCACCATGCCTTGGCTCTGTCCTTTGTTCTACGGTTTGGGAGCACCTTTCCCTTGCTTTTGATTTGCAGATCCAAAGTCTCGCTTCTTCTGTTTGAATTTCTGCTCAATCTTGGCAGCATACTGGTATGTCGTACCAAGCAAGGAGATGTCGAGGAACTCCATTTCCTCCTGAATGTATACGTACGGACACTTGCGATCTTGTGGCACGGATGTTTCTCTGAATCTTTGATACCCAACTTGGTGCGCAGGGTATGGAATAGATTCGCCAGCTCATGCACATCTTGATCCCTTTGTTGCCGCAGCGTGGTCCATTGTATGTACTTGTCCTCATAGCTCCCCATGGGATAGTATTGTTCCTTGACGGCATCTCGAAAAGAATTCCAAGTGGGTACGGCCGAGAATAGAGAGGGTTCTGTCTCATCCTTTTTCTCACAGTGGGTTTCCGACCAGTCCTTGACATGGGGGGCAGCTTTGAGGAGTGCAAAAATAATCTTCTCCCTATCAGAAAAGTCATGAACCGAGAAATATCCTTCTAATATATTCAACCATCTATCTACGAAATCTGCATCTATTTGACCCTCAAATATGGGAATGTCAAAATTTATTTTTACCTTAAAAAGAGTTGCACCTCCAGAGTGGCTGCTGGATGCAGATGCGCCGCCGGTGGGCAGATGTTGAAGGATCTGGGAAAAGTTATCCATCATCGTGTTCCTTTGTTTTTCGAGGGCCTCCTCGAGAAATATTTTGATAGGATCTCCTGCTCCCTCATCTTTCTTTTCGTCCCCCATGGGCATCCGTCGGGGTTTGCGAGGTTGATCTTGCAAAGGTTCCACTAGATTGAGCCCTAACTCCTTATACCCTGACCTCATTGGGGACATGCAAAGAAGGATCGAGAAAAAGCAGACCGCTCCGATACCATTGATCCAGATTTATGTAGGAATGCAAAAAAATAAACACATAACCATAAATATAGAGATGCAGCAGAAATAACACTTCATTTTATTAATATCAAAGAACTGAAATTTTCTTACAAACAAAATGGAAATAAAACTAGCTAGGGTGCTGGTAGCTATCTCTGAGGAGAGATGTGGCAGCTACAGGCCTCTGAACTGAGTTAAAATGAGGCTCGAGGGCCTATTTATTATTGAGAAACAATGGAGAACCCTAAACATCCAAAAACCTAACCCTAAGAGATGAAGTGCCAAAACTATGGGCCCCGTTTGGGTAAATTGGTGTTTCAACTTCCCAGGGACGTAACTTTGGCATACTATCTCTGTTTGACGCACATGATACATCATTAGAAAGATCTATCCGAGGAATACAACTTTCACCACAAATATAATTCTAGAATGGAATGATACGAAATTATATTCGCTGGAGGCGCGATGCCAAAAAAACGTCGTTTAGGGCCTCAAAACGGCTCCAGAAGTTAGGACCCGAAATACTGCTAAAAATAGTAAGTTGTGCCGAAACTGAAAAACTGAAAGAGACAATGGTGGGGCCCCAAGTGGAATAGGCGGGTGGCCACCAATATCCACCTGGATAATTGAGTGAGCCAAAAAAGTAACTTTCCTTACTTTTTGAGTACAACCTTGCAATTGCGAAGAGGACTAGTGTTGCAAAATTATTGGTAAGTGGAAATTAAAGGGTGTAAGAACGTTTTTGAAAAAATTTCAAACGTCAAAATTAAGTCTTCTATCCTTCATAGCACCTCACGGAAAACGAGAATCTGTAAATTCTAGTCGTCAAATATGTGCAAAATGCCTTATGATGGGCAAAATGGAGGACTGGTCCTATGTTGCTACATGAGTTAGGGTTTCATGTGGCAACATGGAACCTTGTATAGTTTTTCAAGGATAGGAAAGGAGAATATTGTCAGTTAATCGTCACATGCAACTTCATCACCATTTGAAAATTTTGTCCTAATTTGAAACAATAAGACAACCCAACTATTTCATTATTTAATTTTGATTGTGTAATACAAAAAAATATCCTGATAACTTAAATAATGTAAGCACTTTTGCAAAAATTTAGTGGAGAGAACCTTCAATTACATTTATTTTGAAGTTCCACTTGCATTTTAAGCCATTTTAATTAGTCTTTCATAGTTATTCTAGTAAAAAATTCAACCTATTGTAGAAATTTGTTTGTCACTTGTATTAGAAATGAAAAAATCAAATGTAAATAAAAATGATTTGAAATGCTAAAAATCAAATGCGCGCTACATAAAAATGATTTTTAAAAAAACTACATTAAAGTTTGATATCACACGCGCATTCTCCCTCAGCTCTTGCAGAACATCATTCGCCCTTAGCATTCGCCCTCATCTCTTGCAGAACAACATTCACGCTCAGCTCTTGCAGAACAACATTCACCCTCAACTCTTACAAAATAGTAAGTTCTTACTGCAGGCCCTTCCTCCTATAGTAGGGTTGACCCTATTTGGGTTTTTTTGGAGCCTCTGAGAATACAAAGGTTGTGATTGATTATGGGGAACTGCCTATATTTGTGGAATTTCTTACCTCTGGGAATGATAATGTTCGAGAAAAGGTAGCACGTTTATTTTAGAGGCATAAAATTATTCTTCCCAACTATCTTTATACGTCTATAATTTTGGAATTTGATTTAAAAAACTACTACCCAACTTTGAGTTCAAATGGTGTTCGTGTAAGGCTGTTTGGGCTTTGGGAAATATTGCTGGAGACTTTGCAACATTTAGGGATCTTGCCCTCAGTCATGGAGCTCTGAGGCAGGTGCTTGCCCAGTTGAATGATACTGCCAGAATTTCAATGATAAGAAATGCTACATGGGCTCTATCAAATTTTTCCGTTGTAAACCCCAACCACTATTCGAACAGGTAAGCAGAATACATTTTCTGCCTCTTCTTCTTAGTTCGCAGATACTATGGATTTTTTTTATAGATCTTGTTGCTCGGTAGATTTGGACGTAATATGGACCTAGGCACTTGTTCATTACAATGACTTCGTCATCAGGTTTTAGAAAATGCTCATAAATTTGGGTTTCACAAGGGGATTACCCTTGCTTGCAATTATCGATTATCAATCACATTCAAAAAAAGTCTTTCGTAGCATTGCTGAGCTCTTTGTAGGTGAATTTCCGAGGCAATTTCACAATATCCGAACTAAATTTGTCTGTCCTTTTCAATACTCTGTGCTTGTAACAGAACCAGACAAACAATCTAGTGGCCAATGCAACAACAACAACGCCTCCTGTTGCAATGCCTGCAATTCACCCTCTCTGCATGCATGAATGACTATGGCACCCTCTTTTGTGAATAGGTACTGGAGCTAAAGGTACTGGTTTCCATTAGGATCGTGGAATTCAACATCCAAAATAGTATCAAATTCCACTGCAATAGTATTCCCCAGCGAGGGCAACAGTTCATTGAGACCTATTGGACTCATCACCCCCAAATAGCCTCCAGGGCTACCCAGAGTGTGAGCATATAGAGCAATAACAAATGCTCATCCATCCCCAATTGAAAAAGAATAGGACCCACATTGGTTACAGAAAAGGAGAAAAACGTTTTGAAAAAAGAAGAAACTTTTGTATTAGGGTCCAGAAATCTAACTGGTCTATTGTACAATTCCCTACCTGCACTTCAAATTGGTACTCCCAACTCCATGCTAAGGCTCACTGTGCCATTCTTCAGATGAGCATATTAACCTAAAGTTTGATTCCAAAAAACCCAAGTCCCCTGTTCTATTCCCAAGACCTCTGTTACAACGAGTAGAGTTCTGAGCGAAATACTTCACAATAGGAAGCAAAAGAAACATCACAAAATTGCTCCGCTTTAGACTGATAATTTTCTGTTAAAAAATTCAACTGTGGACAGTAAAAACATAATATAAAACACAACCAATCCACAATGGAATTTGAACATGAGGATTTATAACCACAGAAAACCCTCTCTAGGTTAAAAGAATTCCAAAATGGCTTTAAGATTCTACTAATGAGCGCTTAAAACACCATAGAAATTACTGTCACAATGAAATCTACTGGAAGCAAAGCCCTTGTACAGTTTCTACATTTCCACAGTGGAAGCAAGAATCTTGCTATCTCTCATGATCTGGTTCTGTGGTCAAATCCTTTGCTATGGCTATCTTGTTCTGCTAAACGTGGATATGTCTTAGCTTTGGCTCTGGTTCTCATTTAGGATCATGGCTATCTGATCTTGCTGTGGCTTTGACTATACAAACTTGTTCAATAGGAAAATGTTGACTCTGCTATATATAGGAGCTTCAATGGGTGCTCTCAAACACTTTTTTGGGCAGCTTTGTTTTGTCTTTGATTCAAGGCAGAACTATCTTGGCCTTGGTATTTTAGTCCTTGGAACTTAGTTCTCTCATATTTTCCATCCTATCCCCAGTTTGCTACTGAGAAAGACATAACTTCACAATATCAAAATTGACTATTTTTGGCCATTTATCTTTAGTAATGGTACAAATTTAATTTGGTGCATTCGTACAGTATCTGAAGAGCACTCCCAAGCTGTTTTTTAGTATTTTAGCATAACTACTACATTTAACTGCCATGCTCTAATATTTATATCAGCCATAAGCATTCTTAAGGTAGTTCCACATTTGTAAAGCAGAAGGAATGCTTCTGAAAGCTTCTTATCATAGTGGTACAATTCTATTCGTAGTTTATCTTTTATAAACCTCCAATTTTCCAAACGTAGTAGAGACTACAATTTTCATCTCAAATTTTGGACAAATTTGTTTAGTATTCTACAGAAAATGCATTAAGAATAAAAAAATCCCACAATTTGTAAAAAGCCCACAATTTTGTAAAAAGCTCACAATTTTGTAAAAAGCCGACAATTTGTAAAAAGCCCACAATTTTGTAAAAAGCCCACATTTTATTAAAAATATAAACAATTTTGTAAAAAGCCCACAATTTTGTAAAAAGCCCACAATTTGTAAAAAGCCCACAATTTTGTAAAAAGCCCACATTTTGTAAAAAGCTCACAATTTTTAAAATGCCCACTTTTATTTTCTTTTTGCTTATATATTGAGCTCCCATTGAGTTCAACAAGTCTTGGGTTTTCTACACCATTCAGAGAGATTTATTGTTTTCTTTATAGGATAATTTGCATCAATGGAAGAAAACATTGGAGGTGGAAAAAAAATTCAAAAGGGTGAAAGGGGTGATGGCAGAGTTTATTGCCCTTGTAAAAAATGTTGTATGAGAAATAATGTTAGAGTTTTAATAGCAACAGCAACAGTGCATTGTAGGAAATATGGGCACATTGATGTTGGATCGAATGAATATCGTCCCGTGGTAATAATTATCTATCTTCATTTTGATTATATCGTAAAATTTTATATTATTTTAATATTTTTTAGATGCACACTAATGTTTAATTATTAATGTTTGTAATTTTCATAAAGGCACAGTTTCCCCCCAACTTTTTGTAGATGATCAAGCAGCTTCCACAGCTAAATAGAAGTATATTAGATGATGTTGCACCAGTAGAAGAGAATATTGTAGCAAATATTAGTATTGGAAATGATGTTGTACAAGGTGAAGAACATGAAGCGAATGATGAAGGTAATTTTAATTATCCCATGGAGGTACATCATGATGACATTAATGAGACAATTCACATTAATGATGGGACAAATCAAATGCTCCAAGACTTGTATGGTGAGTCAAATGCAACTCTTCTCTCTGCCACATTGTTGCTGGTGAACTTAAAGGTTATGAATAATTTGTCGAACAACTGTATGACACAACTCCTAAGGTATGCAATATGTATATATGATCACATATATGTAAATGTTGATTATTTTCCCTTTTTTTAGTTGTAATAAATGTGTAAAATAATAACTTACACACACACACACACACACACACACACACACACACACATATATATATATATATCTCATAGTTATCAAAACCGACCGGTCAGGACGGCTGCCGGTTGGAACCGACCTTGCAACCCGGTCAATAGCCTATTCTCACCTGTTTTGGCTGGTTAACCGGACCTAACCGGCTGGTTAAGTATGGAACTGGCCGGTTTATGCATAAACCGACCAGTTCCGTACTTAACCGACTGGTTAAGTACGGAACTGGCCGGTTTATGCATAAATCGGCCAGTTCCGTACTTAACCGGCCAGTTAGGTGCTCCTCCATGAGTTGCAAATTCCTCAGTGTCTCCTCCATGAGCTGCAAATTCCTCTATTATACTAGCAACAAACTTGTCTAATAACTCATACTCAACACCTTATAGTAGCAACAATACACATGATGACTGATAAATACAAGGTTGGCTAGCATAAAATCCCTAGAAGCATGCGACTCATCAAGTTTACTTGATGACAATTTCTGTTCTCAAAACAATCAGCAGCAACCTTATTTCACACTCAGCTAGGAACTGTCAGACCCTCTCTCTCTGCTCACACATAACAGCAACATAAATACAAAACCTTTCACACAACATACAAGAAATTTGATCATGGCATCAAGACTGATGCAAATGGTCTGACGCCACTCAAGGGACAACAACATACAACCTAATGAAAATGTGACTGGCAATAATAAATTGACCACTAGAAAATTCCCGCTTGGAAATGCACTAAACTAGCCACTGAGTTTTCTGGGTTTTAATGAATCTTTTCAGTGATAAATTTCGTCAAACACATTGTGAGCAGACTGCTGAAGTTGTAATTCTCTCTCAACTTGTTATAAATAGAACTAATAGTGGGTTTCGTAAACCAATTCAATACCTCTAAGTGTTGTAGATGTTTTTCTAGAAATTTATTGCCAAGCAAACATAGATAATGAGGAATAAAAGATCTTCAAAACGCTGGTCTGATATATATATATATATATATATATATATATATATATATATATATAGATATATATCCCATAATTGTCTTTAAGGCTGATACAATGAATTGACAACAGATCTGAGCAGGGACAAATTGTATATTATAATATTAACTCAACAATAAAACACAGTGAATAATATAAGAGAAACTTGATACATTACTTCAACAAGTTTGCTTATGTATTTTTCGATGATATGTATTGCATTTGGTGCCATTTTGATATATTCACCTTTGCATGGTATATAAATGAGCAAAATTTTCATATTTTGTCTCTATTGGCTTGGAATCATGGTTGCAAATCTTAAAAATAGTTTTCTTTTTTATTAAAAAATAATTATTTAATGTATTTTTTTTAAAACCGGTTCATTGAGATCTGACCGCTACCGGTTACACCAGTTCTTGTTCGAAACCTGGTTCATTAGCTCCACCGGTCCGATCACCGGTTCCGGTTTTAATAACTATGATATATATATATATATATATATATATATATATATGATTAATAATCTTTACAAGACACTAGTTTTTGTTTATGTTGTAGATTGTTGGGTGAATATTTGTTACCATCGCCAAATACTTTACCTCGAACATATCGAGATCTACGTGCTATTATGAAACACTTTGGAATGGAATATAAAACTATAGATGCATGTCCTAAAGATCATATTATATATTACGGAGAACATGCGTTGAAAACAGAATGTCCGAAATGTGGTACCAGTAGATATCGAACATATCAACTAACTAAAAAGGTGCCTCAAAAGGTTCTTCTTCATATTCCCATAATTCCACATTTGCAGCGAATGTTCAGGTGTAACAGCATAACACAGTTTATGGATTACCATTCAAAGAATAGAAGTGGAGATGGTGTTATTTGAATGCCTATAGATGGTTTTGCATTTAGAGAAATCGAGGAAAAATATTTAGATTTTAAAGATGAACCTCGTAATGTCAGGCTTTCATTGGCAGCTAATGGTGTTAATCCATTCAGAGAGCTTAGATCTACTTACTCAGTGGCCTATTTTCGTTATCAACAATAACATTCCTCCTTGGATGTCAATAAAGAGGGAGCACATAATGTTGACTATGATTATTCCAGGTATTTGATACATTATTTCTTTGAATGTAACATTTTCATTTCTCTCGTTGTTTTCATAAATATATATTTTATTTATTTACTTACTTATATATACATATATCATGGTAGTAATTATTATGTACCGTAATTTTGAACAATTAGGTAAGTACCAGGTCAAATATATGAATGTATATATTGAGCCTCTTATCGATGAGCTAATACAGTTATGGCATGGCATCACTATTTATGACATCACTAAACCAATCAAGCAGAAGAGATTTCAATGTCGTGGAATGCTTGTATGGACAATTCATGACGCCCTAGAACTAACACATGTTTGTGGTATGTAATATTTCATTGCACTTTAATATAATACATAATTATCTAAATTATATATACCATATTGCATGTTTTAAAAATGATCTCATAGTATATTAATTGTTATTGATCCATCTATTGCAGGTCTTCAAACAAAGGGTAGATTTGCATGTCCAGTTTGCGGCCCTAAGATGAAGTATCGTCATTCGCCAGACTTAAGAAAGATGGTGTTTGATGAGTTTAGGCACTTCCTCCCTAGGAACCATAAGTATCGTACTACTGAAAAACATATTTTCAATGATAAAGAAGAAACTATATTAAGACCACGAAGAATGACACCTCAGTTGTGGATGTTGGAATATAACAGAATTAATAATCGTCGAGCAGTTGGTACGTAATTTGTGTATATATATATATATATATATTATTTGTTTATGTAATGTTTGGAATTTTTGTTTTAACTAATGAATTTATTTTATTGTATTTTATAATTAATATTGTTCTGATTTATGTTATTCTTTGATATCAAGGTCATCGTCGCCGTGAAGGTACTAATATTGTACTTCCACCTGGAATGAAATGTTATCCTTCTCAATTTGCGAGCTTGCCCTACTATGAGGACCTAAAAATAGCTCATTTGTTTGATACAATTCATGTCGGGAAGAATGTGACATAAATGTTATGGCGAACCATAGATGGTGCACATGATAGAGATAAAATTGACAAGATTTGTGCTGACATTGAGAAATCGAATCATGCAATGAAAAGTGTGATCGATGGATCAAATAACAATGGAGGTCGAAATTATAATAATATTCCATGGTTATTAACAGAACAACAAAGCAATGATGTAAAAGAGGTCATTAGAAGAATTAAATTTCCAATAGGTTTTGCTTCAAACATAAATAATATCTTAACGAAGAAAGGTGACTTCAGTGGGGTGAAAACACATGATTGGCGTACCTTTGTTAAGGTAATTTTTTTGGTATACGTTTTTGTATGTTATTTCTTGAATACATATTTTAAATTTTCCTTTTTTCTGTTTAATTTGGAAACCAATAACGATTAATTTTTTATTGTTATAGTATGTTCTACCTGTATCTCTCCCAAACGACTTCGACAACAATGTCAAACAAGTTATATATGGTCTTAGTAAATACATGAGGTAAGTAGTTTTGATTTATATGCAAAATCTAATTGCTAAAATTTCTTTTCGTACTTGATGAAATGATGTATTAATTTACTTGTAATGAAATATATATTATGTTTCATTGAAATAACCTTGCGTAATGATTTGCAGATGGTTGTCATTGAAAGAAATCCATCAAGATGAAATAAAGTATTGGAAGAGATAAATTCCTCGGCTAATGTGTGAAATGCAAAAGTATCTACCTCCAACATTTTTCAATGCACAAGAACACTACTTGATACACCAAGTTGAGGAGATTGAAATGTGTGGACCAGTACACACAAGGTCAATGTGGATGGTCGAGAGGCACCTGAAATCCTTGAAGGCTTTGGTTAGACAAAGAGCACGAAATGAGGGTTCTATGGTGGAGGGATATGTGGTATATCAATCCATGGTGTATAGTAGTCATTATCTTCCTAAATTAGCTGTGCCAGCCATGAAGGTGGTGGATTGCATTTGGGATGTGAACTCCATCAAAAAATTTGAAGTGGAGCACCTGTTGGGAAAAGGTAGAATGAAGAAAGTGAGAGGTAAAAGATTTATTATGTATAATACATATAATGTTTCATTTTTTTACATCATGTATATGATCATTATATTCATTTAAGTCTAATTCTTTCATATTTTATTAATTAGTATAATTTACCATGGTTATAAGCAATATTTATTAATATTGGTGAATTATTGTTTTTTTATTCAGGTGCTCAAGATTATGAGGCACTACTTTTATGCATTGCAAACAATCTTGATTGGATGAGTGAATGGATTGAAACATGTAAAGCACGTAACGACGGTAGGTCATCATGGCAACTACTGTCTGAATTGATTAGAGAAGTGTATTGTAGTGGATATGGGAACGTTACAGACATGGAAATCAATTTAGCATATGGTTTGAAAGATAGAAAGGTAAGCAATTAATTCACCTATTTTATTCATTACTTATTTTATACTATATTTATAATGTGACAAGAAGTTTGATTTTTCAGTTAATTTTCATGCTGTGTAAATTATATGTTTAATTATTAATTGAGAATGCATCTTTTTCATGTTTGGCATATTGCAGTTGAAACACCACAAGGCTATGTGGTGCAATGGTCATCAATTTCGTGTTAAATAGTTGGATGATAACAGGAAAACTTCTGATAGTGGGATAACTGCGGTATTCCAGGTCACTAATGTTTCCTCCAGGAGTGACAAACATCCTCGAGAATCTGAAAATAAATATTATGGGTTCTTAGATGATATAGTTGAGTGTGACTTTAATTCCTTCAAAATAGTTTTGTTCAACGTCAAATGGTATAGGCTACGAATGAATGTATGTGACGATGATAGAACACTTATTCAACATGACAATGGATTTCCAATGGTTAAAACATCGCAGTTTGAAGCAAGAAAAGATCGCTATGTTTTTCCAAGCCAATGCGAACAATTCTTTTACTCAGAGGTTCCAGGTGAGAACGAATGGTCATTTGCTATTAGATATGATCCAAGAGGAAGGCCAGTAGAGTATACTGTAGAGGAAGAAGATGATATTGATCAAGAAGAAGATGATGCAGTGGCAGATGAGTAGGAAGATGCATTGACAGACGAAGAAGATATATTAGAAGATGAACCAGGCATAGGAGATGAGGCAACAATTATTGATGATGATGTCAATGAGGATATTATTGAAAATGACATAATTGATGATGATGATGACATGGTCAATCATTTCAACACCGTTTCTGAATCAGATGTTGGTATAGATGTTGATCAGTTGGATGAAGATCAAGAAGATACAGAAGAAGAATATTGATACAGATGTTATGTTCGAGTATGAGCTAGTATGTTATAACTTTATATTTTAATATGTAGGAATTATTGTCTTTAAATAATTTACTAATTATGTGGGTTTGTTGCATGTTGTTTATTATTTCAAACCAATAAATAATGGCCTTACTATTGTTTATTATTTCACAGGATTCGCAGGATTCATTTGATTCTATGGTCAGGTCTCTGAAAAAACCAATTAAACACTTAAATAGTCAAGATCTGGAAGACAGGATTTACCCCCACCATAAATTGTTGAAAAACCGGCCTTCATTTCAGCTTGCTGTGCTGAAGACGAGGGTGGATTTGCATGATCAGTTGAATGAAAATGAATTAGATATTCAAGATGTTTTTGAGGGCAGATCCAATCCCCATAGATGAAGATCCCATTGCTGCAGAATTTCTGTCTACGTTGAAGCACTAGTGTTGTATCAGAATACAAATTAGAGGACAACTATACCAAGTCTAAATCAACTGAATCTAGTTCTAGTGCTCTTGAACTTACCGAATTAAAGCCAGAAGCAGGATTTACAATCTCTAATGGGAATGGGTATGGCAGTTCCAATATTGGATTGGATGTCCGGAGCTCTGCAATAGGCACTAGACCTGATCGTAATGAACCCCAACTAATTCAATGTGATGAAAATATGGACTTTGATGATGATCAGGAAAACAAGCCAGAGCATTTTGGCAATATTGAAGAAACTGAAGAGGTTTCCTATGATCGATTGAATCAAATCAGCCATAAGACATCTACTGCAGGCTGGTTTGTATCAGAAGGAGAATCGATTTTGCTTTCCCATGATGATGGATGCTGCTCTTTTCACGATATAGAAAATTCAGAGGTGTGGAGGTTTTAATTATTGTACTTAATTTTGGGGTTTATGGGTGTTATAATTTATACATTTTGGGATTTTCTATTAGAAATAGGGAAAAGCCTAGGGGTTAGATTATTCTCATGGTTTAAATTTCTATATTTGAAATAAAACTCACCAATTTCTATTTAAAAAAATGATTTGCCTAAATATTTGATGTAGTTTAAATAGGATGTAGTTCATTTCAAAAACTGTTGAAATTTTCTAGAAACTATGATTAGGATTTCAAGAATATTTATGCACTCTTTATATTTTACCTTAACATAAAGGGCAGTTGATGTATGAGTAATACTCAGTATTGTTTTTTTCCAATCTCCAGGAGAAGGCTGAATATAAAGCTCCATATGGGCTTACCCCAAACATGTGGGGTGATTGCTGGTTGATCAGAGCAGTTGGTTCAGATGGTCACTCTGGTAAATATGTTGTGGCAGCATCTGCAGGTTGTAAATTGGACTCGGGTTTTTGTTCATGGGAATTTTATAATAAAGAAATTATGGAATTCCATACTGAATTAGAGGCCTTCACTTCAACGTCCAGTACCATCTCTCCAGTTTTGGCAGAGAGGGATGTCTCGGGGAGAAATTTTGGCTTTGCAAATGTTGTGCCAGAGAATCAACATTGGTGGTACAGGCCATGTGGGCCTCTTATGGTATCTACTTCCAGTGCCCAAAAGACAATTAATATTTATGATATTCGTGATGGAGATCCTGTGATTTCAATGTGTTTGTTTTGAAAGTTTAGGTTTCATAGTAAATCATCAATGGGCTCTGAAATAAGGCCACATTGAAATCTTGGATACATGTTTCATGCCAAAATCAGTTGTATCTTCCATAAATACACAATCTTGGACCACTCTGTATAAATCTGCTTCTGAGACAATATTACATCTCCCTCATTATACAGGTGGTGTTCTTACATGCATAGCAAAGGCATTGTTTTGGAAATCATTTTATAAGTCACTAGATATTGTGGGTACAAGGATCTAGGGTCTCCACATGAAACTGTGTTGCTCGGAGACTCACTTTTCCTGTCCTTAAATTTGTAAACATAGTAGTATGCCAATGCTTCTTTCATTTTGTATGCATAAGATGTTTTTTTGTCAAAGTCCATAATTGTTTTTAAGTTTTATCCATCCCAGTTTTGTTGTGAATGCACAGGTTTTTGGCTCAACACAGATCTGTTATATCTTTGTACTTTTCCTTTACTAACTATTTGAAATTTCTAGTTATATTTAGAGGTGTCTTTTAAGGGATGAGGGGAATTACTTGGATTTAGTGCTGGCCACTCTCAATAGAGGCTTACAGTAAAATATGACACATTGTGATGTATATAAGTGGTAGTTGGGGCAGCAACAAAATCAGTTTCATGCTTCAGTAGATTTATTCTTCTTGGAAAGCTTTTAGCTGACAAAAAAAGGGAATGAAACACGCAACCAGTCCCCTTCCTTTTATTGGACCACCTGCTTTATTTTTATGAGGGCATCTACAGGCTAAAGTTACTAGAAGTGGTCAAAAGTGAGTTTGGTTAGTTGGAAAATTCCAACTATTCTTAGCCCTCAACAATGTTTAAATACTTCATAGGCATGTTAACCCCTCCTAGACTGTGTTGCATAAGTGGGTTTTGCAGAATTTTATGCACTTAGGGTTAGACTCAAATTTTGAAATTTGATGTAATTAGGATTATATTCAAGTGCTGGCCAAATTGGTAAAATTGATACTCAACCATAGCTGAAAGGCAGTAATATGCAGTGGAGTCATTCTATGAAATGATTCAATTTGGCATGTGAATCTCACATCTAAGGGCCATTAAGATCCCATGGATAGATACTGATCAGGATTCAAAATTGCTGTTACTATTAGTGGAGTTAGGTATGGCACAAGTACAATAAAAATACTGGCAACAATAGTAACATCATAGATTTAGAATCTTAATCTCTATATTAAATGAGCATTAGAATGTAACTTGATTTCAGTAAAATCTCTAACAGGTTTGTTCTAAATCGGACGTAAAATGCTCACTTGTAAAGATGTTTGAGGCTTGAGGTTGTATGACACTGCAACAATTGACTTGTTGAGTACATGATGACATTAGGTCATTGTGAAACTGAATATATGCTACTTCGGTATGAAGATTGATTGCACAAACTGTGTTTTCTAAATAATGTTTCCAATGAAACCTGAAATGGCTCTTGTTACGCTGAAAACATCTGTCATCTTTAATCTACTATAAATTTGAGTGAAAAGGGTAGCTAAACCACATGAAAATGCTCCGAAGATGTTAAATATGCATGGAAGCTCTGGAAATTTAGCCCCTCACTATGTTATCTGATGCAAGGGCATTAGGCCCAAGACAAATTTTGTACATAAATAAATGTAAAGGGGGGTCTCATGTTTTATTTTCCTATGAAATTATCCATAGTTGAGCTAATTTAGTTAATTTGTAGAGAAAATGTAACTGCCCGAATGATTAATGGGCACCTGAAGAGATAGTCAGTTTCAGAAGTTAAGCTAATTCTAGGAGTCAGTCTCTGTCTGTCAGAGCGTTAGTCTCATAGTTGGCCTTGAGTGGCTTTGAAAACCCACTCTCATCACAAGCAGTGATCAAATTTGAAGGGCAGGTCTTAATTTCAATTAGAAGGGAATATATTTATGTCGCCCTTCCATGATGAAAAGCTTAAAAAAATCATTTCAATTGACCACAATACATTATTTTTACATTTCATTTTTCAGAAAGAGAAAACCATCAATATTTATGTTAATAAAATACTTTTACATATACAATAGTGAAGGAGGCTCCATCTTGGATTGCTTAAATTTTTCTATTTTCTATTAAAACTCTTTTGGAATGCTGAGACTTCCACTAATTGCACATCTCAAATAATTGGAATAGTCCCTTGACTTGGCCATAAAATTGATCCAAGATAGCACAGGTTGCAAAGGACTGCGTATCAAAATGGGCATATAAGGCTATTTCTCCATTATCCTTCCGAGGCTATATAGATTGTGAATCTGGATAGATTCCCTAAGTAGTCGTGTCCTAGTCTCTTTCCTACCAGTCACATTTTAATGGAAATTACTGGTCTTTGACTGAATGTAGAATTACTGCAATGGGAAAAAGAAGAGGAGTATCCAGAGATCAATATGATGCATTAATGAATCTCTGCATTTATTTTCTGCTCATAGTGGTCGTCAATGGCGAATCGGATGTAGTCTATCATACCTAAGGGACCCACTGATGGTATCCAATTTTTTGTTTGATCTAAAAAACTGGAACTGTTCTAGATTAAAATTTAGATTTACTGAAGATGTTGTTTCCAATCTGGCTGCATGGAAACACATTTTACATCCCTGCAAACCATGAGAATAAATCGGTGCTCTTGAAAGATGCGACTGGAATTTTAGATCAATGGGTGAATTGACCCTACTCTGCCATCTAATTTAATGTCCTAGAACAAGTTTATAAATGTGCCATATAATGTTTGGGAGATTAAGTGCTACTGATTTTGTTCTTTTAACAGTTATATGGCACTTTGGCCAAATTCTTCAAAGGAGCAGGTGCTGGTGGTGTTACAACTGCTTGGAGAATTCCTTTGTTGCATATCAAGATTCTTCCCATTACATCCATGGAAATTATACCTATAACGCTATAAAACCACATATTGTAATGATAGATATGTAGTTGTAACAGTTTATCCATGATCTAAATATAAATATATAGTGAGTAGAAATCTCAACGGAGTTTTGCACAAGCTCTGTAACTTGGCATATAATCACTGCTCAAAATGTTCAACAAAACAACTCTTGATGAGTGAAAACTATATTCAGGTGTGGAAAACAATATGTTTTATGTATCATTTGACCTCCATGGAGTTATAATTGCACAAGCTTGGATGATCCAAACAGTTGGTAGTAGGAGATGCCATGTATACTCTACAATTTTAGGTCGGTCAAGCTCCTTGATATTAATTCAAAATTTAATAGACAACAACTACAAGCGTGAAGCCACATCGATATTTCATGCATATACGTGCTCCCTTATTTTTCAATACAATTTTCCTCGCTACTTTCCCAATTTTCCTTCATCTGGCGGTTGAAAGAGAGAAGGTACAACAGATTTCGGATCCATGAACCATCGAAAATGGAGAACGATAAGGGACTCGGCCCAACTAGTGACAATAATAATCATAGTATTTCTGTGAGAAGTAAAGTGAAGAAGGGTGTTTTGGATGTAGGCACCAACGTGTGGGAGGGTTTTTAGTATGTAAAAGCTTTCATTGTCTCTCAGGTAAAAGCTTTAATTAATCCTAAATATAGAATTGGCATCATCTTTAATGTTTTAATTGCATATTTCAATGTTGTTGAATGGATAGACAGGTGAAGAAATTGAGCGCCAAAGACGAGAAGGAATTGATGGAGGCCAAATTTCAAGAAGATCAAATGCAGGTAGATGCTGCAGACTCAGTCGAAGCACAAAAGAAAAGGCATGAACAGGAAGTTCTGGGCATCTAGAGTTCATAAATGTTAAGCATTCAGGTCTTTTCTTATCTTTTATCTATAGATGTTGACTAGTTTTTTGTTTTTAAGTTTTTTTGCAGTGTGGTTCTCTGTAAACCTATTGTTTGCCACATTTCTTTACTTGTCAGGCTTATCATTTATTCTCCAAATGAAGCCCTGTAATCTGTAACACTATATGGGCATGCAACTCACTTGTTAAAATATAGTTGATACAATATGTTGTACATGAAGCCTGGAATTGTGTACATTCCTGGAATATATTAATTTGCAGGCATGCTTAAAAGAGAGATAGGGTTTGATAAAATAAAAAACCCTAAAGATGAAGAAAAAAAGGAGGCAATTATTTTATATAGATAGAACCAAGACACTATCTCCTCATTAATAACAAAACCTCAGTCCAAAAATCATATGTACAAATTCTAGAAGTCGAAAGTTGAAAAATTCTGAAATGGAACCAGGCCCTTTTCAAAATAATAAATTTAGTAAAAACAAGGGTGAAGAAAGTTATCTTATCAAAATTTCCACATACCATGTTAGCAAGGAATGAATCTGAGTCCTAAGCAGTGAGAATAAGGAATTTCTCTTTTGCTGCAGGTTGCAGTTCTCTTCTCCAACACGATGAAAAGAAAATTCTTAGCTCTGGAGTCTGAAGCCCGAGTCACAACTTGGAAGTTGGTAAGGAAAATTATCAGGGTTGTTGCCAGTTGGCTTCGAGTTCGCAACCTCATTAATTTTCTTTAATGCATTTCCTTCAATGCTACAGTGGTCACTGGCTAGCAATCTTTACAATAAAATTTATTAGACCCGTCACGCTATGAGGAAAATTTGACGTGATCACTAATCATTGACTTCTTATTGTGATAACAAATATTGGAGATTTACTGTCCTGTTTTAAAGTTTCATTTTTAAAAAAAAAATTGAAACCACCGTCGGTATACCGATGCTTTGTAAGCATCGCTCTTCTAACGTTTTGAACGATTTCCATTTTTGTCGGTCTTGTGACGTTTGTCAATATTGCGATAGTTTTTCCTGGCGTCGGTATTGCGACGCTTTCGGAACGCATCGATATTACGATGCTTCTGGAAAGCTTCGGTCTTGCGACACTTTTGCAATGCATCGGTCTTGTGACACTTTTGTACGACGTCGATATTGCGATAGTCTAGAAACGTCGGAAGAGTGATAGCATAAAGACGTCAGAAGAGCGACGTTCAAAATTTCGGACCACATTTCGTCGGAATTGCGACAGTTCTTCCTGGCATCGGTATTGCGACGCTTCTGGAAAGCGTCGGTCTTGTGACACTTTTGCACGGCGTCAGAATTGCGACATTTTAGACACGTCGGAAGAGCGACAGTATAAAGACGTTGGAAGAGCGACGTTCAAAACGTCGAACCACATTTCATCGGAATGGCGACACTTTACAAACGTCGGAAGAGCGATGTTAAAAATGTTGGACCACATTTCGTCGGAATGGAGACACTTTAAAAACGTTGGAAGAGTGACGGTTTGGGAAACGTCGGAAGAGCGACGCTTGTTTGGAAGCGACGGAAAAAGTGTCGGTATTGCGACACTTTGTCAAGGCGTTAGAATTGTGATGTTATGGTGAACCACGTTTTTTCCGTCCTTGAACTGTCGCTCTTGCGACGACTATGTGTCGGAATAGCGACGAAGTTGCCGTCGGAAATTGGGCCAAATTTTCTAGTGATATCTCTCTTTAGGCATTGGTTTTCACCTCCCATGGAACACTCCTTAAAGATAGGCCTCCCTTCCATAATTATAGGGATCCTAACCTCTCCCTCTCCCTCTCCCTCTATATAAACAGGCCTTCTCCCTTTATGAAAGCTAGCTGAACATCTAGCCAAGGAGCTGAACTTGGAGAAGAATATTATAGTTGAGCAATTGATATTGAGAAGGTAGAACCAAGGAGAATTTCATAGAGAGAGTCCCATCCGAATTCCCGATGAGCCTTTGTGAGATGCGCTCCGCTTGAACCCTGCTGGAGGAGATCGCAACGTCGAAGCTTGGTTGTACTCTTCCTTTCATGTATTAATATATTCGACTATGGTGTTGGTTCCATCATTGTGTTATGTTGTTTATGTGATGCAATTGATTTAGTCCTCTTCGACTGACTGATAGTTACGAATGTGAATGAGTATGTTGTATATTGTCATTGTTTCTTGCATGTGTGCAGGTGTCCGAGCGTGAAAGTGGGCGGATCGTGATCTGTCAAACCAGGAGCGAGGAATGAGACACTCTTTTCAACGACAACAACAACATAGGACCTTCGGTAATTCATCTATAGAATCTCCATCCATTCGTTAACTAGGAATCAATATTATAGCATGTCTTGTTTGTGGCTAGACCCACTCTAGGGCTAGTGGGATCGCCTTTGTTCGCAAAGGGGATTTACCTCACCAACAGTAATGTTATCTTTATTTTTGTTGATTATTGCATAATATGTTGGTGATTTTTGATTTACTTGTTTGATATTATGTGCAACTCGTGAGAACATACATGGAGTGATGTAGGCAATTTTTATCGCACATGGATGAACCAAGCTTACCTAGCACTTAAGTTCAATATTATAATGAAATAAGGGGAATCATAAATATAAATAGGGATTTGTGGGGATAATCAATGCTAAAATTCAAGCACATCTTGCAACTACATGATGTCGCAGTGAGAAACTTTGAACCACCTATTTGAATTGATTTTGTGAAACACATTCCAAGAACTTTTTTCTCAGACACAATCTCTAAATCCCTAATTTGAATGGATTAAGATAATAACAATAATTACGAGCTATGAGGATGATTGGTTTGCAATCATTCCTTTTTAAACAAGGGCATACAACATGGTGTGTAAATACATCTATACTTTGTGATACTATTCTATGGACAACAAATCTAAATATATTGGAGAAAATGAATATCAACAAGAACTCTTTGATAATAATAATAATAATAATAATAATAATAATTATTATTATTATTATTAGTATTATTATTATTGTTAACCATCATTAAATTAAGGAGTATTTTTCTTATTTGCAATATATATATATATATATATATAAATCTAGTTATAACTGTTTATTATTTAATTTTTAACTTTTAATTTTTTTTAATTAAAAATAAAACTATATTTTTTAAACATTACTTATTAGATTTTTTTATTACCAAAATGATTATCAATAAAATATAAATTAAGAATATAATGACATTTGGAAAAGAAAAAAAAAACAATTACCATTTAATATAGTTTTTTTAAAAATAATAAACAATAACTTTCAAAATACTAGATTGTTTTGTTTGTTTTTTTATTGTTTTTTTTTTAATTATTTGTTGGTTAAATAGTCTGTACCATTAGTATAGCTATAAAATAATTAAAATTTTTATTTGTAAGATATTTTATTTATTTAGCTTATTAATTAGTATGTCCAATTTAAAATTTATTTACTTTCACCAAACCTAAATTATATATTCACTATTTATTTCAAAAAATTTCTTGCCCCATCTGAAATTTTAGATCAAATTTTTGGAAAATAATTTAAATTTTAAAAAGAAAAATCATATGAATAAATTATTACTTGCAAGGAAACTAGAGGGAAACCAATATCCTTGTGAGTGCTAGATGTGATGTGTGCATATAAAAATATCTTTATGTTGATTAGTGATTCATAAAATATGTTAATTTAACTTTGATTGGAATGCATAAAGTGAGGGATGAGAAGAGATCCAACAGACGCTATAGGATGATGGAGGAAATAATGAGAAGACATGTGGATCTTAGGATGCATTCTTTGATGTTTACTCCCTCACATGAGTATTATTGCAATATGGCTTTGGTGCACTCCTCAACTAGGATTGCTATGATCTCATTCATATGGTTGGCTATTTTTAAAAGTTCTACATGTCATTTGGATAATTTAACTCTAGAATTATGTGATTTTATGTCGCACTTTCTAGTTTGGTAGGAGTTCCCCATTGAATTTTCCTTTAACTAACCTCCAACTATTTCATCTTGGGCTAGCCTTTTCTCTCTCTACATGTTTCCCTTCTGGACCTTAGTGATATACTTGTTATTGGTCATGGCTCTCTTGTCTCTATTATTAGTATGTACCCCACCACTGATTCTTTCCTCTATATTCTCAATGCCCTCCCTATTGGTGACCAATATTGGGTTTGATCATTTTTAGGCCTGATCTCCTTACCCATCTCCTCCATATACCTCTTATCTTTGACTTGAAATTTCTTATTTTCAGTCAAATATTTTCTCAAGACTATCATGGAAGCCATGGGAGGATGGAACCTCCTTGTTCAAGGGCTCAAACCAACATAGAAGCTTTGGCTTCCAACTATTGGTAACACATTTCCTCGGAAACCATGGAGGAAATTTACTTTGTTAAGCAAAGAGCTAGAGTAACAAAGGTAGGTGATCCATATCTATTACAAAGGTTCAAGAAAACATAGGTTTATGGATAGCATATAGTTCATATCTATTGGTAGATTAAAACCATTACGAGCAATGGAATCCTCGAATATAGAAAAGCGTAGAAAAAGATATTGCTCAATATGGATAAAACCAAACAACAATAGTTCTCTACTTGCTAAGGAACATGCAGACTTGGACTAGGTTGAGGACTCCCCAATGCTTATACGGTTTATTTGATGATACTTATTTTGATTTTATTTATTTTTGTATATAAAGAGACAAAACTTTGCCCAGCTAATAAATTGAACTTTAAATTAATCAATTATTTATATTCTATATAAACATGTTTATGATAATTAAACTAATAATTTGACAAATATTTTAAGCCTTCTTGATATGGGAAACTAGTAACTGGAAATTTGTTAATGAAAAAAGAAAAGAAAAACACTTAAACATTATTTAAAAAATAACTCACACAAAAGCATTATCACAAAATTTAGTAAAATCATAATCATTATGTGAGGAAAACTTAAATTTTTGTTGCAAATTTTACTGCACTTTACAGTATACATGATACAATTTTTCTTGTCTATGCTGAAATACGATTAAGATTAACACAAGGTTAAACTTATAATACATAAGCCAGGAAAAGTATGGAGCTCGGAGAGAGAGAAAACCATGCTGAAAATTGTGTCTTCATTTCACGCTGGAAAGACTGAAATAAATTCTCATATCCATGGTCTGGTTTCAGAAGCCTGTGTTTTATAATGATGCGCCACATTTTCACTGTTCCATCAAGGCTTCCACTGAAAAGCAGACATCCATGTTTTTCTTACATTGCAATACATTGCACATGCCCTCCATGTGTTCAAATGGTTTCCAAACAAGTATGCACGTTCTAGACATTAATGGTTCCGTCGGCCAATCCACTCGGTGGGAAAATTCAAATATGCCAACATTAATACAATGCAGATCCATCATTCGCATTGGAATAACTATTGGCATAAAGATAAAATAGCGCACACACTCAATATATTCTATATTATGAATAAGAAATTACACACATATTTATACAAGCAAAATTCTCAAGATAGGAATTCTATCTTACATGTACAGTAGTGTGGTTGAGAGATTCTCTCAACCACACACTAAACTAGGAGAAACTATATTCTAGCTAATTCCTATTATGTAGGAACAAACTCCTCAAATGGAGAATTACAACCATAAACAAGTAGGAATTAATTATTTCTAACTCCCCCCCTTAATGACTACTTGTCATGATAGTGATTCACAAAGTTTGGTTGTGGTCAAACATAACAAAGAATATGTCGATGTCCATATAAAAGAGCAACCATCCACCGGAATGCATGGGTACCAACCGCTGCAACCGCTAGTCCTGTAGGATGTCCTTCGCATACATGATTCTGTCGACCATTATCACTGCATATATGTACCTACAAATCCACCACCATCGGGCGAATTGCATGTGCAGAACCTCCAAAGACAAAGAGAGATCAGTGCCTTTCTAAGCCAAATATTCATGTCCAAATAACAATCGCAAACAGTTGCGCTGATTGCGCCTTTCGACGCAACTGTCAGATAGAAAAGTGCGCCGACCCTCTTGTGCTCAGACACACCAATATCTGAGACCGTGAGCCAGGAGTTACTGTAGTCCACCTGCTCCTACGAGCACAAAGCTCCCGTGTACACGTTAGCCACTCAGGTAATATGCCACCACCGGGCAAGTCCGATTTTCCACCACCGGGCAAATCCGCCAACTTCAATATGCCACCACCGGGCAAATCCGATCTGCCACCACTGGGAAAATCCGCCAACTTCAATATGCGACCACCGAGCAAGTCCAATCTGCCACCACCGGGCAAATTCAGAACTTAAATGTGCCACCACCGGGCAAATCCTGTAGCCACTAAGGCTTTGTATGTGGTTTCTGGCTCACCACAAACCATCACTTTACAGTGACAAAAGATGGTTTCAGGCTGACCATAAACCATTACAAAGTGGTTTTAAGATCACCACGAACTTTCAAATACCTTTAAAAAAGGCTTACATTTCATTCAATATTTGGTGTTTCTGGGTACATATAACAACCAACTTGCTTATAACATGCTAGGGAGTCTATTCCACAAATCACACTAACTCAAACAAACATCTACTTTGTTGTCCACCATAAACGTTGTTACTGCTCCTTTACCTCATCTGTTCATTGTTCACATCTTGGGCATCTTTTTCTGTTCAAATAACTTCTTGGAACTCCACGTTTAACCTGTCATTCGTTAGAGTAGCTAATTCTAACAAAATAAATCTGCCTACATTGAGTTAGCTAGTCTCAATAAGGCTCAATAAAACATGATTCCAAGAAAATACAACATAAAATCTTCAAATTTAATTTCTCTATCTCTGCCCATAGATGATTATTTTCCAAACATACCAGCAGCCATTTTTCACCAACAATACCTGTGAGGGGTCTACTGATAAAGAAACGGATTGACGAATTTTCACCTGGACTCAATGCAGTGCATTCAAACACTGATGATCCAGACATAGGCACACAACCACATGAAGAGAACACAATTTTCCCTTCAAGAACATTAATCCAGGACTCCACATTCCAATCCTCCGTCGCGTTTCAGTATCCAATTCTCCCGGCATCGCAACATAATGCCACTTCCCCTACTCACAGTATCAAGGCTAGTCACTGCTCTCAAGCATACTGCCTCATGCTCGCTGACAATCTGCAACACGATCACGATCATCATCCAATCTCTGATGTAGCTCCAATTGATGTCGTTTTCACTGTCATGTGTTCATCATTCCCTGCAAATTTGCTTAGTGCTGGAATGACCAGTTCCAACACACACTCAAAATTGTGACAATAGTCAGTCATACTACTGTCACCAGCTTCATTGTCATGACAGTTAATCAATACATTGCAACATCATCAGAGAATTAAAAAAAAACATTTTGACAATGGCATAAAATTCTATATATATCGAGCAGCTCCAACACCCAAGAAGTCTTCAACACAATGGCCACACAAACCATTCATATTACCACTTCCAATATTTTTCAATATTGCAGCAACCCCAGCGCCTGTGCAGCATCATTCACATTAACATCAGAAACATCTGGCCTCACTTCTTTAATTAATTTGTTAACTTCTGGGAGAGCAGACTGCAGCTTAAGCAAATGTGCCATGAGCTCCTTGGCAGCACCTGCATCAACATTTTCATAGTCATAGCGTGTATAATAGTGGCGACCATAAGAAGCCCAATGATTACGGACTATGTCCTCGACAGTGACAAGCTTCCCGCCATCGACGTTATCCTTATTTTTGTAAGCTAGAATCGAAAGCCATGCTAAAAAAATGCCCAGACTCCATCCTTCTCTCGGATATGGTCAGAACCAGTGCCGAAACTCTCTTCACCACAAACAGAACACATTCCAGCATCCATTAAATTTCCAAAAAACTTCCAGCCAGTGGGCACCTCAAAAAACCTAAGATTTAGACTTTTTGCAACTACGTCAAGTGCAGCGGATGTGGGCATGCTTCTTGCAACACCTTTCAATCCAGAGCTGATGTATGGAATGGCTTCAACTGCATTTGTGGCAATGATGGAAACATAATCTGATGGAGTCATAAAAAAACCTCTTGCCAAGAATCATATTACGATCTGCATCACCATCAACAGCAGCACCAAACTCTGGTGGTTCTGAATCAGGAAGTAAACCACTTAATTACATGCAGAGGAGCTTTGATCAACTCCAAGGAAACTTCCACCAAAACTGTAAAAATAGCACACAGATGCAACATGGGCATATGCAACTGAGCAATATCCCAACGATCCAGATGAGGATACCAACTAATGAAACCAAGAACGCAAGAAGAGCAAAAGGAAGTCCCAGCAGGAAGCCGAGAGGCCTGCACTCGCAATCTCCGTCACCCATATGTTCGAAAATACCAAATTCCCTTTAATGCAAATGATCTGGTTGTGAATCTCAGAGTTCTCTGGTGGTAGATCTAGAGAACAAAGTTTAAATCTCTCCGGCTCAGGCATCAAACGGAACTGAACTGAAGCAATCCGCTGCAAATGAGCTGTGACAGCTACAAATTGACCATAATCTAGCAAGCCATTCTTATCAACAAGCGCTCACACAAACATATACTCCGCCTTCAATAATATTTATCAACTAAACCCTGAAAAATGAATGCCTATTTTATTTTTGTTAAATTTTCCAGGGCCCTCTTTCAAATATATTCACGCCCCAAAATAATATGCAACCCTTCGACTTTGATTAAAAAAAAATTATGCATGGCCTATATGATAAGGGCCTCGAACCTTTCAGCCTATTAACACAGCTATCAAGCCATCCCTTAGACGCAGACTTCATTAAATATCAATCCGTCCCTTGCCAAACGTCTGCGCCTCTCAGCGCACAGCAAATCAAACTCCTCCGATCTGTGCTACGCCCGCCAGTCAATTCACGCAGATGGCACACTTCAATCCACGCGCACTCCTCTACGCAATCAGATCTCCTCAGCAACTCGTATCTATTCCACTATACTGCCATAGATCACCTTGATGGACAAACAAACTTAACACTAATATAAATGATTTATTTTCCTATGCCCAGGAAGGGCCAGAGGCCCTTACGGGCTCTGAAGCTCCGATACCAAGATAAAATAGCGCACACACTCAATATATTCTATATTATGAATAAGAAATTACACACATATTTATACAAGCAAAAGTCTCAAGATAGGAATTCTATATTAGACGTACAGTAGTGTGGTTGAGAGATTCTCTCAACCACACACTAAACTAGGAGAAACTATATTCTAGCTAATTCCTATTATGTAGGAACAAACTCCTCAAATGGAGAATTACAACCATAAAAAAGTAGGAATTAATTATTTCTAACTCATAAATCATGGATGGATGAATTTTGATACTTACACGAACATCAACTCATTTCACAGAAAGTGTTCGCGGGAGAAATTATATCCACGAGTTGATATTCAAAACGAATGTGAGAGTCCCTCCCCAAAACTGTACTCTTAAGGTATATTAATGGGTCCATAGGGTTGGAAATATTGGTTTCCCATAAGGAGTGGTCCAAGTATTTGATATATATGGAGAAACTTCAATAAAAACACGGATTCTGTTGTGCACCAACTTATGGATTTCATTTTCCATGTGAGTATTGATAGAGTAAATCTAAAACTTTTTATTATTATTAAATTTGTCAGAAAAAACTTTGCTGGAAGTTATAGTGTTTTTTTTCTACTAGTTATAAGCTTCTAAGTTTTTTGGGGATCTGTTTGAATCATAAATTTGAGTAAATTCATATATGTAATAAAAACATGTTTTGGTGTTGTCTATGAGGCGACAATTGGAGGGTGAATTTCTTCGATAAGAAATTCTTCAAGAAATATGACTATGGGAGTGTTTGAATCATTTTTTTAAGTTGGAAATGGATTCAACACCTTCAAAAACCAATGGGTACCAAAAATCCTAAAACTTGATGACTATAACTGGGATTTCCAAATATTTCCACCAAATTTTGTCAAAATAGTATTGGAATTTCCAATATTTTCTAGGTGAAAACGTGTTTTTTTAGACTACACATTACTAAAGTTTTCAACTAGGATTACATACTCTAGATCCGTCTCTCACATGGGATACCTGAACATATCCTGAATTTTTTTTTCCATAATAAGGACAAAAATATTCACGCTTGGGTCTAACACACAAGCCTAACTAGCCATAAACATAGGACACATCATAAAGAGAAACAACCAATGTAGACATAATATCATCAAGCAGACCTAGCTACCGTGATGGGGTCAGGTGAGCCATATGGGGGATGCCAAGAATTCATGAAATGCCCAAGTAGTGCTCAACTCACTTCATCCTTTGATCGAGAGTGTGAAGGTGATTGTGCAAGTGTTCCAATGATTGTATAATTCCTAGTCTAGACTCATGGCAATCCGAAATTATTCTTCAAAAACACATTTTAAATAACAAAAAAATCACAATTTGACTAGAAATTGTTTCAAAAACTCCAAAACATATAATAGTTAGACAACACCTTTTCTAAATTTGTTTATACTTTCAAAAATTTTCCCTACTAGATGCACCATCGCAACCCAAAAATATTTCGTCTCATAGAATAAAAACAATATAACTTAACATCGTATAAGGTTAGCCTTGATATGTAGCCCAATTGGTTGAAGCCCCCCAACCAATTCATTGGCCCTCTGTCATGAGGCTCAAGTTCAATTCTCCTTGGGTCTATCAAGATCAAGCCTTATAGTTAAGTCAATTGGGTGTGAGTCCCCTTCAAGTGGGCCCGCTTAAGGGTGTTGCTAGGAAAAAAAAAAAAAACAAAACATCACATTTAAGGTGACACCATGAGACAATACGGGTGTTCCTATCTGGAATTACATATAATTAATGCAAGAAGTGCAATTTCATGGGTTAATTCCTTCATCCTTGCCCAAAATCCATTTTTTCAAGCCTAAACAAAACTGCATTTTACCTTCTTGTGATTCTTGTCCCAAAATATGCATGGATGTTTCAAATTTAAGGCAACAAAGAAAGTTTATCAGACAATGGATTAGTTTGAGATGAAGGTTCAACAAAATCTCTCTATTGATGATCTCCCCTAGTCCATTCGATGGGTTCGATGTTTATTTACAACAACCAATCGATTCTACCAGACTTCAAAATTTGTATACATTTTCATATCATATGTGACAACCAACTCAAGTTGGAAAAAGGCTTTATTTTTCAGAGTGAGCAATAAGTATTATGGCCTGATCTACATTGTTATCCAATTAAGTATTGTAATAGTATAGACTAGTTTGCACATGGATTCATTCTTATGAGACAAGCTCTAGAGAATCAACATAATGGTATTTAATGCGGTACAAAATTACTTCAATAGTTATTTATTGGCTTACAAATGATACTTGTTCATATGAATTTATTTGACCATTTTCACTTTCGACTCATTTGTATGGAGAGAAAAATCATTTTACAATGATCTCACTAAATATGTGTATGGAATTTCCATTAATAATAATAATATTTTTTTAGCTAAAGTGGATAATTATATAATTGTTCACCCCTTTGGTATTTTTGTATAGAAAAATTGAAGCAATTGGTTCGTAGGGCACATTTTAAAGGAGTTGTTTTTAGTGCGACTTTTTGGACTTTTTGGGTCCAGAATCTGGTAGAAAACATTGAGGTGAAATCTTGATTTGTGTTATTTAAACTAGTTTTTTTACTATATATATGGATTCAACACCCTGAAAAACCCCTAGGTCACTTCGATTGTGCAAGGGTTACCCATCAAGCTTGTGATTCTAATAAATTCTTGCCGGATTTTAGAGAAATTAGACTGGAAAAATACACTGGAAAAGATTCCAAAAAGTCTCACTAAATACAACTCGCATTTTAACGGCAGGTCCCTCTTTCATGATTAGGGTCTACAAGATTCAAGATCACATTTGACATCTTAAATGGCCACTTTTGGGTTCAAAATTTTACAAAAAAAGTTATCAACTTATCAATGCTATAGTACACATTTAGAGTTCTCCAATTGTGCAAAAATCACCTCAAGTTCAATTCATATGTGGAAGTTATGCCTCCCACAAGTTTCCCTATCTTGTTGATAGCCACGATACCTAGTGGCCCATATGTTAATTTACATTATTCAAACATTTGGAGCTAGTGGAATTATGATAGCCATGATAACTAGTGGTCCATATGTTAATTTACATTATTCAAACATTTAGAGCTAGTGTTATTATAAGAAGATTCTAGAGGGTCTAAAACCTTAACATTAATTGGGGGTTTAGGCTTGCAAAAACCCTAAACCTTAGCCTAGATGGCTATCACCCTTGTTAAATACAATACCACTAGGATATGAAAGGGTTCCACTCTTATTGTCTCGATTATTGTTTCATAGTTGAGCAAAGAATCTAGGAGTTGAATATTGAAGCATAATAGACGAACCAAACATCATGGCCATAATGTCCACGACAAATCCATAGTGAGTGCCACTTTATTTTTATTTGCATTCATGATTGAGACAAAGATTCTAGAGCACATGCCTTAGTCTCTATCTTTGTTTTTCCTGTATTTCGTTCCCTAGGATACATCTTCTGTTCATTGCATGGATGGTGTGTTATTTGTTTAACTTATTTCGTAATAATGTTGATTTATTTCAGTATTTCATGCATTAGCTAATAACAATTAAATTTAAAAAAATCTAAAGGAATAAATTGCATAATAAGGGATTTTCATAATATTATAAGATACGTTGTGACAATTTTTTTTCAATAGAATATCCATGCCCATTGATAAATCTTTCTTAGTTGTTGCATTTTATGGATTGTCATGATGCTAGTGTTGAGAAATATAGGGGACTCGTGATATCCAAGATAATAGCAAACATTTATGATGCATGTGTTGAAAAACGTAGCAAGAAAGTCTCAATTTGATTTTGCCTTGGTCAAATTGAGAAAATTCGAATTTCCATATCAGAAAACAACTTGGATGTAATTAACTTGTGTGACATGGATTTTGTCACTCAGTTAGCTTAGTAAATTCAAGTTAAAGGAGTTATATTTCAGTTGAGCATGTGTGATTTCTAATTTGTAGCAATCAAGGTTTGTTATTTCAAGTTGTTTTCAGTTGAACTAGTTCTTACTGTTGGAGGAACTAGTGGAAGGTCAGTTGTGTAGTGGAACTTCAGTCTAACTCAGTGATCATCCATTTAAAAGATCAATCAATCCAAAATCACTAGTGCATGGAGAGAATTTGAGTTCCCCATCTGCGGTGGATATTCCAAGGTAGTGTAGCATTAGTTGTAGACTATTCTTAAGTGTATAGTTGTTGCATGCAGTAAGATGATCAACCTTGAGAATTGTGCAAGTATTTTGGAGGAAATTCCTAAATAATAGGGGCCTAATTTTCTCAGGAATTGCACAAGAAAACATGGGCTCAAGTGGAGGTTGAAATTGACTAAGTGTGCATTAGAGCTTCTCAGTGAGTAGAGAGACAAGTTATTCACTTGTAGGTTGTGCTCAGATTGAGCTAAAAATTGTAATACATCTCCATTCATCATATTAATGCAAGCAAGCATAGGTGTTTTTAGCAGATTTTTTTCCCCTGGAAAAATATTGTGTGCATGTGTGTTATTTATCATTGCATGTTTTTGATAGATTTTCTAAATTGTGGATTTAATTATGCAGAGAAGTAGAGTAGGATTGTGTCTTGTGATTTAGATTAAAATTTCATGAGGAGTTACAATTATACACCATAATTTCTACATGGTATCAGATCAGGATTCACATTAGAATAAGAATTTCAAAGTTGTTTCTTAGGAGGATAGAATCTACAGTTCAGTGTAGCAGGATCTCTATAGAGTAGGGAAGATGAGCTTCAATGAGATGAGACTAGAGTATGCCTTGGAAGGCAGGTCTAATTTCTTTTCTTGGAAGGATCACATGGAGGCGGTGCTGGAATATGTCAAGGAAAACATTCCAAAACCAAGATCAACAGATACCCAAAAACTTGCTTAGTGGAAGAAGTATGTAGCCAAGGTGAGGAGAATAATCTTGGAGGGAGTACGAGATCTCATTTTCTCAAATCTCCATGTGAAAGAAACTCCTTTCGCAATGTGGAAAGCACTGAAACAATTGTTCAAGAATAGGAGTGGCCACAGGAAGTTTACGCTTGAGGATAAACTTCAAAATATCAAGATGGAGAAGAATGATACTATTTCACAGTATCTGAGTAGGTTCATACAAGTTCGTGATGAACTTGGTAGGGTTTGTGTAAATGTTGTAGAATATGACTTGGTAAACCTAGCTCTTCTAGGCATTCCCAAAAGATGGCACAAATACTAGGATTTGGTGAACATGAGGGAGAAATTACCAAATTGGTAATGCTTATGGTTTGATTTGATACAATAGAAGATAAGGTAGAACACCAGAGACGAGACTTCATCCAAAGGTGAGGATGAAGAAAAATTTTCATTGGTTGGAAAGGGAAAGAAGGGAAAAGGGAAGAAATATCAAACCACACTAGAATCCAGCCAAGGTGGAAAGAAGAAATATTTGTCCAAAATTAAATGCTTCAATTGTCATGAATTTAGGCACTATGCCATGAAGTGTCCACATACAAAGTCGAGAAATAAGAGCTTAGGAGGAGAAAAAGTTGAAGCTTTGGCTTCACATTTCAAGATTAAATTCACCCTTATCACATGCATGACCAACACAGTGATGGGGAGCGTGTGGTACTTGGATTTAGATGCCTTGTTCCACATGACAGGGTGTAGATATTTTTTCAGTGAGATGGAGGAGAAAGATCTCTAGATTCTCATCGAAATAGGGGATGATGGAAGGTACAACGTGACCGGGATTGGTACAATCACCTTTCAGAGGGAGTCGAGATCTCCTCTCATACACAAGGATGTCATGTTCATTCTAGACCAAAAGAAAAATATCATCTCTGTAGTAGTTTTGGAAGACCATGATTATGATGTGATATTCAACAAAGTGAAAGAATTCATGAGACACATTGTTGTGGTGTGTTTGGTGCATGTATGTATGAAATCACACCAGTTTAAGGGGTATGGTTTACCCCTTTAAACTATTGGTAACATGCAGAAAGAAGTGGAATAAATGAACATATTATATAAAAGAAAAATCATGCAAATGTAATCTAAAAACTAAAATAAAATTAAGCATAAATAAACAGAAGCTCTGAATGAGTCAAATGACACAATAATGTAAATGGTGGCTCTAGGCCCCTCTTATTGAGCGTTGGTAGTAAGAAGAGTGATAATTTACCCTCTTGCCAAAGGGCCCCTAGAAAATGGTTCTAGGTCCCGATGCAAGGATGTTTTTATCCCAAGCTTTCCTCAGTGCAGTCTCCCTCTCTCTCTACTGTGTGGATTGATTTTGTTGGGTGGCCAACAGGTGAGTCCCCTCTATCTTTAGCTCTGGGTCACACACTGCTGGTATTTCTTGGGAAATTCTGGCCAGCATAACAATGTGATCATCCATTCTTCATCTCATGGTGGCTTTATATAGGGGATTTCAAATCCTCCTTCCCTTCCTTGGTACATTGTGGATGGTGACCCAAGGAAGGGGTATGATTCCTTTGTGTGCTCCAAATATTCCATTATGTGCTCACATAGTGTCTAAGAAGGCATTCATGGCTGTCCTTAGGTAGATTCAAGTAAGGAGTAACTTCTCCTTTTCTTTAAGTGGTCCCGGATAGTGACATTTCGCCACTCTCAGGAATGCACGCTTATCGGGCAAAAGGGCGCGCAGAAGGCGCTCTTCTCGAAGGATAATGCGCGTAAATAACATTTTAGGACTAGTTCAAATTTGATTTTCCTCAAACCTTTGAGATTTTTAAATACTTTCTGGATTCTGTAATGTCTTCTAGCCCTGTAAATCCTTTGGCTTGACATTAATTAATGTCATCTTCTGCTGTATGATTTTCCAGTGTTAACAGTTGCCCCCTAATGTGTGAGGTCTCGGAAGAACTGTATAGCCGAAATACATTATAGTTTCTTTTCCGTATTGTGCATAGAGAGAGAGAGAGATAGAGAGAGAGAGAGAGAGAGAGAGAGAGAGAGAGAGACCTGCGCGAAGCCTTGGGATTGAAAACACCCTCCACCGTTTCCAAGAGTGACCATCACCTAAGGGATCCCTGCAAGCAAATACAATTTACAATACATATACAAAATTTCAACGAGGCGGGAATGTCCCATGGTCGTGATGCTATGGCTAGTTAAACAAAATTGAAAGATATATGTTTTGTCTGTGTCACTACTATGGTAGTGATGCTGACGGTTGTTGACAACGACTGCTGACGCCCTCAGGGGCGTTTTTTCTTTAAAAATAGGTGGAATGTGGTACCCATATGTGTAAACTTGGTATGGCATATAGCTGTGCAATGTACGCATAGGTGCTAGCTAGGACATTCCCGTGTAAGCATTGTTGACATAGATGCTTATGGAGGCACGGGTCTTCGACGGATCTGATCAAAGTGCAATGGTTGTAAGGTACGATAGCATCTTGACATGAAAGCTTTTGTTGTAGTCAATTGTAAGGAGGATCGATGACATCTGTGGACAATGATGTCTCCCATAGTGCCACCCGAGGATGCCCCTTTGTATGGAGAGGGCTGATTCAAGGTACCGCTTCCTTTTTGGAATATGGGTGTTGAAGTCGACAAAAAAGGAAGCCTCAACCGAACGAGGGGTCGCCGATAAGAGGGATTGGGGACCTGGATGTGGTGGGTTTAACATAGGCATGTTGGTGAGAGGTGACTGAAAATGATGATGGGAATTTAGTGGCCCGAGGTCAGAGTATATTTAAGTGACTTGGAAGTAGTCATAGTTATTTCTGAAGGGGAAATCTCTGGAGTCAGTAGGACTTCGAGGGTGGGTGTAAACCGGATATGAATGTCATAATGGTTTGTGCGTGGGTTGGGGTGAAATACTCCGACCAAGGGTGTTCAGGGACTAGTTCCATGGGAGAAAATATGAAATAGAGGGTGAAGGGACGAAGTGCACCGTTTGCGGTCTTTGCAAACTTACCAAAAGAATAAAATAATGGGGTTTGGTTTATACAAAACACAGAGACAGGTACCCCAAAACATGAAAGTGTTCGATCAATGATGGCCTGAGGAAGGTGTTTTGCTGAGGGTGGGGGCCTATTGGTTAGTCTCATCTGTGGGGTTGATGAAGCAGATGAAAAAGTGTTGCAGATGGGATTATGCTGGTAGAGGTATGGTGGGAAAAATGCGAGGCGCAGTGGTGCGCTCTTTATCTTCTTGTACAACCTGGTCATCCGGGAAGGGGGTTGCAGCTTGCATGGTAACCTTGACCTTATGCATGATGAATGGATGGGCATGAGGTGCTTCCTGGACTGAAGTGGCATGGCCATGGCGTTACTTGTATTGTGATATATGGTCTACTGTGGGTGACGAGCGCCATGGAGGGGAGGCTCTACCAACCAACGCAGATGTTTATCATGTGCAGGGTGAAGTGATGATAAAAACGGTCGGATATGACGACCTTATGGTTTATTCCTGATGGAGAAATGATGTTAGGATATGCAGAGTTCTCCAGGACTCTATCATGCTGGGGGTAGAATGATACTTGCTCTGGACTTTCAGGAGATAATGTTGTGGGTGGTTTGCGAGCTTTTCCTACAAAAAAAATACCTCAAGTGAAAGCATATTATTTTTATCAAATATTATTGAAAGGCATGAGCTTTAAAAAGGAAGATGAGAGAGGGCATACCTGCCGGCACTGGAAATTTATTTTTCCTGGAAAGCGAATGTGTGGCATCGCTTCTGTTCATCATGGAGTGTTGATTACGGTGCAACTTATGGCTCGTAGAATGGACCCTCTGATCTCTCATTATGGCCTTTCGAAGTTTTTGAAAAGGGTGATAAACAGGTGAATATGGCTCTGATTCAATTTATTTGTACTTGCTGAGTTTTGAGAGGTCAGAGGATTCTGCGTAGCATTTCTTGCTATTGCGGTCAGCCAGAGTACCAGGGACTAGCAATACTATGCCCAGATAACCTCCATGACATCCCGCACTTAATTTTTTACAGTTTGATAGTGTCGGGGTCCGTACGTATTGGGTTTGTACAGACTTAAGGTGACTTTTTCCCTAGATTTCGTAGGCGATCTGGGAAAAAGTGCGCCATCTTTGCACGCAATTTTGGCAGACAAATACGTGAGGGCACTCTATTCCCCAATTTTAGCATGCCTTAGACGCACCTGTGCAAAAAACAGGTGTAAACTAAGCGCGTATGTCTGAGGGACAGGCGCACAAAGGTCGAGGTGAAAAAATTATTTGGTTTTTTGCCTCTTTTTGTGTTTTTTCTCTGTAATGATGGGTACCTATGTTGATGACAGATTAGTGTGGAGGGAGAAGGATTGGCCCGAGATCCGAACCGCTTTAGCTGCTGATGCTAGGGCACGTCATTAGTTGGCACTATGGGGCTTTTTGAAGTTTGTTGAGAATGAGTTTCTTCGATCATAGGACCGATTACTATGGTACATTATTGAGCATTGGTGTAGGAGGTGCAACATGTTCGTGTTGCATGGTATGAACTTGATCATCCGTCTTGAGATGGATATTTATTTTGTGACTGTGTTACTACCACAGGGTGAGGCACTGAGGTATCCACTCCCTATAGGGAGAGTGGACTTGGATAGATTCTGGAGGCGACATTGTTATGGGGCGCCTCTTATAGAGGGCTGCATCAACATTGCATCAGTTATAGATGTGGAAGAGTGGTGTGCTCTAGCAGTGATCGTGCGATTAGCGGGGTTGTTTGCTCCGCATCGGGCATCTGGCCCGTAGGTTGGATTTTTGTGTCGGTTGAGGTTCGGGAATTTTTTCGACTTTGCTCGTTTCTGTTTTGACGGGTTGTGTCGCAGTTGAACAAGGTCCAACGTGGATCTAAGTCATTTGCATACGCCAGCATCTTGTGCAACATCATGTACGGGAGAGTAGTGCTGCTGAGGCTAGTAGTGGCAGTGCCTATTGGGGAGTCACGGGAGCCACGTATGAGGAGGCGGGCTCTAGTGATGCTGTGAGGTGGTGGCATGGTGGGGTGTTATTGGAATGCCACGACAGAGGCCTGGTTCGAGGCTAAGCCACATATGTTCTTGCCATAATCGTATGCGGGAATGGACTTCCAGGGCGACCCAGACATGGGTCTCCCTTTTGGTTATGTTTGGGGGCATGCAAGTATGTTTTACATGTTTTCTGCATTTGTTTGAGTATATATGTAATTATGTGTTTTGCTAGCAACACTGACATTATTTTGGTTACTCGTGCAGATGTTGGCGAGGTGGCCTGCCCCGTGGATCGACTAGTGGGCCATGATCCTCCGTGATGACCTCGGGGTGGTGATGTAGGTGGACCAGGTGGTGGTGCTGGTTGTCCTGTTGGTGGTGCTGGCCCTTTTGGGAAGGGTAGCAGCTCGACGGCTATAGAGGTTGCGGCCGAGCGAGCTCGTGCTGATGTGACAGAGGCTCGCATTATAGAACTGACAGCTCAGGTTTCTGCCCTTGAGGACTTCCAGGTTCGAGTGGACCACTTGACCCAGGGGATGCCTACTTGAGGTTTCATGGATGACTTCGAGGATGGCTGGTTAGAGACAGTGATGGCCCGCGAGAGGGACTATCAACCCACTCTATGTCGGGTGGCGATGGCAGTTGCGATGGCAGTTCCAATGGTGGTACCAGCAGCAGTGGTGGGTCCAAGTCCCCATCTTGAGGAGGCACCCCCCTAGAGTATTGTTTTACACAGGGAAAGCATCTGCCATGAGGATGCTTCCCTTATTTTTGATGACTTTTGTATCTTTGGGCTGGAAATTGGGCCAGCGACACTATTTTTTGTACTTAGATATACACATTGTGATATATATATATATGAGAGATATTTTTTGCAGCTCTACATGATGTATCACCTATTTCGGTTTATGTATCTTGTTATGTTGATGGATTTTCAGTTTTTTATGTATGATGGTTTACTCGAGATGCATTCCAGTCTAGGATATTGTTAGCTATGCGATCAACTGTTTGGTTTTGACTCCTTGGTACATGTGTAAATGTAATATAGTCAAATTGTCTATTTAATATTTTGGCACACAAATATTTTATAAACAGATGTGTATCTCTTGTCTCAAATGTTTGGTTTAGCTGTGATACTACTAACTGGGAATCAAGGTAGACATGCATATGGTGTATTCCCCGATGGAGGGCGTCACACATAAGTTCGATGATGGCATCATATTCTGCCTGATTGTTTGTTGCTGAACCAATGCACACCCCATCTGAGCAGAGTGGTGACCGGTGAGGGTGGTAAATGACCCAGGTAGTTGCGGCTAAATTTTGATACCATCTTGACGCTCCATTAGCAAATCCGAAATAGTGTTCATTTTGGTGATCCATGGTGATACTTTGAGCACTTTTAAATAAGTTTTTGGGTCAAAAAATTTTGAGTGGTTAGGTTTGTGCGTACTTTCACTCTAGGGGAAGGGTCGTCTTGGCCCTTATGGGTAGAATTTCTTGAGGTAAAGGCTGTTGACGAGGTTATTGAGGCAGGTCCTATCCAGTTCTGTCAAGATGTATGCCCCCTGTTGGAGGCAATGTTTAATGATGTAGGGTCCTTTCCACAGGGTTTCAAACTTTCTTGGCCCTAAGGCCTCTTTTGCGACATCATAGCGGAGGACTAATTCTCCCTTGGTGAATGAGCGAGGGGTGATGTGGCGGTCGAATGATGCTTTTACCATTTTCTTGTGGGCCTCGTTGTGTTGCAGTGATTGTTATCGATTTTCATTGACAAGCTCTAGTTTTACTAGGCGCTGTTCTAGAGGCTAGGTGTCATTGAGGAGTTCGATGGCGGCATGAAAATTTGGGATCTCGTGTTCTATGGGAATCATGGCTTCGACCCCGTATACTAAGTGGAAGGGAGTGAAACTAGTGAAGGTCTTTACTGTTGTGCAGTATGCCCACAGGGCGGAAAAGAGCATATGGTGCCAATTGGTTTTATGGTTATTCACCATGCATTGTAACATAGTTTTGAGTACTTTGTTAATAGCTTCTACCTATCTGTTGGACTGGGGGTAGTCTGGTGAAGCGAATTCGTGGGGGAATCCGAGGTGGTGAGATAGCTCCTCGAAAAATTCATTCTCAAAGTGTTTCCCATGGTTAGAGACTAACTCTTTGGGTATGCCAAACTAGGCGATTATGTGGTTAAACATAAATCAGGCGGCGGTTTCTACTGTGTTGTCATATGTGGGCATGGCCTCAACCCACTTGGTGAAATAATCGATAGATACAATGATGTATTTATGGTTGCCTGATGAGGTGAGGTTACAAGTCATGAATTAAATTCCCCATTTACAAAAGGGGCCGGCTACTATGACGTGGTGCAGAGGAGCGGGCGGTGCTCTTGCCTTATGAGCGAAGTGTTGGCATCGTTCACATCTTTTGACTGTTGTGATGCAGTCATGAAACAGGGAGGGCAAAAAATATCTTGCTCATAGGAATTTTTGGGTGGTAGCCATTCTTGATAGATGGCAACCGCAAGCACCTCCGTGGCAGTCATTAAGGGCTTGCTCCACTTGGTCGTGAATAAGGCATTGACGTAAAATGGTGTCGATGCCTCGCTGGTATAAGACATCTCTCAGAAGGAGATATCGAGGGGCTTGCTGGCGTATGCACCGATGGTCGTCTCACGTGAGATGAGGTCTGAAATTTTGGGTTCGCAGGAATAGGAGAATGTATCCGTACCAAGGGTCATCGGTTGCTACGAAGAAAAGAGGTTAATTTGGCAGCTAATCGTTTACTGGTGATCCCTTGGAATTTCTTGGGAGGTCCGTAATGAACTCTGCTAATGCAAGTGCCTTTTTTCTTTTGGGGGAACGAAAATGTAAGTCGTATTCTTGGAGAATGACTATCCAGTGGGCGTACTTGTGGTTCATTAGGCGGCATGTGAGCAGGTATTTGATGGGATTAATATCTGCGATAATCGTAGTGGTTTTTAAGATGATGTAGTGGTAAAGTTTCTGGACTACGTGGATTAATTCTAGGGAAGTCTTTTCTTCGAGTTCATATCTCAATGCTGGGCCTGACAAGGTTTTGCTGACATAATAGATTACATGCTCCTTACCATCTGGGCCTTCCTGAATCAATACTACGACCAATGTGGATTCAGAAGCTGATAGATACAGGATATAATATTTTTCATAGACTAGGGGACTAATGAGTGGTGTTGAAGATAACGTCTCCTTCAGTGCATCAAATGATTTTTGGGCGTGGTCATACCATTTAAAGGGGATGTCCTAGCGAATTAGGTGAAAGAACCCTTGAGCACAGGTGGCATAATCTGGGATGAAGCATCTCAGAAAATTGGCCTTCCCTTGCAGGCTTTGAAGTTGTCTGAGGGTTCGAGGTGGAGGTACCTCTTTAATGGCTTGGACCTTGAGAGGGTCCACACGAATCCCTTGCTGGGATAGAATAAAACCTAATATCCTTCCTGCGTTGATGCAAAAGACACACTTAAGGGGGTTCAAGCATAGGTTGTATTGATGGCACCTTTGGAATACCAATCGCAAATCCTCAAGATGGTTCGAGTGCTTCTTGGAGAAGACTGTCAGGTCGTCCAAGTAGGCGAGGATAAGGTGTGCCAAGTCATGAAATATATAATTCATGGCCCTTTGGACGGTGGCTCCAACATTTTTATGCCAAATGGAATTAACTTGTATGTGAATGTGCTCCAGGGGGTAGTGAACGTAGTTTTGTACTGATCTCTATGGCAGATTTGGATTTGATTGTACCCGAATAATCCATCCATAAAGAATAGAGCCTCGTGTCTTGCACAAGCATCGATGACTTGGCCAATGAATAGAGTGGGGTAATTGTATTTAGGAGAAGCTTTGTTCAAATCCCAAAAATCGGTGCAAACATGTATCGTGCCCTGTTTTTTCATGACAGTAACAGTGTTGGAAAACCAAGAAGTATAGGCGATAGGGTAGATAAACCCGACTTTGTGAAGCTTGTCGATTTCTCGCTTTATTGCTTCTACCTTAGAGGGGTGCAATTGAAGTTATTTTTGGCGTACTAGAGGTATGTCATGCCAAGTGTCAATATGGTGCTCTACGATAGTAGGACTGAGCCTAGGCATTTCTAAGTAGTCCCACACGAAGATATCTCTATACTCTTGTAACAATTTGGTGTAAGAGGCTACTTCTTCTGGAGAGCATGCTGCTCCCAGTGAGATTTCTTTGACCTTTATCGGATTTTGGGATATGTTCACCTTGATGGTAGGAAAAATATTCGACATATTTCCTTCCTAAAACTCATTGGGTGCTAGGATGGGGTTTCTAAACCAATCGACCTTTCTTGATGGTAGGAAATCTTTTTATTCGATCGTGTAGATCTCTTGTTCAATTGTCTTGTTAGGACTGAACGTTTTTTTGGGGAGAAAAAGTGAATGGTGATACATTGCATCCCATGGGTAATCTGGCTCTGTCATGGCCTCCAAGATATCCTCATCCTAATGAAACAAGGACTCGAAGGGGGATTTTTCCTATGTAGGGTTATGCTGAATGGGGGTTATCTAGGTGGAGCTAGTTTAGAGACACAAGAAAGATTCCATCGTGGATGTGGTGGAACCAGACGCGGTCGACAGATTGCAGATAGATTGGGTCTGCACTGTCGTAGGGACAACTTCTCTTGTAGTTGCGGTTGACTCAACACCTATGGTAGATAAGAAAATAGCTTGAGTCGTGGTTCTGATGCATGATGACATGAATCATATATGGTTTGTCGTATCATCGATGCTTGGTGGGGGATGAATCTCCCTCATTGGTCATCTTCCAGTTGGCTGAAATGGAATGGATCTATCTATCACATCCTCTTGAGTTATCGAACTGTTCATGGAATTCGAGTCTGTGCCATCTTCGTGGGAGAGGCGGACTATGGTTGATTGCATACAGGCTAAAGCTATGCAGAATCGCGGTATGTAGTGACAATGATGTACTGGGTGGTTGTCACCGCATATCTGACATGAATATGGGACGTCCATTTTGGTGCGATATACTATATGGAATAGGTACCATCATTGGAACATTTCTAAAGATGGGTAGTTAATGATGAAATGATCGAGTACATCACAAAGTACGTACCTTTCAATTGGGGGAGGGGGTCTGGCGGAGATCCTTTCAGGTGATTGTCGCTCTTCTTGTAGGTACATGATGATACGAGGTTTATCACCGATAGACTGGATGGAGGGATCCTCTTGATAGGATCGCTCGATCACATGTAAGGCATCCCTATACCACAGGATCTCTGGAAAATGGTGGGTATAGTGCCCATAGTTTTTGTAGAGAGGGCATGTGTGATTGGTACATTACTCTTTGCCTTTACCTTGGGTGGTAGGTTCCTTTTTACGGGAATGTGGCGTCGTGATGTATGTTTCGGAGCCAAGGAGTGGTTTTCATTCATCCAGCTCTGGACATATATGGGTAGGGTGACCTATTACATCGAATATGGCATAGACTGGTGATTCCCGTTGAATGACGGGGGTCACCATCTTCTTTCCTCTCTTCTCGGTTTTCTTAGTCAAAGTCCCCGATTTTTCAGTGGGAATTTCCTTTGTAGGGGTGGTCTCAACTATTTCTTGGATGAGTGGGGGCTCCTCAGGACTGAGGGGCTTCAATACTGTAGTAGTAACATGGGTGGCTCCTGTTTCGGAAGGGGGAATGAGGTACCAAACTGGGAATGCCAATGATATGTTGGGTAACACCAGTGTCGCCAAAACCTGCTGGGAGACGAAGCCAACTAGGGGGTATAGGAAAGGGGTTTGGGAGGCGGAATAGGCTAGTGAGGCTACCGTGGTTGATGCCTTGGTATTGTTACTGCTTGTGTCCATGTCCTAACTAGCTTCGGTGCTTGATGTGGACATCATGCACACTAGAGCCCCTATGATATCGGGCGATGACTTAGGGATTATGGGAGGATCTCCTAGGAATGACCCTAGAACGAATGAAGATTTGAATTGGCCAGGGCCATATTCTTGGTACCATGAGAGAGCATCCGAGGCTGTATCTACATAGGGTAGAATTACATCCATGTTTGTTAGGGGACACTTCTTGTTGCGTGTCAGCTGGTCTACGGTAATGATGTGGTCCTCGTGGGGGAACATAATAATGCAGAAGATGGAGGAGGCTATGGTAGACATGGCATACATATAACTCCGTCTGAGGAGTATATTGTAATCCAAGTGAGCGTCCAAGACTTCAATGTCTATGTTGACTGTATTTGTGTCTAAACAGACTGGGACATTTTGGTAGAGGCCGACGGGGGTCGAGGGACGACTGTCATATGCTCGAAGCGTGATGACTGAGGGTTTTAGTTCGAGATAACCTAAATTCTGCCAAAATTTTTTGGACATGATGCATGTGGATGCACCCTCGTCTATGACACATAGGTGGATAGTGATATTCTGCACCAACACTGGTATTTTGAAGGTGACCATGGAAGGAAGCGGGGGGGTGGCTTTGTCTAAGTCAAAATTAATCAGGCGTGTATCGGCAGGGTCGATAGTGCCTAATGCGGAAAGTAGGGATTTCTGTTGTTTTGGGAACGACTGAAATACCTCCAAAGCTGACATGGCAGCGAGAGATTGTGCTAAATCGTCCATGCTGCTATAATTATGGGCCACTTGGAGTAGTTTCCTACTTGCCTATTAGGTCCCTTTTCCATCTTTGGAAATGGTTCTATAGGCATATTTGACATGGTCAAAGGTGCAATCGGTGCATTGGTACTTTCCCCTGACGTATTGGTGTCTGGTGGGGTGTTGTAATTGTGATTATGTGTATGGAAAAACATCCCTTCTCCAGACATGTAGATTTCATGGCTGATTTTCCCATAATCGTCTGTATTTTGCTGGTGAGTGCTTACCGTCCCTTGGTTAGGGAAAGGTTCTTGCATCATGACTGGTTGTTGGGAATATCCTCCTTGTCCTCGGTTACTCTGTAGCTTCTTTAGCTCAAGGAGATTAGGATAGTGGTGAGTATAGTGCCCGTACTCACCACATATCGAACAGGAATGGTTTGTTCAAAGAGGTGGCCTTTTGCTCTATCGTTGGGCATTTCTTGGCTCCTGGTTTTGATTCTGGTTGGAGTCACCTCCAGCCTGGGATCGTGGTGGGCGTTGCTGGTTGCTGCCCCCCCATCCAGGGTTCCCTTTTGGCTTGTTTTTGGATTTTTTCTTTACCACATTAGGAGGGTAGTTCTCCTAGTTATATTGGTGTGGTTGGTTTTGGGACAACTGCAAAAATTTCACCTGTGCATTTTTTTGCAGAGGTGGGTTGTGTGCTGGGGAATGAGCGTAATGCGGTCCCGGGTTTGCACCTGACTATTGGAGGGGAGTTCTTCTGTCAGTTTTTCTTTCTGCGTACTGATTCCCCTGAGCTAGAGGATAAAGTCCTCCCTGGTGATACGCTTGTGCCCTATTAGTCAAATTTTGCTGAGGCATATGATGACTTTGAAAATAGGGTTGAGGCACGTTTTGGGTAGAACTATATATGTATCCAGGGTTTTGACTACTACTGCCTAGGTAACCCTGGGTCATTGACCCAATTATCCCATCTGCAGATTTCGATGTGCCTGGCACTTCTTGATAAGTTTGCAGGCGTGGTGTGTTAGGCAGGATGTTATAAATGTATCGTGACTGTGTATAAATAAGCTCAAGATTCTGGGCTTTGCTGATTGCGTCCTCTTCAGATGTGGGATTATGCTACACCACATCCTTTGAAATCTATGCCGTCAGAGCTTTCAAGAACAAATCTAAGAGAACCTGGTCGTCGAGTTTAGCTTTACATAAACTGTAACGCCACCTCCATTCATGGAGATGGTCCGAGATGTGGACGGTGGGGGTTTGTCTAAAATGAGTCAGTAATTCCATTTTGAAATCATGGTGAATGTGTAACTAAAAATATGTTAGCAAAGTCGTAGCAAGGGTGCTAAGGTTCCATGTGAAGCTGAGGGTTGCCCTACGTACCATTTCGCGGCTACTCCTATAAGAGTGCGTTGAAATAATCTCAATCGAATAATGTCATCAATGATACTGTTCAATGAGCACCACAGGTGAAAGGTCATGACATGATTACCTGGGTCTTCCGCTTGCTTACCTTCGAACTTTGGTATATTTTAAGGGAGCTTCATGGGCATGAGAGGCCATGTAGGATCATGCACAATGGGGTCATTCTTTAGCTTGGTTAAATCAGGTAGATTCAACGAAGCTAAGAAAGGTGACTGAGAGGTTGATTCCATTGCAATGTGTGAAGACGCAACGTTCTAGTTTGAACGAGGGTTAGTTTGTGACGTAACCTATTGTTTATTCAACTGGCTTCTCATATGGGATGCACTCCTCTACCCCCTGGGGGTTGTGGGAGGAGTGGTATGTGGTGTGGTGTTGGGAGACCGAATAGGGTTCCCAACTACGGCTGCCCCAATAAAGGATGAACCAATGATAGTGGCAGTGTTCCGTCTTTGACGCCTGAATGGCGAAAGACTGGGAACCCCTCTTGGTAATGGGGGAGGTCCAAAAGACGCCTAGATCGACAAGCTTCCGTGGGACCTGTCAGGAGTCTCCCAGATTTTGGAAAAATTTGAGAGGATAGAGTCTATGATCAAAGAAAAATTCTTGTCACATACATAAAAGAAAGCAAAAAATAAAATAATTTTCCCTTTAAATTAATCTATGTGATCAAGCAAGTAAAAAAGTGGTTTTTGTTTATTTGCATATGATACTCAAAATCATAGAAGACCTATGCGTCCTCACACACTCAAAAGTAACTGGGCCTTGAGAATATTTCTTGCGAGTGCCGGCACAATGTCCCATAAGAGCTGGCGACGCCCCCAGTCAGCCGAAGAGAATCCACCAAGGTAAGGGTAGAGGTTCTGGCGCTTGCCTGCACCATCACCTATAGGGTAAAATTTGCCCTAGTTTTTTGCCACTAAGAACCACCATCCCACATGAGCATTTGAGTCTTGGGCTTCTTGGTAGTCAACTAACAGTACCGAGTATTAGCCAGTTTAGGTAGCCCCAACTGACACCACACACATTATGCCTAAGCCTAGCCCCCTCTGAAATGGGTCTCTGCTGTGCTCGGGTTTCTTTGCCATGGGCTGATAGGTGGATTTGAAGATCCCTGAATACACATCTTCTATGTTTCAATATGAAGTATGATCAAGGCGGCCTATTGGATTCCTACCCCCCTGATCCTAACTTAAGCTATAAATTATTTTGTGGCCCCTATGGGGAGAATTTAGTGAGTTTGGTTAAGTTAGTTTTAGGTGTCTTTTCTATTCTTAGTGGGTGAGTGTGTGTGAGCATAAATTGGACAAGCACATAGTTTGAACGTGTGGATATCGATGATCCTTTACAAAATCCCTTATTTAAACTATGTTGTATTGTTCCTGGCTCGAATGGAAAACATGTGCGGATAATGGGCTGCTTTCAAATTTTCCTAGTTAATCTATGTGACTAACTATAGGGAGATGCAAACTGTGAATATGGAGCATTCATATGCTTACCTAGGATCACCAGAGGGTGCAAAGGTAGTAGAGATTACTTGCTCTTTTATAAACAATTCAATCCTAGTCTCGCAATTCCTAGTGCAAAAATTGAACTAAACTAAAAACTTTTACACTAGAACAAAGAAAAATAGCTATTCATGCATGGTCGTGGGCCGCTTGATTGGACTAGTTATCTAGGTGTAATTACCAAAATTTGCAAAACATAAATTTTTCAGAATGCAAGTTACTTTGCCCCCCCACTTAAACTATGTGTAAATTTTGCAAAAATCATATTGAAGTAAAACTGACACTAAGCCTACAGAAAGCAGCTAAAAGTAAGTTTCAACAAGCTGTGGGGTACCACAACCAGTGCTGGCAGGTGTATTAGGGGCTTCCAAGCACCTTACAATCAGAAAAAGGCAGAAGTTAGGGAGAAATTTCTTATTCTATAAATTGCACGCAAAAGGCTGAGACAGGTGAGCTTTCTGCATGCGGGTCAGCACTAAATGCACACCTTGCATGTCTGTGAGGAAAAAATGCGCGCAAAATCCTGTAAGTAAAAAATTTAAGAGCTGCTCTTCTTCAGTCTATCACTCGGGGTGAATCTAGGGACTGCAAGAGAAATCAGAGGAAATTCAGCTCCACTCCACAGCATAGGCAGAGGTCTCTTGCAAAAGAAGGCACAACCACATAAACTTGGTAATAAAACATTAGTGGAGTTGCCAATCCTGTTGTGGTGTGTTTGGTGCCCGTATGTACGAAATCACACCAGTTTAAGGGGTGTGGTTTACCCCTTTAAACTATTGGTAACAAGCAGAAAGAAGTGGAGTGAATGAGCATACTATATAAAATAAAAAGCATGCAAATGTAATCTAAAAACTAAACTAAAAATAAACATAGATAAACAGAAGCTCTGAATGACTCAAATGACACAATAATGCACACGGTGGCTCTAGGACCCTCTTATTGAGCGCTGTTAGTAAGAAGAGCAATACTTTACCCTCTTGCCAAAGGGCCCCTAGATAATGGCTCTAGGTCCCGATGCAAGGATGTTTTTATCCCAAGCTTGCCTCGATGCAGTCTCCCTCTCTCTCTACTATGTGGACTGAGCTTGTTGGGTGGCCAACAAGTGAGTCCCCTCTGTCTTCAGCTTTGGGTCACACACTACTCGTATTTCTTGGGCAATTCTAGCCAGCATAACAATGTGATCACCCATTCTTCATCTCATGGTGGCTTTATATTGGGGATTTCAAATCCTCCTTCCCTCCCTTGGTACATTGTGGATGGTGACCCAAGGGAGGGGTATGATTCCTTTGTGTGCTCCAAATATTCCATTGTATGCTCACATAGTGTCTAAGGAGGCGTTGGTGGTTGTCCTTAGGCGGATTCAAGTAAGGAGTAACTTGTACTTTGCTTTATGTGGTCTTAGATAGTGAAATTTCGCCACTCTTAGGAATGCGCGCTTATCAAGAAAAAAGGCATGCATAAGGTGCTCTTATTGAAGGATAATGCACGCAAATAACATTTTAGGACTATTTCAAATTTTATTTTCTTCAAACCTTTGAGATTTTTAAATAATTTCTAGATTTTGTAATGTCTTCCATCCCTGTAAACCCTTTGGCTTGACATTAATTAATTTCATCTTTTGTTGTACGATTTTCCAGTGTTAACACACATAGCCACAAGATAGGTGAAGCACATTGGGGTTGATGTGAAGAACTTGTATAAGCTATATGTGGAATACTGTGATGCATTAATCAGTGAGGCGAAGAAAGTGAAAAATTGCGATGTTGGTTAACTTTGGCACATAAGACTTGGCCATTTGCATCATGCTGCCTTAACTTTTATGCAACAAATAACGATTGGCATCCCTAAAGAAGCACTTGAGCAGTAGGACTTCTACAAAGGATGTACCATGGGGACCTAAGAAAGTTCACATTCAATGATTGAGATAACAAAGCACATGCAGTCTTTGAAAGGATCCACTCTAATGTATGTGGAACTTTCTCAACAACCTCCACTTCCAGACATAAATATTTCACCATTTTTATTGATGACTTCTAAAGGAAGTGCTAGATATTCTTCACGTAGAAGAAGGATGAGACATTCTCCAAGTTCGCAGAATTTAAGGCATTGGTTGATAAAGATACTGACAAGAAGGTGAAGGATCTTAGGAGTGATAATGGAGGTGAGTATGTTTCGAATGAATTCAAGAATTTTTGTGTGAAGGAAGGTGTTCGAAGAGATTTGAAAACACTCGACAATCCACAATAGAATGGGGTAGCTGAGAGAAATAATTGTAGCATTGTGGGCGCTGCAAGGGCTATGTTGCATGACCAAGGCCTACCACTACATTTGTGGGCAGAGGAATGTGACACAATAGTCTACTTGTAGAACTAGAGTACTCATCAGATTCTTGGTATGATTATACCAGAGGAGGCTTTCTAGGGGATAAAGTCGGATGTGTTGCACTTCAGGATTTTTGGAGCTTCTAAATTTACTACCATGTCTCCAAAGACTAAAGGAAGAAGCTTGAGCTAACAATAGAGTTGGGGGTACTTTTGGGTTACACAAAAATACCTCACAACTATCGTATGTACTTACCTTCCCTCATAATGATAGTTGTGTGAAGGGATGTAAATTTTGATGAGGAGGAAGTGATACAATGCTCTCTTAAGAGGAAGCTTCAGATGCCACCAAAGGAGGAGATTTTAGCTCCAAAGGAGGAGCCTTAGGAAGTTGTGAAACAACTAGAAATTTAGGAGAAGAGAGTGGAGACATCCACTCAAGAAGAACCATTCAAAGAAGGAAGGAAAAGAACAAGAGAATATTATAGAATTGTGCAAGATGTGAGGGAAAATGTGGGAGCTCCTTTAAATTTGCGCAAGAACAAGAGGTCACCTGAGAGGTACACTATCTACATGTCTCTAATGGTCGAGCTTGTTGAGACTGAGCCATCCTCTTTCAAGGAAGAAATTGATAAATCTGCTTGGGTTGACGCAGTGGTGGAAAAATATGAATCCATTGTAAAGAAAAGTGTTTGGCAAGTGGTCCCAACACTGGAAAGTAAATCAGTTGTGGGCTTAAGATGGATCTTCGAGGTTAAGCATGCAGCTGAAGGAAGAATAGAGAATAATAAGGATGGATTTTTTGCCAAGGGATTCTCTCAATTTGATGGAATTGACTATGAGGGAATCTTTACTCTAGTAGCAAGGTACTCATCTATTAGATCAATTCTTGCACTAGATATGCAAATGGGGTGAAAGATCCACCAGATGGATGTAAAAAAAATATTTATTAATGGGGTTATTGAGGAGGAGGTGTACATCGAGCAACCATAAGTTTTTGAGAAATTTGATCAGGAGTATCATGTGTGCATACTCAAGCGAGCATTGTACGGTCTCAAATAAGCACCCTGTGCTTCATACCCCAGGATCAACAACTATCTCTCTAGTTTGGGCTTCACCAAAAGTGCAGTGGATGCAAAGCTCTATGACATATTGGTAGAAGGTAAATTTATTATTATTTTCTTATACGTTGATGATTTTATTTTGTTATAAAATTATATATTATAGAGAAATGGAGGACATAAAAATACGTGGAAATACAAACACGGAAAACAGATAAAACAAGAGAGACACATATATATGTGGTTCACCCAACTTGGGCTATGTCCACGAAGAAAGAAATAGTCCTTCATTTATATTATCCAGAAAAATGAAGAGACACAACCTACAATAGATCCGCTATAATATCCTGTACTCTCTCACAAAATCCCCCTTTCTCTTTCTAATGCAGGGATTCTACTCAAAAATAGATCCTTGCGCATAATAGAGTATGTGTTTCCTTAACATGGAAACCTCATCAAATTACTCATTAACACCACATTCAATTCAGCTAAAAAAAATACATATGAAGAGAGAGCTAAACAGTAAACAAAATAATTGCATAAAACACAACCAGAAATTTATAAATGCAAACCCTTCCTTGGCCGAATATTACAATGATTGGCCTCTCGGCTCTCGCCCTTCATATGAACTCTCACACCATTTCTCTCTATCTCTCACTGTATTCCTCACTATCCTCAATCCTCACACAAGCTTCATATTTATATATAATTATGAATTAACTCCAATCCATGATTTCCTCCACACAAATCTCAACCAAATCCTAAAATATCTTTACCCCTTATTTGACTCAACTAAATTCCATTTAAGGAATTCCTAATCCCTAAATTATCTATCCAACTCAATTCCCTCGTATTCTCAATTTATTAAGAGAATATTTACATTAAACCTCACACTCAGATATTTCTCTCAATTTATTAAAAATGAGCATAATAATTTATAAAATAATTAAAAATACATCACCCCCCTAATTACACAATATTTTAATAAAAATCAAGCAGGATGCTCCTCCATCAAACTCCCCATGTAGAGAAGTTTCCATAGACTCCTGTCTATGAGTTCTACCACTTTTATATAATAATGCGACAACCACAAGTCTCCAGGACTTGCTACCTCCAAGATTCCAAACTTTGTTTTTCCGCTGGTCTTTTAAAGTATCAACTCCATTTTGTGAATTTGCATAGACTTTCTAGAATAGTATTTTCAAAATAATATTGAATGTAACTCTCAATTTTCCATACCACATCATCTTTATTTTAGGAATTACAGACTCGTATAGAATCACTGATACCTGTTCTTCTGGTCTCCAAACTCTGAAAGAATATTGAACTGGCTGCACATCAGCATCACTCATTCTATCAACCATAGTCCATCGGTCTCTCCAACAATTCCTTTCGCTAATTCCTTGGAGTAACTCCTCTTTGTCTAATGCTTCTGTCTCCAATTGTGTTGAACATTCAACTTCCTAAAATGAAGAATAATCAAGAATTTCTCCTTGATCAAAACTATAGTCATTGATTTCTCCTATAGTAACAAATTTCTCATCTGGTGCTGTACCTGCATTCATCAACAAATTATTAGTTTAAAAAATACAAGACCTTTCGGCCTCTTTTGATGCTTCAAGCACCAATATCCCATCATAGACTTTCTGGATTTCAGTAAATCCTCTTTGGAATTGCTGGCTGCTTTCATCTTTATCCTGCCAGTTTAATACTTTTGTTTCCTTTATGTCTCTAAGGACATAAATTTCCTGCTGCTCCTGATCTTTCATCTCATCTCCAAATACTTTCTGCTCAATTTCTCTGATTTCAACATCATATTTATTTATGTTTCCTTCTATACCTACAACCAAATTATCATTTGAAAAGTTATAGAATTCACTCAACTCTCTAAATGTTAAAAACATTTCATCCCTATCATGCACGACAATTGCAATCTATTCTATATCAGGTTCTACAAGTTTCATCTCCTCTTCAGGTTCCTTAAGCCATCGTTTCAAGAAATCTATTTCCATGTGAAATATTTCCAGTATTTCATCAAAACATTCATTCCCAACTTCATTCTTCTTCTGGAAATCTTCGTGAGTTATCTTGGTTTCTGTATCATTACACTGCAAAATTCTGTTAGAAAATTCATTAAACAAATTCATTTGTTTACCTCCTTGGAATATCAATTCGGAATTTTCATTATGCTTCTGCTCCATAACAGCTTCAACTGGCTGTGTTACACCAACCAAGAATTCATTTATGATTTCTTCCTGCTACAAAAAATCAGTACCTTCCTCCTCTAAAAGGCATTCTCCATCATAATTCAACTTAAGAGTTTCATTCATCTCTGTGACAGTTTCACCAGACTTTCCACCATCTTCTGCACATCCTTCAAACATACACAAACTATGAGATTTAAAAATACAAGGCTTCATGGCCTCATCTGCTTCTGTTGTCAACATATCTTCCAATTCTTCTGAACTATTGTAATATTTCATGAGATATTTCTCCTTGATCTCTTCACCTAGAATTTCACCCTTTTCTGGGCCACAAATGGAAATTTCCATTTTCAACTCAGCCTCTCTGAGTTATTCACATCTCAATTGCACACTCATCATCTGCTCGAGCTTCCTCAGCTCTTTTGTCAACTGTATGTTTACCTGTTGTTCCCTCTTTATGTGTAGTCTCTTCTATTTCGCTTTCTTCCTCATGGTCCAATCATGTCTTTGGTATTTCATATTTCTCTACAAAAATTCCATCAATAACTCAAGGTGAACTGTTATCTCAGCTTTCTCCTGCTCATACCCTTCATCAGTCAATTTCTTACATATGCCATTTACCTTGGCATTTTCCTTATTTTTTCTTCTGCTGTGGTCTTCATCAGATCTTCTGAACTGACTATCAACGATCATCTTCTCATCCTTTGTGAACTTCATTTTTTCACGTGTGGATTTCATTTGAATCCCCTTTTCAACAAGTCTCCATATTTTCCATTCAACAATAAAAGCTCTCTTCCTGCACTTGACCTCTTTCAGTTCTCTATCTTGGAATCATTTATGGCAACTCTCTTGCTTCTCTTTGCTGCAAAAAACAACTGCAGTATTTCATGTGTTATAATGACCAAAATATTTGGGTGTCGGGCTCCGCCAATCATGCACCAAATTACATTCAGACCTTTGACTTGCTTAGGACTCTTTGATGCCAAAATTTACATCAACTCCTCATCTTGGATGAAAAATACACCCTCTTGTACAATAAATTAATGGTTTAACTTGACTCAAGCTATCCAAATTTTCATTTGACCTTAACATCTAATTTAACTTCAAGGCTTGACCCAATAATTACAATAGCAGATATTTTGACTCTAATTCAAGTTATACAACATTCCAATGAACATCCACCCTTAATACATTCTCATGATGTAAAATCTTCACTCTCTCTCATACTCCATTCTTATGAAAATATCACAAGTCATTAATTACATCATCTCCCTTTATCACTTCACATGATACTTAGCCTTTAAATCAAAATGAAATCCGTTTTTACCAAGATTTATTTTATGGTGAAAATAAATAAACCATTCAATCTTCAACATTCAAAAATACCTTTCTGAATTATCATACCTTATGCTCCCGTCAAGGTTATTAATAAACCTTCTCTTTGCAATTTCAATTATCCGGATTTCACTCTTCTATGTCGTCTTTATCACTGTGAATATTCGCATGCCCTTCACCATAACCTCTTCAATATGCTCATTATCTTTCTTAAATATCTCTCCCCACTCATGAATTTTGGTGAAACACTCATAAGTGTATATAGCTTTAAGCACTATTCTTCTCAACTTGTATTACACATCCATTTTACATTATTTAAATAACATAAAAAATCATTTGACTTACCACCTTCATAGTGTGCCCACCGATAGTTCTTGAGCTTCTGCACTACAAATCATTTTCCTAAGTATCAATATATATATCAGTGCAAAATATTATCAAAATATTTGTAAAGAGAATGGCATAGCCGAACCAAATCTTATCCATGACACTGATGGTACTGATGGCACTTTCTCAAATATTACTTCAATGAAGAGAACTTCCCAAGATTTCTTTCACGATCACACTATTATCAATTTACATGACCAATTTAAAAAAACAATACATTTCCACCTTCACATGTTATAATTTTGTACCTTTTTGTCCCCATAAAACAATTGTTTGCTCCAATCCCATCATTTGGACTTTAATCTTATAACAAAATATTTTGCAGCTTCACTTCTTGCATTTTAAAGAAAATACGCATCATGTGAATCATCTAATGAAGAGAATTTTTTTATGATATTTAACACAGTTCCACCATGCCAAGAAACTTTATGCAAAGCTTCTTTATCAGGTTCTGTCGAAGGCTTTTAGGGAGTAATATGCACATTCACGTCCATGCTCCAGTATATAGTCACGCAGCCAAGAAAACACACTGAGCATACAATGATTTAAATCGACTTGTAGTCTCTAATACAGAGATCCCTCTATCTGCATCTCGGCTCTCCACGGAGGTAAAAATCCATACAATAGAACATCACAGCACCAAAAATCTCAAGATTAGATCCGGAGAGTACGTTTAAACAAATTTACATATAAATAACATAACTCCCATTACTCCATATTGCGCGGTAAAAATATGTATTTTGTTTTTTTTATGGGCACGTTCATCAACTAGCCATGTTCCATCTGATAAGCCGGTAGCAAAATTTGAGCAAATCTTGTTGGGCTGCGGCGACTGTCCTGGCTTGGATGCTCTGATTACCACCCGAATTCTGGTGGCGGTTAGCTAGACAACAAGACCCAAAACTATATTTTCCGAGATCCCATTCACAACTCTGATTTTAAAAAAATATAAAACTGCAGCTTACATTTGCTAAAATCGATATTCTCGATTCACAATTCACACTATTAATTTCAATCTTCATTCAACGTAATGGCATTCTAATGCAAATTAGACACAATGGAATATTTACCATACACCAAACATCGACATAAAAGAGAAAAGCTATATGGGCAGGCGTGTGTGTAACAGAGTTGTGTTACTACTAACATAATTACAGAATAGGAATCGATGCTAGCTTGGAGCTACTGCGTACGCGGTTACAAAGTCCTGAGCCACATGGTTATCAACTCACAACTCCACAGTGACAACATTTAAAATATGACGCAGTCTCGCAACAAGACCTACATGTCAATGCCGAGAACAACAATGAATATACAGTCTTCAGTACCGATTTTCCTCTATGGCATTATCTCCAACACTCTCCAATGCCGCATTTAACATTCCACTGCTTCTGCATTCAATCCCCAGCTTTTGATTGCCTCTACGCTGTCTACCATCTCAGCGTTCAACATTTTGCTACTTCTGCATTCAATCCACAACATTTTATTGCCTCTACGCTGTCTCGATCTGTCTTCAATGCATTCAACCTCGCCAAGCATGGATCTTTGGCTCTGATACCAAATTATGTAGGGATTCCGCTAAAAAATAGATCCTTGCGCATAATAGAGTGTGTGTTTCCTTAACATGGAAACCCTCATCAAATTACTCATTAACACCACATTCAATTCAGCCCAAAAAAATACATATGAAGAGAGAGCCAAATAGTAAACAAAATAATTGCATAAAACACAACCAGAAATTTCTAAATGCAAACCCTTCCTTGGCCGAATATTACAATGATTGGCCTCTTGGCTCTCGCCCTTCATATGAACTCTCACAACATTTCTCTCTATCTCTCACTGTATTCCTCATTGTCCTCCATCTTCACATAAGCCTCATATTTATACATAATCCTGAATTAACTCCAATCCATGATTTCCTCCACACAAATCTCAACCAAATCCTAAAATATCTTTATCCCTTATTTGACACAACTAAGTTCCATTTAAGGAATTCTTAATCCCTAAATTATCTATCCAACTCAATTCCCTCATATTCTCAAATTATTAAGAGAATATTTACATTAAACCTCACATTCAGGCTTTTTTCTCATTTTATTAAAAATGAGCATAATAATTTATAAAATAATTAAAAAGACATCACCCCCTTAATTACACAATATTTTAATGAAAATCAAGAAGGATGCTCCTGCATCACTTTCTCGCTCACAATACACATACCACACACATTCGCAACACAATTCCCTCATGTGAACCGAGGGGTTTCCTTCAAAAAAACCCTAAATTAAACATAAATTCTACCATCAGATCATCTGCCTAATGAACGACCCAAATTGAATATGAAATTACAATATTTTATAAGGAAATTTTACATCTAATTTTAGCTTCAGGGGTGCTTCCCCCTAACCCCCGCCAGGGGGGGGGGGGGGGGTCATAAAATTGTCATTCCCCCCCTGGACCCACTTGACGATGATCAAATGACGGGTGGTGTTTTTGCCCCATTAATAACATGGTCCAACATGACGATACATCTAATGAAGAAGATAATAAGGCTCCACACCCATCATATTCTAACTAGTGATGAGAAACTGATTAGATCTTGCAAGGAGGACCTTGCAAGGGAATTTGAAATGAAGGACATGGGTCTCATGTACTACTTCCTCGAGTTGGAATTATGGCAAGGCGATGGTGAACTGATTGTGTCTCAAGGAAAGTATGCAAATGAGATACTACAAATATTATTCATGGAGAGTTACAAATCCATGGAAACACCTCTAGTGACCAAATGGAGGAAGGAGTATGCCACTTTAGGTAAAGAAGTGGATGCTACCATTTATCAGTAGCTAGTGGGTTCATTGATGTATCTTGTGAACACCCGACCAAATATGTGTGATGCATTCAAGCATCTAAGCCAAGCTTTTATTAGGCTGACAAAATTATATTGGAAGGAATCTAAGAATATTTTACAGTACCTCAGAGGCACTACCTAGTTTTTACTATGGTATAGAAAAAAAGAGAGAGAGAATATATGTGGCTTTACAGATGTAGACTGGGTGGGGAGTCCATCAAAATGAAAGAGTACAACAGGTGGAATTTTTAGTGGTGGGTCTGCAACTATTTCCTAGTACAGAAGGAAGCAAATATTTGTGGCACTCAGCTCGGTAGCAGCAAAATACATGGATGCAAGTCAAGGAACATGTGATGCGATTTAGATGAGAAATATACTTGTGGGACTGTTTGGTCAGATGATGGATCCAACTATGATATATTGTGATAATATGAGTTGCATTAATCTCTATGATAATCCTGTATTTCACGATCAATCCAAGCATATAGATATCTAGTATCACCATTTACGGGACTGTGTGCAGAGGCAGATAATGTTACTACAATACATTCTAAGAGAGGAACAAGATGCTGACATTTTGACAAAGGATTTTTCAAGAGGGAATTTTGAGTTCCACAGGTGTAGGATAGGGGTGCTTGATAATCTATTCCTTACTGAGAGGGAGTGTTGAAAAATGTAGTAAGAAAGACTCAATTTTATTTTTCCTTGGTCAAATTGAGAAAATTCGAATTTCCAAATTAACAGACAACTTTGATGTAGTTAACTTGTGTGACATGTCTCTTTTCACTTAGTTAGCTTAGTAAATTTGAGTTAAAGGAGTTAGAGTTCATTTGAGCATGTGTGATTGCTAATTTTTAGAAATCAAGGTCAGTTATTTCAAGTTGTTTTAAGTTGAACTAGTTCTAACTGTTGGAGGAACTAGTGAAAGGTCAGTTGTGCAGTGGGATTTCATTCTAACTGATTGATCATCCAGTTAATTGATCCATCAGCCAAAAATATCTAGTGCATGCATAAAATTTGAGTTCTCCAGCTGAGGTGGATATTCCAAGGTAGTGTGACATCCGTTGTAGACTAGTCTTGAGTGTACATGTGTTGCATGCAGTTAGATGATGAACCTTGGGAATTCTGTAAGAATTTTGGAGGAAATTCCTAAATAATAGGGGCCTAATTTCCTCAGGAATAGCGCAAGGAAATAGGGGCTCAAGCATAGGTATAATTTGACTAACTCTTCGTTAGAATTTTGAGTGAGTAGAGAGATATGTTATTCACTTGTAGGTTGTGCTCATATTGAGCTATAAATTGTAATACATCTCTATTCATTAGATTAATGCAAGTAGGCAAAGGTGTTTTTATCATATTGCTTTCCCTTGGAAAAATATTGTATGCATGTGTGTTATTTCTCATTGCATGTATGTGATTGATGTTCTAAATTGTGAATTGAATTCCACAGAGAAATAGAGTAGGATTGTGTCCTGTGATTTAGATTAAAATTTCATGAGTAGTTACAATTCTACACCATAATTTCTATAGTATGACTTTGCATTAGTGAGTAAAAAATTCCTATGCTAGGTTTATTGGTGTTTTTTGGTCTATTTTTATTTTATTGTATTGCTTTTGTTTCATTCATGTTGGATCCTAGATAATAGCCATAGGATTGAATAATGTAACAAAGGAATAGGCTAACTTGAAACAAGTGAACAACCAAGCCACAATTAAAGCATAAAACAATGTTTTCAAAAAATTATCGAACAATGAAAATCAAACCACTTGGAGAATCCTAAAAGTATACTATTGAGGTGTTGCAATATTTAAACATCCATCAATATAGAATAGGCTCCCAAACTAATTTCAATGTACATTAAAAAAAGTGGTATGATAAAAATAATTTTTGGATTTACAAGTCAACTTATGACTTAATATGTTGTCTAATTAGTGTCATAAAAAGTTTGTGAAACATAAGGAAAATTCAAACTTTTGTGGACAGTTTAATTTTTTTTCCTATAAAATCAAGTATTCATGTTGTATCTCTCCTTTTGAATAGACATGATTTTAAGTCCCTCATATATGTGATAGGTTAAACAAGGTTTTGTATAATTTCAAAGTTGTGTAGTTTCAAATTTTTGCGGCATGATATCAAGATATGTACAACCTTTAGTCTGAACTATGTACCTTATGAGTGACAATATTGATGGGAAAGCTATTTTTACCTTCATGTACTAATCGCTAGAATTTATATGGTCACAATTCTAATATTTTGACTGACATATAAACAACAACAAATATCATTATGACAATTTATATTCTTAATTCAATATGTTCTATTATTTATCTTTCCCTACAAGAATGTAGTATTCCCTACATGGAATGCGATGGCATGAATAAGATTAGATGTAGTTGCACTTGTGTAAACCCATGAAGTTGGGTTACACTTTTGTGAGAATTGGGGGCAAAAAACTTTTTTTTTTCTTAACAATTCGGTCGAAATTTTATAAAAATTCGGCTAAACTATTAGAGAGTTTGGCCGGAATTTTGAAATTAGTTCAACTGAACTCATTCTGTCGTTTATATTGACGGCGTACTGACGACGTGGGAAAACAGATTTTTGGTTGGAGATTGGAAAACCAACAACATAATTTCATCCAAACTCTTAAAATAGTCCGGCCGAACTTTAGTTTATAAATACACCAGCCCGGAGCCGTTAATGAGTTTCAGGCTTATTACCATCTGCCTCTGCGTGTTTCTGCGTCTGTTGTGTTTCGGGCCTACATTTGTATCTGCATCTGCATCTACGTATTGTTGTTTGGCCTTGGCTCTTACTGTTCGAATTTGCAGGCTAGCACCGAATTTCGAATTTTCAGGCCTGCGTCTGCATTTGCGTCTACGTCTTGTTGTTCGGCCTTGGCTCTTGCTGTTCGGATTTGCAGGTTGGCTTTGAATTGTGAATTTAATTTTGTTTGAGGTATAAAATCAAAATGTAACAACGTAATTGAGTTTTTAAGCTTTCATAAATGAATATGTTATCTGCAATTTAATATGTTAATATGTTCAGATTTTGCAGGTTGGCTCCAAATTTTGAATTTTCGGGCCCGCGTGTGCGTCTACGTCTATGTCTTGTTGTTCAGCCTTGGCTCTTGCTATTTTGACTTAGCTCTTGTTGTTTGGCCTTGGCTATTGCTGTTCGGATTTGCAGGTTGGCTCCGAATTGTGAATTTAATTTTTTTTGAGGTATAAAATCAAAATGTAACAACGTAATTGAGTTTGTAAGCTTTCATGAGTTAATATGTTATCGGTAATTTAACATGTTAATATGTTTTCTGCAATTTCCCAAGCCATTTTTTGAAAAATCAACTCCTTTTTCAAAATTTGCATTGTTCCTTACTAAAAAAACTCTAGTTCTAGAGGACGTTGAATGAAACATCTTTTAGGAAACAGAATCATAGGAAATAGATACCCATACATATAAATTGGTGTTAATATTCTAATGCAATTGATGGTTCACCAATGTGAGTCCCAATAAGAGTTTTATGGTGTGTTGCAACTCACTTCCTCAAGCGATCTAGGGACACATTTTGAATTTGTTACAAGAACGTGAAATATAAATAGAGTAGCATAATTGTGTTTCATAAAAACTCATAAGTGCAATTAGACTGAACCTATCTCTATAATTTTAGTACAAAATTTTGTGTTGGTAATGCGAAAACCTTGTATACATATTATTTTTCCATAGTAAATGAGCCGACATGACTTAGTGACTCAGTGAATGAGATAATGAAATGTAGTCAATAGAAGAAACAATAGCTATAAGTAAAAAAATTAGTTCAACTCTAGCTTATTTTTCATCTAGTAAACATACATCAGCAGTAATTCAAAGATCTTGTACAAATAGTAGACATAAATGTTAACTTATTTTTCATCCAGTAAACATAGATCAACATAAATTCAAAGATCTTGTACAAATAGTAGACATAAATTTTAACCAACACTGAATACTAGTATGCATAAATACTGCGAATCCAAATATTAGTCCACTTAAAAGTTGTAGTTAGTGACTCAGTGAATGAGATAATGAAATGTAGTCAATAGAAGAAACAATAACTATAAGGAAAAAAAATTGTTCAACTCCAGCTTATTTTTCATCCAGTCAACATACATCAGTAGCAATTCAAAGATCTTGTACAAAAGTAGACATAATTGTTAACTTATTTTTCATCCAGTAAACATACATCAACATCAATTAAAAGATCTTGTAAAAATATTAGACATAAATGTTAACCAACAGTGAATTCTAGTATGCATAAATACTATGAATCCAAATATTAGTCCACTTAAAACTTGTAGTTAGTGACTCAGTGAATGAGATAATGAAATGTAGCCAATAGAAGAAACAATAGCTATAAGGAAAAAATTTAGTTCAACTCCAGGTTATTTTTCATCCAGTAAACATACATTAGCAACAATTCAAAGATCTTGTACAAAAATTAGAAATAAATGTTAACTTATTTTTCACCCAATAAACATACATCAGTAGCAATTCAAAGATCTTGTACAAATAGTAGACATAAATGCTAACCAACATTGAATGATAGTATGCATAAATACTACGAATTGAAATATTAGTCCACTTAAAAGTTGTAGTGCATCGGAAGAGACATACTATACAACCTTCCTAAATTGAAGGTGTCACTCTTTCATCATTAGTATAGCCATTTGTTTCTTGTCTAGCCTTTTATTTTTTCTAACAAAAAAAATTGTTTTGATAATAGTTATAGATTTTTGTTAGGAAACAATAACTATAAATTCTTTTTGATAAATACATTAATAATGAAGGCTAAAACTAGCTACATTCTTCAACATCTAAGAGACACAATTGTAAAATTTACACCCTCCATGTTGCTTTATTCTTGTAAAATGTTATAAGTGGAGTTTATTAATGTACCAAAATTAACACCTTCCATGTCGCTTTATTATTTTAAAATGTTAAAAGTGGAGTGTTTTATGATGTAATGGATATAAATAATCTAGATTGACATGGCTACAGTGATATGATGATAGTGTAGGTTGATGTTGAAGTTGTAAAATTTGTCATAATAGAACTCTGATATATAAGCATAGTCTTCAATTCCATTGTTTTGTAGGTAAAGTACTATCTTCACATTAAAGCATTTTATAAGGTTACTCTAAAACTAAGGGATTTCTCCCATTAATTAAAGGAAAAATTTAAAGCCTAAAAACTGAACCTAAAGTGGTTGAACTTCCATAGGATTTTAGTCTATCTAGTTAGTGTTAACTTCTACAAGGTTCTATAGGCAGAGTCTGTAAAGGGCTAGGTAATGTTAACTTCTATAAGCTCTAAAGTCAGAGTCTGTAAAGTGCCACGTAGCATCTGAATCTCATATTTTCTTAAAGGTGACATATCCAGTAAATGCCTCTATAGTCAATCTTTGGAACATATCTAAATAGAATTTCTTCATTTTAATATTCATAAACCACAACCACTTTAAGGCAAAATGTGTACATGTGTCATTTCTCCCATAAATTCTTAGGCAAATTTTTTAAAGCATGTGTCATGTTGGCTTTCTCCCATTACTTTAAAGCATGGTTTTAGTAAGTGCAAAAATAATTTTTCAAACCATGTAAATGTCATTTCTCCCACAAACTAAAGGCTTTCTCTCATTAATTCAAGGAAAAATTTAAGGCCTAAAAATTGAACCTAAAGTGGCTGAACTCTCATAGGATTTTGAACTTCCATAGGATTTTAGTCTGTCTGTTGAGTGTTAACTTCTACAAGTTCTAAAGGTAGAGTCTGTAAAGGGCTAGGTAGCCTCTGGATCTCATATGTTCTCAAAGGTGACATATCCAGTAAATGCCCCTACAGTCAATCTCTGGAACAGAAATAGAAGTTCTTCATTTTAATATCCATAAAGCACTACCACTCTAAGGAAAACCTTGCACATGTATCATTTCTCCCTTCTCCCATAAACTTTTAGGAACTTTAAGGCATGTGTCATTTCTATTTCATTTCTCCCACAAAATCATAAAGGTGTGAATTTTGACATAACTCCATCAACCACCACAACTAGTTGTTTTAGTAAGTGCATAAAATAATTTTGCAAACCATGTAAATGCCATTTCTCCCAAAAAATAAAGGCTTTCTCCCATTAATTCAAGGAAAAATTTAAGGCCTAAAAACCGAATCTAAAGTGGCTGAACTCTCGTAGTATAGTATCCCCCAAACTCAAGGCTTTCCCCCATTAATTCAAGGCAAAATTTAAGGCCTAAAAACCGAACCTAAAGTGGTTGAACTTCCATAGGATTTTAATTTGTTGGTTGAGTCTTAACTTCTACAAGTTCTAAAGCAGTATGTAAATGGTTAGGTAGCCTCTGGATCTCATCCTTTCTTAATGCATGTTATTTCTAGATGTGATTTCTGCCATAAATTAAGGCAAATTTTCATGCAAACCATGCATGAACCATGTATATGTGTCATAAATCTCCCTTAAACTCTAGGAAATGCAATATTTAACGCATCTCATTTCTAGATGTGAATTCTACTATAAAATTTAAGTCAAACTTTAAGATAAACCATGCACATTTCATTTATCTCATGCACATGTGTCATTTCTCCCATGCATTTGCAATAAATGTCAATTTAATATATTTTTATTGAATTTGTTTTTTTTTTTCCAGGGATTAAAAAACCCACTAAATATGGTTGAAAAATGGACATTATGCATAGATGTTTCTTGCTATCCCAATCCAAGGAAAGTAGTGATTAAATATGTTCTTTCCAATATTGCGACTAGAAAATTCGTCCAAAGGAAAATGAATATACCGAGAAGAACAACAAACAATGAGGTATATTATATTGCATTGATAGAAGGCTTGTGAACAACTATGGAGTACAGATCAAATGGAATTGTATATTTCACCAATTCTGAACTTGTGTGCAACCAGATGAATGAAGTGTACCAAGATAAGAAGGAGGGGCTAAAACAACTGCACAGAATAGCAAATAATATTGTTAGCCAATTTCAATTTTTTAGTATAAGACATTGTACAAATGTGAATAATATGTCTTCTGATATATTGCATGGGGCAATGCCAATTTAGGATTCATCTATCAAAGATGAATTAATAGATGAATTAGAATTATACGGGGCAATGCCAATGCAAGATTCAACTCTCAAATATGAGTTAGTTTTGAGACACTCTTCTTCAAAAATTAAATATTCATCTCTCAAATTTGAATTAGTTTTGAGACGCTCTTATTTAAAACTTCAAGATTTATCTCTCAAAGATGAATTAGTATTGAGACACTCTCCTTCAAAATTTATTGATGGACATTGTAAAATATCTTAGATATGTGTGTGTTTTGTACTTATAAATGCATCTTTTTTAATGACCATGTGTTTTTTTCAATTATATACCAAGTGTGCTCCCACCACACCATGTAAAGCGCAAATTGGTGAACTTCACATTTTCAACAAGTGGTGAAATTCACATTTTTATAAAATTAAAATGCGAGGACTTCAACAAATTTTTGTTTAAATGGAGTTTCACGCTTATTTTTAATGACCATGTGCTTTTTTAAATTTTATATCAAGTGTGCTCCCACCATGTAAAGCACAATTTGGTGAACATAACATTTTATAATTTTTCTGCTTAAATTGAGTTTAACACATCAATTAGTGCTTTGAAAGTTGTGTTTTACATAATTTGTGTACACTAAATTACATTAATTTTTTTGAAATTTATTTTAAATGGTAATTTTAAAAAATAATTGTAAATATCCATATATATATATATATATATATATCACATGGAGGACGAACAACGAAGATCAACAAAATCCCATATCTCTACGAGAGAGGGGGATCAGGGATCCAGGGATGTTCATAGTATTTAAATATAATCTTAAAACTCCATACATATACATACATGTGTGTACATATGGAATTGATTTTTTATCAATTTTGTGAGTTATATTAGTTGTTAATAGGTTTCATTTTTTAATTTTTAGGAGCTAAGAGGAGAATGGTGTCTACCCCATCAATGGAGCATGCCCATGGTTCACACAATCATGGTATGGTTCACACAATTTAATCAATGAATATGTACATGTATTTATATGTATGAATGCATTTTTGAATTGATTATAAATTCATATTTGTTTATGAAGCTTCTCTCTCGTCTCGTGAGGTTGGTGGTGGTTCAGATTCCCTTAGAGGATCATCAATAAGTGTTGGCGGATTGCGTGAAGGTGGTGATATGTATTCCTCCAGAGGCCAATCAACAGATGATTGTGTTGGTTCTCAACCAATCGATGGTCGTGTTGGTTCTCAGTAGGGTCATTCTAGTTCTCAACAGTCTCAGGGTGGGCAAGATGCTAGCCAACCTCGGGGTTCTCAACAATCTCAGAGTGGGCAAGATGCTAGCCAACCACATTGAGGTGGCCATCAATTTGACTATTTTTTTCATTCAATTTGTACAAATTTGTTTACATATGTTTTTTTAATATACAAAATTTTATATATTGATGCAGAGGCTGAAAATGCTGCTCCAAATGTTTCTCAAAAAAGACATAGGGCAGAATGCATCATTCAAGAAGAAGGTTGTTCACCAACCATGACTTATCTGACCGAAATTTCTGATATACCTTTGGAAACAAACATGCAACAATGCACCTTAGAAAGTTGTCAACATATTCATGCAAAATTGAAGAGAGATCTCGTGGCTTTGACTTTACCTACTGAGAGTCGACAAAGCTTGGAAATAGTTACACACTCTTTAGGTGAAATAGTAGATGTGTATTGAAAGCTTGGGAAAACAACTGATACTTTTGTAGAAGTCATGAGAAAAAGAAAGGAAACAGTGATGGGTCCCGATAAATGAGAGGCTGTTATACAAAGAGTTAGAATAGAAATGGCCAAGTCTATGTTTAATTTCAAAAAAGGGCCAAAAAGAAAGATGCTGAAGGTGAAATATTTCAAGCACCCTCATATAGCTCACTATTTGTATGATAGACACCTTGTGACCTATGGAAGACTCCCATGGAACGACGAGATTCCGCTTTATTTTGAAAAATTATTTTATGCAGAATTATTTTTTCAAATGAAACCCAATTACAATGACCTTCTCTCTGAATTTTTTGGTCCTAGGAAAGGTCGATTGTGTGACCATAGGGGTGCTAGGCATGATGTTTACTTGCCTCACCTTGAGCCACCATTGGTTATTTGACCTTTTCGTGTCGAAACTTTACGGTCAAAGATGGAATCCACTTCTCAAATTAGTTGAGAAGCAAGGGATGCCATAATTGACAATGTTCACAATGGATTGGGTGGAGTCGATGTTTGTCTGAATCGACAAAGAGCACATGAGAATTCACGCGCTAATTTTGTGTATTATACATATGAAGATATTGAAAACATGAGTGTTGAAGATCTCAAAAAATATGCAAAGAATTGTTGCAATCGTTGGTGGGACCTAATTGTTCACGAGAAAGAGGGAATGGGAATGGTATATGTTAATGGTTAGGGTTCAATTATTTTAACACATGTACAATTTGTAATAAATACATATATACATACATTTATTTGTATACATTGATCTAACAAAAATGTATCATTATATGTTAACACCATTTGCAGTTGTCATGCTTTATGAATGAAGAAAATGTTAATATCATGGTCGGAGCCTGCGATTCAAACAATTAAGATGGGTCTCACCATCAATCATACAATCAAGATGGTTCTCACCATCAAGATATGTTGGCAAATGTTAGTTTTTTTTAAGTGAACATGAAGATATACAATTATTTTTTATCTATTATTATATAAATCAAAACACGATGAGATATTTTTAAAATAAATAATTCTGCACACATGTACATGTACATATATATAATAAAATGTTTTATCAGATTCCGATTCCGTCCGATGTTTTTGTGATGTCGGTACCTTCTTCTTCCTTGGGAGATGTACTTTCTTCTTCCTTAGGAGATGTGCCAAATCCACAATAACAAGTATGGACAATTTTTCACTTTTAAAATTTATGTTTTTAAGTTATATATTCCACCTCAAAAAGTTCCATTAAAAAATGAGATATATCTAGATCTTGAGTTATATTATTTTTTTTTGAATTTTAGGTTTTTGGAGATTTTCTTTCTGAGCCACTCTTAAGAGATGTGCCAAATCCACCAGCACAAGTATTCAATTTTTCACTTATATATATATATATATATGTGTGTGTGTGTGTGTGTTTTTAAGTTATAAGTTGTAAATTGAAGTTTAAAAGTTTTATTGTAAATTGAGATCTAGATATTTTGAGTTATTTTAAATTTTTTGAATTTTAGGTTTCTATAGAGGATTTATTTTCTCCACGGACTCTAGCGATGGAGATAGGAACATCCACACCATTTCAACCATTTGAACAAGTTGTCTAACTTTTTTTTTAATATTATTGAAAATAAGTTTATATATATGCATTTTCATTTGAAATTTTTTAATATATATATATATATATATATATTGTACAGTTTACTATTGGAGATGTTCCCATGGGGTAAGTTGTAGCAGACAAGCAACAAATGGAGAGGGAACCTTATGAGGTATTGCATGATTTTTTTTTTTTACATGAAGTTCTATATATTCTCACTCAATTTTAAAACATCAAATTTTAATGTTTGTACATGCATTGTGTACAGGTTCCCCATGCTTCGCAGGATAGCTCGCGGATTGAGACTTTGTTGGGAAAGACACTACATCCATCTGTATTTGATGGATGATTTCTAGATTTGATTGTGATTCTAGTCTTAAATTTACTTTTTTTATATATTATCTAGATGCAGTCATATATAACTTGATACTTGATACTTGTGAGATCTACAAATTTTGGACATATTTTATGTGAACTACATTTGGTACATGTGAATGTGATATATAATGTTTTTAAAACTTATGTTTTGGATGGTTGAACTACATTTGGCATGTGAAGTAATGTTACAGTGTTATATATAATTTGTTTTGTTTTTAAAACTCAAGTTTTGGATGGTTGAACTACATTTGGCATGTGATGTGAAGTAATGTTGTGTTATAATTTGTTTTGTTTTTAAAGTGTTATGGTTGAACTACATTTGGCATGTGAAGTAATTTGTTACTTGATACTTGTGATCTATATTTTTTTTGTTTTTAAAACTCAAGTTTTGGATGGTTGAACTACATTTGGCATGTGAAGTAATGTTATGTTATAATTTGTTTTATTTTTAAAACTTAAGTTTTGGATGATTGAACTACATTTGGCATGTGAAGTAATGTTGTGATCTATATTAATGTTTTGTTTCTAAAACTTAAGTTTTGGATGGTTGAACTACATTTGGCATGTGATATAATGTTTTGTTTTTATTGGATAGTTGAACTACAATTAGCATGTGAATTAATGTTGTGATATAATGTTTTTGTTTTTAAAACTCAAGTTTGGATAGTTGAACTAATTTTGGCATGTGAAGTAATGTTGTGTTATAATTTGTTTTGTTTTTAAGACTGAAGTTTTGGATGGTTGAACTACATTTGGCATGTGAAGTAATGTTGTGATCTATATTAATGTTCTGTTTTTAAAACTTAAGTTTTGGATGGTCGAACTACATTTGGCATGTGATATAATGTTTTGTTTTTATTGGATAGTTGAACTACAATTGGCATGTGAAGTAATGTTGTGATATAATGTTTTTGTTTTTAAAACTCAAGTTTTGGATGGTTGAACTATATTTGCCATGTGAAGTAATGTTGTGTTATAATTTATTTTTCTTTTAAAACTTAAGTTTTGGATGTTTGAACTACATTTCTCATGTGAAGTAATGTTGTGATCTATAATATTTTGTTAAAATAAAACTTAAGTTTTGGATGGTTGATCTACATTTGGCATATGATATAATGTTTTGTTTTTATTGGAGAGTTGAACTACAATTGGCATGGGATGTGAAGTACATATATTACAAATGTCTGAATATATATGTTAAAATGATTGAAGTACAATCAATACATACATACATACATACATAAATACATACATAAATATATATATATCTAAAAACAATCATAAGATTCTAGGTCTTGTTAGATGTGTCAAACAATCATAAAATTTTAAAAATACATTCTATAATGTATATATATCCAGTACATGCAACATTTTTCATCAATGCATGTATATAAAAGCTACTTTCAGTTAATCTATTCTAGAACATATATATCTGGTACGTGAAACATTTTTCATCAATGCACATAGAAAAGCTACTTGAACAGTTAATTGCATTCTAGAACATATATATCTAGTACCTCAACATTTTTCATCAATGCCAATAGAATTTAGCTACTTTCAGTTAATTTCATTCTAGAACATATATATTCAGTACATGAAACATTTTTCATCAATGGACATAGTAAAACTACTTGAACAATTAATTTCATTCTAGAACATATATATATCCTTGATACGTGCAACATTTTTCATCAATGCACATAGAAAAGATACTTTCAGTTAATTGCCTAGAACATGTATATATCCAGTATGTGCAACATTTTTCATCAATGCACATAGAAAAAATACTTTCAGTTAATTGCATTCTAGAACATATATATCCAGTACTTATAACATTGTTCATTAATGCACATAGAAAAGCTACTTTTAGTTTTAATTTCATTCTAGAACACACACACACACACACACACACACACACACACACACATATATATATATATATTTCTAGAACATATATATCTAGTACTTGCAACATTTTTCATCAATGCACATAGAAAAGCTACTTTCAGTGAATTGCATTCTAGAACATATATATATCCAAAACATGCAACCTTTTTCATCAATGCATGTATAGAAAATCTACTTTCAGTTGATACTAGTGTGCATGTACAAAAACAATGTACATGTGCAAACACTTGCACAGATAACATAACAAGGTAGCTCAATTTTTAGTTGAGTTCTGAAAGTTCTAAAACATGAATCCAAAGAGAAGAAATTGTTTGACATTTCAGTCAAAAAAATTCCAATGGAATTCCATCTTCAATGATCCGTTCATGATCGGATTTTGACATTTTCCATTTCTTAATTTTCGTTTTTTTCTTTGATTGAACCTCTATCAACTTTATGCGTGTTGTACACACCAAGTGACTATATTGACAACTTATGACATCAGGTTCATAGTCGTTAAAGTAAACGAAATGCCCACTTTGATTAGTTTTCTTGAAAAAAATAACCTTTCAGTATAATAGATCCTCTTTCATATGGAAACCCATGAACATTATAGTTTTCTAATAATTTCATCTTTCGTTCAGTGCAATGCATCAAATAATACTTCACATTTTCATTGTTTTCAGTAGGTGGAATTACAACAAAAACATCTCCTGCACAATAAAACAAACTTAAAAAACTTATGTATTTAAATTTATTTCTAGATCTCTATCATTTGAAAGCAATTCAAATGTTTCCATCTCTAACAAGATTAGAAACTTGATCACCATAATATGATATTGTAGTCTCCTTTTATTGCATTTCTTCAAACATTGCAACGGAAATTTTCCCCTTTGTATTTAGCTCTGTATGTTTCCAATATTTTACATACATTTTGTTTTCACAAACGTCATTGGATTCTGTGTTGTCTATACAAATTTTACAAAAACAAGAATATTTTCTTTTATCCAATGCAAACACATTTGTGGACAACTTTGGTTTAATTGAATTTCAATGTCATTTCCAAGTGATCTATCTATATCTTCGATCCCAATATGCCAAAAAAACCTATATATGGAAAATTCAAAGAAGAATATAAATATGATATCAAAATACCATCAAAGATAATCATTGTGATGAATGTACACTATTTAAAATTGGATATCCAATAAAAATTAAATTGAATGTACCTTCGCACTTCCCTTGATCAGTTAATCTCATGGCTTAGAGTAGCGATGCACCATTGAACAACTTCTTTAGCTTCCACAAGTCGGTTTGCAGAGGGGTCCATTTGATATCTTCGAAGTGCTCGTTTTATGCATGCCCCTGCACCATCATGTTCTCCTTTTCCATGGCTAGTCTCAAAGAAATTCCAACAATGTTTAATGCAGGTTTTCTTATGAAGACAACACATCCAAAAGAATGATCGTGAATATTTCAATTGACCTGCGTATCCATTTGACCATATCCAATATTCATTGAATTTTATTCCACGACTTTTCAAGGAGTCATAAATCTTTCCAGAATAGTGTTGTACAAAATATGTATCATTTGTATGATTGTCACTGATATAAAAGTGATATTCTTTAATAACATGCCGATTTTCACTGGTTCTTTCTATATGATAGATGTTTTTTTCAGCATGTCTATATAGAATATGGATGAGCATGGAGACTTGGTTAGAATGATAGTATTCACATTGAATTTATTTTTGTGGAACAAATGTGTAGTTTTCTAAAAAATCAATTATTGACAAAAAGGACCCTGGTGGAAAAACTTCACAGGAATTTTTGAATTGCAAGTCTTGCCATCGAGCTCTATGGGAATGCTTGGTGTATTTATAAATTTTTGCTTCAAACTTTCTCAAAAAATCGATCATAAAAATTTATTCTTCTTGTAATTCAATTCTTTTTGCACTATTTGAGCCTTGAATCAATGTATGGATATATTCATATCTCTTCCATTTCACTTTCATGTTGGAAAATGATTGATCATTTATATCAGTAAGATATTTGTTTTGAAATTTAGTCAAATTTCCACAATCATCGCAATTTTTACCACCATCAAGCGATCATCGCAATCTCCAATAAGCGAGTTCATCATTTACATATATTTGCAACCGAAATTTTTGATGTTTGTGCAAATTTTTTCGTGAGGTTCCTAATGCTCGTGCCATAGATTTTACCAAGCGATTCTCTTTAGTACTTGATGAAACCATTGCCATATGTATTTCTCTACGTAAAGCTGAAACATTTTTTTGTCTAGATCTTCTAATTGAATTTGTAGCACTATTTATATTTTGTATCACATTTTCCTTCATTTTTTTATCTTTTGTTTATTTTCAAATACCCAATAAAGTCATAGCTTCTTTTAATTTCCTTAATGATAGGAGACCTTTCAACATTTAGGCTTGAACCATCACATTTTCCTTTATGAAGTACATATCGAAAATGTGTTTAACACGATATTGTATAACATGGTCAGATCTTTTATCTCCATATGTGTGAGTGTCAACATTTTCTAACATCTCATCATCGACATTGATTTCATCTGTACATATTCGAACAAATAGTACATAATAAGTTTACATATTCAATAAATAACTAAATTAATAAATATGTATAATTTCAATAATACGTGCATGTGTTCAACACACACACACACACACACACACACACACCTTGTGATTCAATTTCTCACTTGAATTTCTTTCAACATTTTCACCATCTTCAATCATTGGTTCAATATCTCTTTCACTTTTTGTTTCAAAATTTTGTATCTCATCATCAATGTTTTGAGGAATATCTCTCTCTATTTACATTGCAAAATATTGTTCAAATTAGTTCATCAAATAAAAATTAAGCTTGAAAACATTTTACACTAGGAAAATTTTAAATATCAAATTCATAATATTTACATTTACATACCTGCTTCAACTTCTAGTTGAGGTTGACTTTCCCTTTCAATATTTGAGAGTGGTTCTCTCTTTCTTTTGCAATATTCTCTTCCCTGTTCTCTACGTTCCTCAGGGTCTCTTGTTCGATCATATTTTCTCGTGCAATTCCCTCGATTTCCCATGATAATAGAGTATGAAGTTCAAAAAATTTCCTTCAAAAATTTAGACAAAAACTCAATTAAAAAAAACACCACAAAAGATTCAATTTAAAAAAAGCTCATTTTAAAATTTTTGAAAAAAATACATACTTCAATCCAAAAAATTTACTTTGAAAAATCCGAGAAAAAAATGTCTTATAAAAATAAAACGAAGCTCAAAATATTTCCTTCCAAGTCCTGCAAAAAAATTTCATTTAAAAAGTTAGACAAAAACTCATTTTAAAAAATCATTATAAAAGATTTTCTTCAACCCAAAACAAGTACTCCAAAAAAATGTCACTTCAAAAAATACCTCCAAAAAATGTCCATTGAAATTTAATTCCAACTTCCTAAAAAATGTCACTTTAAAAAATACTTCAAAAAAGCCTCTAAAAAAATATCACTCTAAAAAATACCTCCAAAAAATGTCCTTTGAATATTAAGTCTAAAAAGAGTCCTTTCAAAATTAAGTAAAAAAAATGTCTTTTGGAAATTAAGCCCAAAAACCTCTAAAAAAAAAATACATCCGAATGATTGTATTTTGAAAATTAAGTGCAAAGCCTTTAAAAACAATGAAAATTAAGCCCAAAACTTCTAAAAACAAAATACCTTAAAACCAAAAAATTTCTTTTAGAAATTAAGCCCAAAAACCTCTAAAAACAAAATACATCCAAAAAAATGCCGTTTGAAAATTAAGCTCAAAACTTCTAAAAACCAAATACTTTAAAAAAAAAATCAATGAAAATCAAACCCAAAACTTCTAAAAACAAAATACCTTAAAAAAAAACAATGAAAATTAAGCCCAAAACCTCTAAAAATAAAATAACTTAAAAAAAAAATGAAGCTAAAAAAAAATCCAAAAAATGTATCACATACCTCCAAGAAAAGTCCTTAAACCCAAAACAATCCTTTGCAAAAATTTCCTTTGAATGTACTTCCAAGAAAATCCCTTAAACCCAAAACAATCCTTTGCAAAAATATCCTTTGAATGTACCTTTAGGAAAAGTCCTTAAGCCTAAAACAATCCTTTGCAAAAGTGTCGTTTGAATGTACCTCCAAGAAAAGTCGTTAAACCCAAAACAATGCTTTGCAAAATCAGACCAAATGAAGAAATGTGCGAAATTATGCGAAAATAATGAATGCTTTTAGGTCAATTTATATTGCCACAAAATGATTTTTTTGGAGGGGCTTCGTTGCATTTTTTGGCCGACAGAAAGTCAAGTAAATGTCTGGCTGAAATTTTATTATAAATTTGGCCGAAATTTTGTGTCGTTAGACTTGACAGGTCATCGGCGCAAAAAATAATTCAACCGAACTTTTGTGTCGTTAGACTTGATGGGCCGTCGGTGCAAAAAATAATTCGGCCGAAATTTTTTACAAGTTTGTCCGAACTAACATGTCTGCAATTACACATATCCAAGCTCTGAAAAACATATCTTCAACTTTGGCCTGATTAAACTCCATGAAACATTCTGAATTAATTGTCAAAACCAAGACAAGCATTTTCAGAATTCAATCTACTTTTAGGAAATATAACTTTTATGGAATTTCATAAATATTTCCTAGTTTTAATTAATTTTGTAATAAAATGGGTGCAAACAATTTCCGAAGGTCACTATGATTCAGTGAAATCAATATTCTGTATGTTCCAAAATATCTGCAAGAAATACATCCTGAAACTGTTGTAGAAATGGGTATCTGCTTGAAACATTTGTATCCTCAACTTCCTTACCTTTTTCACTAGAAATATATATTACGAACAACACACACCCTTTCCTGTGATTGTGCTTGGCCTGCATGGTTTTCACCATCCTAACTGATGTGAATTTCTTCTTTCCCTATAAGACTCTTGGTTCCCCATTTTCATCCAAGCATTCAATGGCTTTTCCATAACAATCCACCTTGGTCATATGAAGGCATATCCAATCCATACCCAATAGCATATTGTATGATCCCAATGGAAAAAAGTTCAAGTGCGTTATTGTAGAGATACCATTTAACTCAAATGTACAAGCTCTTACCCAATGGTGAACTATTTTCTTTGTACATGTAGCCAACTGCAGTAACCAATATTCTGCATGCATTTCATTATTCAAGCCACACGTATCCACAAATTCAGGACTAACATAGCTATAATTATATCCAAGGTCAATCAAAATAGAAATAACTTGATCACAAATCTTACCGTCCTTCTCAATGATAGATGATTGGTGCTTTGCCTGCCTATTTTCCACGGCTACATAAATAAGAGAAATTCTCTACCCAATATCCCCAATGGCATGTGCCTCCTATGCACTATATATATGAGGCCTACCACCCAAATTCTATGGACAATCTCTCTTAAGGTGTTCCTCACGACATGTCCATCACTCCAACCGTTCAGTACAATTACCTCTATGACTCTATTATGATCCATGTGTCTTTCTAGCTGGATTAAATGTTTTTTGTGGTGCCACATTCTCCTTATCCTCTACATTATGAGGCCTTTCTCTTTTCAGTTTCCATTTACCTTTATCTTTGTATTTCCCTTTCCATCATTTTTTAGATTCATTCTTACGCTTGTAGTGTTCATAGTAATGCTTCAATTTCCCAATGACTTCCTCAAGTGACCGTGTGTAATATTCCCAAATTTTCACATCATATTTGGAATATTAGAGTCCTTGATTTTCTTAATAAATTAAGTAAATAAAAGAGTGGAGGGACCCACAAACCTCAAAGCTGAATAAAATCCACTTTTAATGTGTGTATGTTGATATTTTAGATCTAGATCTAGAATCATGGAGTAGTGGAGTAGCTCCATTAATGGAGATCATTTATCATTTGTGAGATAGATTATGGAGGATGAAGCAGTCAAATAAGATCATGGATATTAAATATTAAATCATAAGGATCTTTGATAAGGTTAACTGAGATCATAATGCATTCAAAGAAGATCATTAAGGACTTATGATGAGGTAGTGGAGGAAGTGATGCATTCAATGCATGCATGATGGAGAGGGTGATCACCCCTAGTGAACATGATGGAGGACATGGATCAACAGCGCAGTAAAACATGGAGACTTTGTCCACATGTACAATGCATATTTGGAGTGGGCCTAGGCTATGGAAGGCTCATGTATATAATTAAGGTGAAGGCACAATGGAAGGCATGATTTGGATTATTCATTTCTCGATTTGTTTAGATCTAGATTTGTCTTATGACATTTCTATGCAGACTTGGGCTGTTTAGCAGAGTTCATCGGGTGTTCCCGAGCGGGAATCCCACCTCTTTCTTTTAGTAGCTCTAGAAAGAGGATTTTTATTCATTCCTTATCAGGCATTGGTGCCATCTTCAGGAGGTTTTTTCTAGCATTCAGCTAGGAAACCAGTGGAGTATTGATCCTACCACTTTGTTCTTCAGATCCAGCCTTTCAGGAGCAGAAAAACTATATCCAGCATTCAGGCCTTGGGGTTTTACCTCCATGCAACAGAAAACCCTCTAAGGATTGCGCATTCTAGTCTTGTATATCTATTGGAGGAAGGAAGCTTGTGGTATTTCAGCTGGAAATCCTGTGAGGAATAACCTCCACACATTGGATCTATTGTTTCCATCATTCAGGAGCTGATTTGCCATATCTTGCAACAGACTAAAGAGCCTCCCTCTCCGGCAACGCAGTTTTATGAAGCTGTTGTTCCTTCAGTAGCTATTTTCAGTGGAGGAGATTGGAGGAGCTAGAGCTTGAGCTTTTAGCCCAAGGATCTAGAGAAGGGATCAACCCTTCTTGCTTAGATATGATTGTACATCATTGCAGCCATCATATTATCAGATCTAGCTTTAGATATGCATTTCAAGTAGAATATATGTGAATCCATAAGAGGAAGGTTGACTTAGACTTACAGATCTGAGAAACCCCTCCTGGGTTATCTTGGGAATCCATCATTGAGCCCAGATATGTAATTTCAGTATAATCGGAGCTCCCATTCTGCCTAGATTTGAATTTATATCTTACATGCAGTTGCAGTCCCTACAATTGTAGTAGGGACAATGTTGTATACCTTCCAGTAGAGCAGCAGTTACGCAGTCCCTCTTGGGATATCATTGCAGGGTCATTCTAGGCTAGTCTTGTGGCTTGAGTGTCTCATATTTTGAGCACTGTTGTACTTGCTTTTTCACCTCCAAATTAATAAAATGGCTCAACTATTTTTGTGCATTCTGATGTGTATATAGATTTATTTTTTACTTTTTTGCAGTTCTCATATTTTGTTTTAGTATTACTACATTCTCCCTTTTGGGATATTACAGTGGTATCAGAGCATGATCTTTGGCTCAACTTGTGGACACTTCATCTTTTACATCAAAAGAAGAAGCAGATAAATGATATTTATCATGGAGGATGAAAACTCTTCCACTCCTTTCTTTAGATCCATGAAATATCTCTCCAAGGAGGTCAATCCCATGAAAAAGGAAGGACAGAAAGAAGATCCAAGAAGAAGATGTGATGAGGGAGGTCCCAACACTTCCTATAAACAAAGAAGAAAACTGGAGAATCCTATATCTCCTCATAGATCCACTATGCCTACTTTCTTTGAAGAAGGTGAAAGGTGTAGAAATGAAGAAGGGAATGAACCTAAGACTCATGAGACTCTCAGTCTATATCTTGAAGAGTACAAAGCACAGTCTAGATCATTCAAGGAGAAGCTAACTCTCCAACAATTTTTCAAAATCAAAGAAGAAAGAGGATCCTATAGCAGCAATAGAAGAAATAGGCATAATAGATTCTATTTGCCTACATTTGATGGATCTTCCTCAAGCACTGTTAAGGCTTGGGGAAAGATTTAGATTCGTTTTTCAGGCTACATCCTGTAGCTAAAGAAGAGGCTGTTCAAATTGCACCGCTTCATCTTTTGGGTGAAGCCAATTATGGGTGGTTTGGTCACATAGAACATGCAAAGGTGACTAAATATTTAGATTTCCTTCACAAGTTGAGGGAATAATTTGATGTGAGAAAACCAGAGATGTGTCACAGAGTGACATTCCCTAAGGAAACAAAGGAGGATGTCAATCTTGTCACTCTGGAAAAGGAGTCACTACATTCACCACCAGTTGCAGAAGTACTTGCATCCAGAGAAGAGACACTTGCATATTTGCAAGATAGTCTTGAGCTCTTGAAAAATAGAGTCCCATGCATGATTTAGGAGATGCATGAGGGAAAGGAGGAAGATTCCAGTGCTGGTACACTTGGAGAAAAGTAGCCATCACTCTTACCAGTAGTTGGAGGCAGTATTGTCTCGGTTGGAGGAACTCTTGTGTTTTGGCAAGAGGTTCCCACACATCAGTTGATCCAAGGTATGCATGAACTTTCATCACATATTGTTTCAGGGCCAATGCATAACCAAGGGTTAAAACGTGATGCTGATTTGAAGCAGCAACATATCACAGCGTAGAGGACCCTTGATTTAATCAAGGAGGAGATTAAGGACTATCCCAGTTCATAATTGTTGAGCTACATTCAACCCTTTGAGTTGAAGTGTAGAGTTTCAAAAAATGGGATGAGTAAGATCCTATGCACAGTAGCTGGTTATGAGATCAATATTGTGCCTTGCTTTGAGACAACACATGTATTACCCTGCATATCTACAGCGTTGTCACTTGGTAGCTGTGGAAATGAAGAGGCCCCATCATTCTTGGAGAATTCTAAAGGTAGTTTCACTCATGAAGCAGTGAAGGTAAAGATGAAAAATGGTAGACATCTTGAGATGAGGAACCTTTTCTCCCTTCTAGATGACCCTTTCTCAATGAGCACCTCAAAGCTAAAAGAGAAACTTCTACCTACAGTAAATCCAAAAATTCATTGGTTTTGGAGGGCCTTTGGTGAAAAGAGAATCTCATTGGAGGTGCACTTCAACATTCCATGAAGTGCAAAGTTCTTCATTAGTTTGGGGAAGATGGTATTCTACAAAGGGAGGATACCATGATTATGCAGCACATCACTCATCATCCATATTGGGGTGAGTGGGTGAGGATGATAAGCAAGGGGTTGCATGACCACTTGTAGATTTATGACATGAGCCAACAAGCTTGGTTACATTGGTTGCCCTTGGGAGATTTTTGTCACTACCCAAAGGCTCCTATTTCTTTGATCCATGCCTTGAAGAACACTTATGAAATGAAGAAGGAGGCATGGCTGCAGTGGCTGCTCTTGGGTGAGTATGGTTACCACCCAGTAGCTCATATTTTTCTGATTCATGCCTTGTGTATCAATGATAGAATGCAGCAAAAGAGGGCATGTTCATTTTGGTTTCCTTTGAGAGAGATTGGCCACCACATGACATCTCTTATGTCTATGTGTTTTGTATTGGGTAAAGCTTGGCATGATGCTCTCATGATGTGCATTGATGATGTTTCTTTGTATTGGGCTGATGTGGCATTCCATATGTCCATTAGTATGTTTTTGCTCCATGATGCACATGAGAAGGAGAGGAAGCAACAAGATCTCTTGTTGCTTTGGTTTCCTTTGGGGGAGTTTGGCTTGACCATCTTACATGGAGGGGATGGAGGATGGCAACAAAGGGCCTTACTCCGGTGGTTACTATTAGGAGAATATTGTTTGACATATTTTTCTACCCATATATTTCCTTTTCTTCTTTTGCATGATGTTGGAATAATGCTTGGATCCAACAAGGCCAACAAGGCTAAGGATGAGAGCATATCAATGCTCAATCAAATTCATAAAGCATGGGATGGAGGGATGTATTGTGAGATGGAGCTTTTCCTTTGTGGAAAGAGCCACTTTGTTTTATGTATTTCATGTATTGATGATGATGTTGGACATCATATGGTTGTCACTTGGTACTTCATGGTGGAAGGAGGACATCTAACCATACAATTGGAGGTCATTCTATATGTATTTGAAAGATAACTTTGGAACCAAACATGCATGACACATTGCAGCAAATGGAGGAAGCCTTCCTTATGTGGATGCCATTTGGTGGGGAATAGATGGCTTTGCATCTACTCTAGGAGTTTCTTGAGGACAAGCAACATTTTTCCGAGCGGGGGGGGGGGGGAACTATAATATTCCCAAATTTTCACATCATATTTGGAATATTAGAGTCCTTGATTTTCTTAATAAATTAAGTAAACAAAAGGGTGGAGGGACCCAAAAACCTTAAAGATGAATAAAATCCACTTTTAATGTGTGTATGTGATTATTTTAGATCTAGATCTAGAATCATGGAGTAGTGGAGCAACTCCATTAATGGAGATCATTTCTCATTTGTGAGATAGATTATGGAGGATGAAATAGTCAAATAAGATAATGGATATTAAATATTAAATCATAAGGATCTTTGATAAGGTCAACTGAGATCATAATGCATTCAAAGAATATCATTAAGCACTTATGATAAGATAATGGGGGAAGTGATGCATTCAATGCATGCATGATAGAGAGGGTGATCACCCCATGTGAACATGATGGAGGACATGGATCAACAACGCAGTCAAACATGGAGACTTTGTCCACATGTACAGCACAGATTTGGAGTGGGCATAGGCTATGGAAGGCTCATGTATATAATGAAGGTGAAGGCACAATGGAAGACATGATTTGGATTATTCATTTCTTGATCTGTGTAGGTCTAGATTTGTCTTAGGACATTTCTATGCACACTTGGGTTGTTTAGAAGATTTTGCAGGGTGTTCCCGAGCGGGAATCCCACCTCTTTATTTGAGTATCTCTAGAAAGAGGATTGTTCTTCATTCCTTATCAGGCATTGGTGCCATCTTCAAGAGGTTGTTTCTAGCATTCAGCTAGGAAACCAGTGGAGGATTAATCCTACCACTTTTTTCTTCAGATCCAACCTTTCAAGAGCCGCAGAAATATATCCAGAATTCAGGCCTTGGGGTTTTACCTCCATGCAACAGCAATCCCTTTAAGGATTGCGCAGCCCAATATTTTAGATCTATTGGAGTAAGGAAGTTTCCAGTATTTCAGCCGGAAATCGTGTGACGGATAACCTCCTCACATTGGATCTATTGTTTCCATCACTCAGGAGCTGATTTACCATATCTTGCAGTAGGCTAAAGAGCCTCCCTCTCTGACAGCATAGTTTTCTGAAGCTGTTGTTCCTTCAGCAGCTATTTTCACTGGAGGAGATTGGAGGAGCTAGATCTTGAGCTTTTAGCCCAAGGATCTAGTGAAGGGATCAACTCTTCTTGCTTAGATCTAATTGTACATCATTGTAGCCATCATATTATAAGATCTAGCTTTAGATCTGCATTCGCAGCAGCATATATGTGAAGCCCTAAGAGGAAGGTTGTCTTAGACTTACAGATCTAAGAAACCCCTCCTGGGTTAACTTAGGAATCCATCATTGAGCCCAGATATGTAATTTCAGCATCATCGGAGCTCCCATTCTGCCTAGATCTAACTTTCTATCTTACAGGCAGTTTCCGTCCCTACAATTGTAGCAGGGACAACATAGTATACCTTATAGAAAAGAAGCAATCCCTTTTGGGATATCATTGCAGGGTCATTCTAAGCTACTCTTGTGGCTTTAGTGTCTCATATTTTGAGCACTATTGTACTTTCTTTTTCACCTCCAAATTAATAAAATGGCTCAACTATTTTTGTGCATTCTGATGTGTATATATATTTATTTTTTACTTTGCTGCAGTTCTCATATTGTGTTTTAGTATTACTGCATTCTCCCTTTTGGGATATTACATCGCGGCTCATCATACTCAATCCGTTCTCTAAATGGTAATGGAAAATCACTAATAAATCACTGAACTTTAGCCTTATCATATTTAATATATGATATACCTTAATAGCTCCAGGAACTTAGTTGCGTACTCTTCATCTGTCATTGACCCCATCTTTACCTCATAAAATTCTTTTTCCTTGTTGTCGTAGTACCTTTCTGACAAGTACTTCTTCTTGAAAAGCATCTTGAACTCATGCCAACTCAAGTCTTCTGTCCTAATTTCTCTGACCCTCTTCACATCTTCCCACCAAATGTTTCTTTTACCTTTCAGGTTGAAGATAAAATTTATGGCCTTCATATTATCCGTGTACTCATGAAACTCAAATAATTTTTCCATACCAATTATCCAAACCTCTGCATCTTCTGGTTTCTTCAAGTCCCCATCAAAATTAGGTGGATTTTTCTTTCTTAAATTCATCCAAAAATTATCCCCTATCACTCCTCCTGTAAGGATGATAACGATGATGATCATGATGTATATCTGAACCAGAACTAGAATAGTACTTGTACTCATCATCCCTCCTATCCAGAGTGTCCAACATCCTGCCATCTCTCACTGTGTCATCTATATCCAATATGTGTCCAATAGGAGACCTACTGCCATATGCCCCATTAGTTTTTTCATCCTGTCAATGGCTGATCTGAAGTGGCCCTTGTCATTGCAATTATGAAAAAATCTGAATAAGTATTGCATTAACCTCTTCTTATTTCTCTTGAGCCTGTATGATTTTGTAATTTTCTACCTTAAAACTCCTTATTTATTCCTTTAAGCTTTGCAATGTGTCTACCAAATCATAATATTTCCCACCACACTACTCATTTGATTCATAGGGAGAGTCTTTTTAGTCTACCATCTTGCTATTAATTTTGAACTCTTTCTTGCAAGGCATAATATGTCAACTAAACCAAATCATAATAAACCTTCTTACGTTAGTATAATTTTCGGAGGATACCTCATTTGCAAGATCATCCAAATCATCGTGATACATATGCAAACATAATCATAACAACATATAAAAATATAAAAACTATGTGTACCAACACATAACATCATTCTAGCTAGAATCTAGTCATCACTGCATGACCATATCACTACACATACTATGACCTTATGCATGCAATATCAACCATACCAATGTACATGGATAATACAAAATCATAAACATAGAAGATACATAAGCGTACACATGTAAAATACACAAGCATAAACATGGAAAATACACAAGTGTAAACACGTACAATACACACACATAAATACATGTAATCAAGCATAAACAAACAATACTTGTAACAACAGGTAGCAACATGTAACCAAGAATACAAGGACGATACATGTAGCAACATATAACAACATGTAACCAAGCATACTCTCATGATGACACACTTCCCATCAACAACATCCTCTTTCACATGGCGACATCACTACAACCATGACTGACACCATGCATATACAACCAGAACATAGATCACCATGATGATTAAAGAATGTGAAACTGACATGAAAGCATGACCAACACACACTTCCCATCCAGTCCAATGGGTGAACCATGCTCTGATACCACTTTGTAATACCCTCATCCCACATCTACCTAAGTAACTGGACAACAGGGGTAAAAATGTGACAAAGAGTTACTATGATTAGATTCAACCTCCAATGTGACCTTAAGGAACTGGAACCAACAAAGCACATCATAGAGACCTTCCACGTCAGCAACAAGACTCCAGGAACCTGTTGTGCTATTCAAAAACCCCCATTATTTTAGAATAGTTTCCTTAGAAAATAATGGGGACCCTTTTAATTTTTTTTTAACTAGAACAAATAAAACCCTTAATTGATTGATTAAAATAGAAATAAGAGTTAGAAAATATAAGGGACACCTTTTTTTCTAAAGGGAACTTATGCAGAAAATTCAAAAGAAACATACTTGCAAATTGCAATCGCAAAATCGCGAAGACAACATATGACATCTAAGCCACTCTAAATGATTTGCAATGTGATATCAATAAAAGCTTTAATAAAGGAAAAGGGCTTCGGACTGAATCATGTTTTATGAAAAGAAAATCGCAGGACCCATCGTTGCCACGTCACCAATCGCAAATTGCATTTCCATCCTGCCATCATTCAATCCACCCCTGTTTTCATTTTCTCGATGCGATACATCCCATCACATCACACTTTTGCCAACGACCACTTCCTTCTACCATCCAGTTTCACCTAAATTGCGATTGCGATATGGTATCGCAAAATTTTCAATTTCCTTTTCCCTCGCTAATGTTTGAAGCCTTCAAAAACTTTTATCTTTTAACTTAAAAAGAAGTTATAATGTGAAAAAGAATTGATGAAAATCAGCAAGACATAGGTACTTGGCGTTTTAATAAGTTCACACACAAATGAATCCACGATGCAAAAATATCTTATTTAAACACCTAAATGTATATTTGGGCATGTGAACCCACGTTTTCCATTAATGGCATAACTTAACGGTTTAAAAGGTCGAGCCTCTAAATATTATTTGACAACAAAATAATTAAATGTTTTAGATTATGTGTGTGTCGAGTTTTATTTGCCATTATTTCCATTATTGTTACACTCCTCTCATATTGTGACAAGATTTCCCCTTTTTACTTGTTGTTCTTATTATTTTGCAGGCAATTCCAAAAAAACAGGGTTCCTCAGAAATGTCTAAGGCTACAAAGAAGTCCAAAAAACCCATGGCTCCCCCTAATCTTGCGCTTTTTGTTAGTGAAGTAATAGAAATGCCACCCTTATTCACAGATACTACATGCTCATCAGAAAGTGGTTATGTTTCTTGGGAAGCTATGTACATGTTATTTGAACATGAGAAACCCCGCAAGGTTGAAATAAAAGATACTGTAGACGCTTCTGATACCTCAGAAGCTACTATAGCTGACTTCACCAACTCTTTTCTCATCTGAATTTCTACACGCCCCAAGATTATACCATATAAAAATATGGTGAAATGGATTATTTGCAAACTCAACATCGGAGATAGATCTTTCCTAACAAGCATAGGTACAATGATAGGGTCATTCAGAGCTGGAGATTTGAAGAAAATGTAACATTCCAGACCTTGATAAGGTGTATGATAAAGATTTCCTTGTGCAATTTGCGAAGGAGAATAAGTTACAATCAGATCCCATCAAGAAATGGAGGAGTAACCCTAACAAGCATAAACATGATGATAAGGGAATGTATTATACTGTTATGCTCTATGGTCCCTATTGTTATATTTCTGCTATGATGTCTAGATTTTTTGGCCAACCCAATACCACTAAATTTTCCATTGAATGGGTTACTCTTATGGATGTTGTCACAGAATCCTATAACATGGACTAGGGAACCATTTTTTCAAATAATATTTCTACTCATATTCTTAAATATAGAAAAAATCATTTTGTTTCATCTAATATGCTTCCCCCATTTTATATGAGTGCCTACATTATGGATGCAGTGTGTTTTACATTAGATTTTCCAACCATGGGTTGGAAATGGACTATCCAAGATCCCAATCCCATTCATATTTATCAAAGTATTCTATGAGAATCAAAATATTAAACCTATTTCTACAAGATCTTCCATGGAGTTATGCTTCCACGGTTTCAAGATGTGTTTGATGAAAAGGCCCCTATATTGTCCAAAGAAGCACAAGCAGACTTCACATCCCTTCGAAAATGTTTTGGGGAAGAGTTGTTCACTTATGTCAGATTTTTTGGAATCTTAGTCTAACCACATGTCCTACCATTATATGTTCTAGATAAAATTCTCGCAAGAGAAATTTCTTATCAAATAGTGGGTCATGGATTAACCAAGGTTTTGAAAGAAGAAAAGAAAGATTCATGGCACTCCTTTCTTATTTATTGTTGTGTTTATGCATTAGACAATTTCAAACATGTCGGGTTAGAAATTAATGAAATCTAATGTTTGAATTATTTACAATTTCTAACAAGAAATATGAATTGAACCAAGTTGCATTCAATTTCACAAATCAAACCATTTTCCCATGAAAAATGATGATTTTGATGATTTTTTGAGTCACTGTATACTTATTCAATGGTGGAGAAATTAGTAGCATCATGCCTTAATCCTAAACAACTATCAAAGTTCAAGCAATATAGGAATAGAAGGTTGGAAGGGGTTCCTATAAATATTCTGGAGGTATCCCAACCTATCTCACAGAAGGAACATTAATAGAAAGAATAGGGAAAATAACAACCCCCTAAGGATACTGAAGTCCTTTGTGGAACAAAAGGACATAAGTCTAATGGAACTCAAACCAAATATCCACTGTTTTCAAGTGACTTAGATGAAGTCTGGAAACATTTTGATCAACATCTTAAAGTGATGCCAGGATATGGTGTTAAATCTGATCCTAGCATATAAAACAGTGTGTTTCCTCTAACATGAAAACACTCATCTAATTATTCATTAAGAAAACAGTTTGCAGCTTAAAATATACATACAGGAAAAATAGCTATAAAAGCACAAATATACTGATGTATAATAACACAAGAGATTCTCAGCCAAATATTACAATGAATGGCCTTTTGGCTCCTGACCCTTTACAAAAAGCTCTCAATCCATTCCTCACTCTCTCTATATTCCTCACTTCTTCACTTGGTTTTCATCCTCACACAATCCTCCTATTTATACATAAATATGAATTTATTCCACTCCATAAATTCCTCCACACAAATCTCAACTAAAATCCAATTTAGATTTATCTTATTTTGGCCTCAACTAAGTCTCATTTATGGAATTCCTAATCCCTAGATTATCTACCTAATTCCATTCCACTCATATCTTTAATTATTTAAGGAATATTTACAATATTCCTCACATTTATATTTTCTCTCCTAATTTATTAAATTTGATCAAAATAATTAATAAAATAATTAAAATACCTCACCCCCTAAATTACATAAAGGAATAATAAAATTTAAGCTTGATGCTCTTGCATCAGACTCCCAAGGTTTAAAATGATCATGATCACCTGATCATGTGTTTCATATATTTTTCTTCCTGGATCCCATACCTTGTTCTGGAATTTCCCATTTGTTGCTACTTTTGTTTGTTGTTTTTCTCTAGGTCTCCACACTTTATGTTGCATTGCCCCACTAGCTATGCTTTCATAGTCTTCTAATGTCTTCCTCTTGCTGCTTCTTCTTTGTTTTAATGTGGTTGTCTTGTTCTGGGATACTTCCATCATTATCCTCCTTATAAGTTCAATTTATCTGTCCAATAGATCTTTTGTCTGTTGTTTACTATCACTTTGTGATTGTTGAACTTTTACTGCTGCCCTTTCATCCTCGCACTCTTGTTTACTATTGTATTGCACCTTCACATTCTTCATTTCCCAATATTGAAATTGAGATTCCTCTTCATTCCTTGAATCCTAATTATTCAACATATTTTCCAGCAATCTAATCTCTCGGTTCCATGGATTACATATTTCCACAGAAAATTCTTCCTTTTCTTTCACTTGTGTCGAATTTCCTCCAACATCTGCAATAAAACCTGTACTCACAAAACAATCATTAAAATAAAAAACATAAGGCCTCAGTGCCTCTTTATCCTCTGGCAACATTTTAGTATGTTTCTCTAAAATTTCCTCTTCCATCAGCACATCAGTATGTTGATTTAAATCCTCTATGAGACTATCATCTAGTCCCTCCTCCATATCATCTGTTTCAATAATGTCTCCCTGTTCTGTTTCAAAATAATGAACTTCTTTGATTTGCTGAATCATTCCTACATCCTTATCCTTTTCTTCTTGATTATTATTCAAGACAATTTCTTTATCTTTCTCTTTCAACAACTCACCTTTAGCATAGATCCTCTACTTTTCTAACTCTCTTTTTTGAAGATCTAACTTTCTATATAACTCAACAATCTCAATTGGAGTAGAACTTGGAAAATTTACACAAATTTCCATACCTTCACTTGCTATTTACCAATCATCAGATGGCCCTTCTTCCTCTGCTTCAATACTCTGTTGGTTATTTTCATGAGACCCTTCTGTCTCCTTTTGTTTCTGAGATCTTGCTATCTCAGCATCATTCCGAACAAATTTTTGAATCAACTTATTCTCCTTAGCAAACTTCAAAGTTTGTTCAACATCTTGTGATGTACCTGCAATCACACAAAAATCATTAGTTTAAAAAAAAATAGACCTTGTGGTCCCACTTGATGCTTCAGTCATCATATATCCTCGCTGCTCTGAATCCTTCATTTGATTCAGTTCCTCTATAGATTTCTCTTCTGTCACACCATTACTTTTAGAAAGAAATGGACCATATTCTGGCGCACATACCCAATATTCCTTTATATAGTCATTTAAACTGAGTAACTATTACTTCAATTGAGCATTAACTCTATTCTCCCACTTCACTTGCAATCGATGTCAGTTGATTTCCTCTTCATACTCCATCCAGATCTCTGGTCTACTTTACTTCTTTGTAACATTTCCATCAATAAATCAAGACGGAATTTTATCTCAGATTTCTCCTGCTCATAGTCTTCATCAGTCAACTGCTCACATATGCCACTTACCTTGGCACTTTCCCTTTTCTGTCTTCGGTTGAGGTCTTTCTCAGAACCTTTGAAATGACTATCAACAATCATCTTTTCCTCCTTTGTGAACTTCATTTGTTCACGTGTGGATTTCATTCAATCCACTTTTTAGCAAGTCTCCCCACTTGCCATTCAACAATACAAGCTTTCTTCCTGCGCTTGACCTCTTTCAGTTCTCTGTCTTGGGATTAGTCTCTGGAAATTCTCTTGCTTCTCTCTGCTACAAACAACAATTAAGTAACGCATGTGTTACAATGAAAATTTATTTGGGTATCGGGCTCTGCCGATCATGCACCCAATTACATTCAGACTTTTTACTTAGCTTATGACTCTTTGACTTCAGAATTATACCAATTCTTCATCTTGGATGAAAATACTCAATCTTAACTCAAACTATCCAAACTTTCATTTGACCCTAACCTTTGTTTTGACTTCAAGGCTTGACCCAGTAATTTAATAGTGGATATTTTGACTTAGTTCAAGTTATACAATCCTCCAATGAACATACACCCCTAATACATTCTTAGGATGTAAAATCTTCACTCTCTCTCATTCTTAGGAAAAATCATCAATTTCCCATTATCATTTCACATGATACTGAAGTCTTTAGTCGAAATGCAATCCATGTTTTCCAAGACTTATTTCATGGTGAAAATAAATAAACCATTCATTTTTCAACATTCAAAAATACCTTTTTGAATTGTCATACCTTATGCCATGTTAAGGTTATTAACAAATCTTCTCTTCGCAATCTCAATTCTCTGGTTTCCATTCTTTTTTGCCATATTTGTCATTGTAAATACTTTCATGCCCTTCATTCAACTTTCTCATCATCTTAACACAAACAATTTCCCTGTACTTCCATGCACCATACAACTGCACATTATAAATTGTACATCAATTCACATCTCTTCACCTGTGTCTAGAGAACATGTTTTCAACCTCTTTGATGAATAATGTACAACTCGTACATTGTGTCCATCCTGAATAACTCCTCTTTAGATGTTGCCACATCATGGTAAAATAAAGATTCTACAACATCAAGAAATTTTGTTTTCAATCTTAAACACAAATCAAAAGAATTCTCACATCCCAACTACTAGCTTTGGTCCAAAATGTCTTAACAAAAACTGTGAAGAATCCACATTATGCATAATAAAACCTCTCACATAAAAATGCATGTTTCTCTTTATATCACCCATGATTAGAACATTTTATTTTCCATTCATTTATACCTCCGCATTTGCAACATTTCCACTCTTTCATAACATTTACAAAAGATCAACTTCACGAGTATGCAAGGAAATGTAATCATCCGAATTTTAAAATACCTTTACTCAATGAATATTGATTCATTCAATGAGAACTTACCTTGAATATTCTTGTGGTTGAAATGATCCAACCATTCTCTCTCGTTCTCATTTAGGAATAAATTCAAGCCTCTACAGACTTTGCCTTCGGCGGACTCCCAACTATCCAACTCCAATATCCACTTTGAATGTGCAAGGTCGATTTTCTAACAATCTCCCCCAACAAATAAATCTCTTCCCAGCAAATTTGTAACATAAATATTTCCCAACAAATAATTTTTGTAAACCTTCAAGGTACGCACAATCTAATAATATCTTTGGAAATCACCATTCGCCAACGCAATTTCCATTCACCCAATTGTGCTTCTACGCAAATTCCATTCACCCACTTCATAAAAATTCCATTCACCCACATCTCACAAAAACTATGTTTGTATTGGTGTTGTACTCATTTCAACGTTCCACAAAGCTTCTCTTACATACTTCCACAGATCTTCACTCAAAATTTACACAAAATGTCATGAACTCAATGATGCAGGGAAAAGATAGCTTACCCAAATTTTATTTGTAAGAGCACTACCAACCCTGTCTCTTCCCAGGATAATGCAAATCATCAGACTTTATAAGCGGAGCTTTTATCAATGAACCATAAAATATTTATTACACAAATACCTTTTTTAGTTCATTGTTTGTGGTTATTGGTCCTCGACTTATATCCCAAGTAAACTGTTAAGCCATAAGGTTACTAGTCTCCACTTGTACATTTTCTTTTTAGTACTTAATCCCTCTCACCTTAAACCTTACTCTACATGTGACTAGAAATTTTACGGGCGAATTCGCACCTCATCACTGTATGCTTATTGCAACAATAAAAACATCTTACCAACTTGAAGCTGGGCGATATACCACTGTTTGTTTACAAATTCTTCTGCCAGGTTCCTTCGCACTTCGAGTTGCGGTTCTGACACACACAGCTCCATCCACGCAATCACTTATAGTTCCGCTTGCTGTCGAGTTAGAGTTCCATTCTTTATGTTGGGTTGAAAATACAGAGTTCCACCCTACTTCCGCTGGGACATCGCACCAGAGAGCCAATGCTGTATGTAATCGGACCTTTGTAACCACTTGCTAAAAATCATAGTTCAGGTAATCGAACATTTCATGTAAAGTTTGATGATATTCATATGATGGTCCAACAATGACAAATAGTCAATCCACAACAATGTTCAGTGTACCCTCTCCAGTAAAGCACTCGATACTCTGTTGTACATCTACTCCATGCTACGTTTAATGACCTCACACATCGAAAAAGGCTCCAAATTCTCTTGCAGGCATTGGATCTGCGAACAGATCGTATGTGGGATGTAGTTGATTCAATTTTTGTGCTTCCATTTATCTGTTTCTCATCCCTCCTTTTCGATAAACTCGATGAGACATTGGTGCATGTGGTAGTAAGGCTGTATCATTTTTTTGGAAACATTTTTCTACTTATGAGTAATGAGTAATAGGAGCTCAGCAGCCTCCATGGTTCTGTGGGAATTTCCACGCATTCTGCACAGAATGTTAAACCGCACAATCAACCACATCTGTAAGTCACCCTTCACCATTCCGTCGAGGCGTGACAATGAAAATTCGTGCTGCGTTACCTGCCTTTCCTCTGCATTTGCGGTTGGTGTAATTTCCCTTAAACCACTGTTAGAGCTCCACACTACAAATGCACCCTTCAACCGAAGTGCCGACACCATTTTTCCATGAACGCCAACTCTAGCTTTACAGCTTAACCCAACTGCTTCCACTCATTTTCTTCGCTCTGATACCAAATGATGCCAGGATACGAGGTTAAATCCGATCCTAGCATATAAAACAATGTGTTTCCTCTAACATGAAAACACTCATCTAATTCTTCATTAAGAAAAATTTTTGCAGCTTAAAATATACATACAGGAAAGAGAGCTATAAAACACAAATATACTAATGTACAATAACACAAGAGATTCTCAGCCAAATATTACAATGAATGGCCTTTCGGCTTCCGGCCCTTTACAAAAAGCTCTCAATCCATTCCTCACTCTCTCTGTATTCCTCACTTCCTCACTTGGTTTTCATCCTCACACAATCCTCCTATTTATACATAAATATGAATTTATTCCACTCCATAAATTCCTCCACACAAATCTCAACTAAAATCCAATTTAGATTTATCTTATTTTGGCCTCAACTAAGTCCCGTTTATGGAATTCCTAATCCCTAGATTATCTACCTAATTCCATTCCACTCATATCTTTAATTATTTAAGGAATATTTACAATAATCCTCACATTTATATTTTCCCTCCTAATTTATTAAATTTGAGAAAAATAATTATCAAAATAATTAAAACACCTCACCCCTTAAATTACATAAATGAATAATAAAATTTAAGCCTGATGCTCCTGCATCAGACTCCCAAGGTTGAAAATAATCATGATCGCTTGATCATGTGTTTCAAATATTTTTCTTACTAGATCCCATACCTTGTTATGCAATTTCCCATTTGTTGCTGCTTTTGTTTGTTGTTTTTCTCCAGGTCTCCACACTTTATGTTGCATTGCCCCACTGGCTATGCTTTCACAGTATTCCACTGTCTTCCTCTTGCTGCTTTTTTTTTTTTTTTAATGCTGTTGTCTTCTTCTGGGATAATTCCATCATTATCCTCCTTATCAGTTCAATTTCTCTATCCAATAGATATTTTATCTGTTGCTTACTATCAGTTCATGATTGATGAAATTTTACTGCCTCCCTTTCATCCTCGCCCTCTTGTTTACTGTTGCCTTGCACCTTCCCATTATTCATTTCCCAATATTGAAATTGAGATTCCTCTTCATGCCTTGAATCTCGATTCTTTAGCATAGTTTCCAACAATCTAATCTCTCGGTTCCATGGATTACATATTTCCATAGAAAATTCTTCCTTTTCTTTCACTTGTGTCGAATTTCATCCAGCATCTGCAATAAAACCTGTACTCACAAAACAATCATTAAAATAAAAAACATAAGGCCTCAGTGCCTCTTTATCCTCTAGCAACATTTCAGTATGTTGCTCTGAAATTTCCTCTTCCATCAGCACATTAGTATGATGATTTAAATCCTTTATGAGACTATCAGCTAGTCCCTCCTCCATATCATCTGTTTCAATAATGTTTCCCTATTCTGTTTCATAATAATGAAGTGAGAAAAGGTGAGAAGGTAAGGGAAATGTGGAAACAAAAGATTGCATGAGATTTGGTAATGCGGTAAGGTTGGATAGGTCCCACTAAATCGCATCAACTAACAAAAAAGCTTCGGCTAAGTATTAAGAGGTAAAAGAAAAAACTTGCGGGGAGCGATGTGTGATATAATCTCTGTCATCCATATCTTTGCTCCAAATCTGTGCTTCTAATCCTAAACACATATTTTCCCCTTTGTGCCTCCTCCAAAAGCTAAAAATACACCATTTCTCTGCTTTTATTTGATTTAAAAGTAAGGGGTGCAAGCTCCGGCTCTTGAAATGTTCTCTTTGATTATGGGGCATCCTTCCGGTTGGTTCTTGAATAGCTTGGCCTTCCTCTTAAACCTTCATGCCTCTGCCTTGTGATTTCCTTATAGGGACCGGCTTTCCATGTTATGTGTGGTCATAGGCCAACACCAATGACAAGTTTTTTCTGTAAAAAATCGTCCATCATTATTGAAATATGTGAAAAGAGTGATTCACCGATGAATTGAGTAGCTGACCAGAGGATCAAATTTGAGGAAATTGATGATAAAGTATCCCAATACGTCACTGTTGGGCCAGAATTGTAATCTACAGATAAATTATGCTTCCCTAGGTAGGTGTTAGCCTAGAAAAATAGATGAAAGACTATACTACTGTTTGTCCTAACTCATAATAGATACACAGAGAGGATTGGATGCTTACTTGTTTCAGTCGCTTCCAAATGGCTCCTTTATGTCGCTTCCACTACAGCTTCAAATTCAAGCGGTTTTGTTGGTTGAATGCTTCCTATAAGAAAGAACACTGAAACAACAGAAGATGCAATAATATAGATATCTATTCAAGCTAGTTAGCTAAATCAGTTAAGCATAAACTACATTCATCAACCAAGATCTTGCAATATGGAAAATCAAAGTAAACATAGATGCATGTAGGGAAAAACAAGTACTCTTTATTGATGATAGAAGGAGAGGTTACAACCTAGTGACTGATTTGAAGTGACTTTCCAGTAGAGTTCCCAAGTCTCATCACAACATAAATCTTTCTAGTAGTAGCTCCACAAATCAAACTCTCTATTGAAAATTCTCCAGCATTTCTCTACTCAAATTCTTCCTCCTCAAACACTTAGATCTGTGTTCAATTTATAGATGAACTGTAGGTTGTTTTGCAATAAATTTCATTCCAAAAATAGGAAAGACATGTTTCCATTCATGTAGATGTCGAATGGACACTTGGATCCGAAGCTTGACACATGTGAACCCTTCTAGAAGACATTATCCAAGTGGAGATTCCGGAACAATGAGAATTTCGCTCCAAATGTGACCAATGCACCTTTGAGTGTCGGGAAGTGCTTTGCAGAGCAGCCTTGAATGGGGCTACCTGTATATGCAACGCACTTAGGCCCCTTAGAGCCTACGTTGGTGAGCTCCCACATTATAAATAATAATCTTGAAACCATGGAAATTCTTGCTTGATGAAAGTCTTGTTTGATTTATGTTGTTTCCTGTCTTAGGGAATATAGCAACTGAGATGATAGGGAATGATAGACCCCTGATCATTGGTCCTAGAGATGATACTCAGTTAACCAGGTCATTGGGAATGGTGCCCAAATTTCCCTATAACAATTGCCCCCTAAAGCATGAGATCCAAATAATAAGAACATTTGATTGAGATGATTTACATTGTGATGAGCCTGGAAACAAAGTGGAACGGTCACCTGCATCAATATTAAAATACATTACATCATTATATATCCTCTATTGATCATAATTTCTGAGGGTAGGCATTCACATAGTCAACACATAAGACAATCTAATAACATGTACATAATTCAGAAAGTCGTCTACATTGGAATGTTTCCCAGATGCAGAAACACCTACAGATATAGGCCCATGTTTGGATGACAATCTGTATGTAAGGTCACCGTAAAAATGATGTGTAAAAAAATCCTGAAATCACAGCCCTAATGGCTGAAACTAGATCCGGGGTCTTCTTATCTCGTTCACTCGATCATTTGGGTATGAGTCTAGCTATGCGAATATATGATTTGTCGTTAAACATGGAAAGACATCGTTTGATTACCAGCCAATAATGTGAGCTATTAACAAATGTGAGAGAACCACCATTAATGTTAATGGCCCTCAAGGTACTGTAGTACATTTCGTAAGGCGTGAATAGATGATTTGATGTCGAACGCCAAAAAAAATCTTTCGGTCAAAGGTCCGAAAGCGAGGATCTTGTCGATACTGTAACAAGCCTCATGGTACTGGAATCTGATGTTTCTAAGTGAAATTCCTGGATATTGATTTGTAGTCGACAGGAAGTCACCTTATTGCAAAACCGGAGTTACTGATTTCGGAGACAAGGGTATGACTTGATATAGCAATTTTCAGGGATGACGGTCATGAAAATGAAGGTTTATGAGTATTGCAGATGGATGAGTTCTTAATCACTAGATGACTTCTCTTGAACATATCAGCGACACTGTGATGAGTTGGTGACATTGACCTAAAACCGAAGTGAAAGTATGATGAACCATAGGTGTGAATGAACTGTCAAGATGATTACCCAACCCAAACAGTCACGGACATGGAGTGAAAGAAGTGTCATGTTCAAGAGCGACTTGCTACCAAAAAGAAACTTTACTTGCTTTTCCCAAATTTTCCCTGGTCATTTTTCGACCAGTACCTCTTTATTTTTTAACAAGCTTGAGGAATATAACATTTGCTTGATCTATAATTCAACCCTTTGGGCTAATAAAGTATCACTATTTAATAATTTAACGAGTCTAGTGATGAATGAAACTTGATTCTTCCCATGATTGACAAGCTTGTCGCTATTTTATGTTTTAACGAGCTTAATGACAGTGATAGCCCAGTCCTTTTTCATGTTTAGAGAGTCTGAAAAAGAGGACGAAAGAGGACTCCAAAAGTAATTTTTCGTAAATTTGTCTCTCAAATCCGAAAACGTGTAAAATGATATCTATGAGAACCTCTTTGGTCATGTTTAACCAAGGTATTCCTTTTTCGTAGATAATTCATCTCAGTCCAGAAAAGGGTTAAACTTATACTGAGTAGATATCAATTCATTTACTTTAACGAGCTTAAAATGACAAGTGCTCGGCAATATTTTCACATTATCAGAGTCTGAAAAGAGCTGAAAGAAGACTCCAAGGGTTCCTTTTTTGTTGTTATTGAAGCTTGAAAAAGAGATAAAAGTGCGCTTCAAATCCTTTTTCGTTTTTAACAAAGCTCGAAAAATAAGGAGAAAAAGCATGCTTTGTGGTCAATTCTTTCTTGAAATAAATCTACACGATTAACCTGTTATTCAATTTTATTTCCTATTCAGAACAACATCAAATGGATTAAAAATACCTGTTTCATGATAAAAAACATAATAAAACCATAGTCATAGTAATAAATTTATCTTGCAAGTAATTAAATGATTATATAAAGTAGTTTCACTATTCATTTTTACCATTCCATAGTTACCATTTGCATTTTGGAGCTCTGAACCTGATTTTTCCCCTGAACTTCAGTCGTTGATTGCAGTCGTTTCTGTGGATGTATTTCATTGCAGTTTGATCCAGATTAGTAGCATGAACCTCCTCTTTCTTTCAGTATTCATTTCATTACCATTCCTTGCAATATTTTATGGTTTTGAGGCCCCTAGGGTAAATTATTCTCAAATTGAGGGCAATGCACCCTTGAACATCGAAACCTCCATTGCATAGCAGGTACAGTGAAGTGTACCTGCATGTGCAACGCACTGTCTCAGCCTAGGGAGTGCGTTGGGCACTGTTGAAGTTTTTGGTTTTCACGCTGTGTCCAAAATTTGCCTAGTTTTTTGCAATGAATGGTATCTAATGGATCTTATGGTTGATTTTCAAGTTTCCATTGGATTATAATAATGATTACATGGAGGGAAAGAGAACATGAAGAACAAGATATGATTGCCTCGAATGATCCAGGTACTGTAAGAGCTTTAAGAGATTGCGGGCTACTTAAGTACTTCAAATTGTCGGGAATGAGGAAACAAATAGAACTCTTAGAGTTCCTTGTTCGAGCATGGGATCCAGCGATAGAGGCATTTCACATAAAAAATCAAGTGTTGTCCATAACCGTTGAGGATGTGTATTTTCTCTCAGGTTTGTCGAGGAGAGTTTTTCCCATTTCAGTCACAGGATCTACCATTGGAGGAGAAATAGTGAGGGATTATGTTATGCAGTATTGTTATCCAGGGTCAAAACCTAGCAAAGATGGAAAAAAAAACATCTGTGATGTCAGGGATTTTCCTTTGAGAACCATCCTATTCACGATCGCTAAACTAGCTGGCACTGTTACACTCCATGTAGTGAACATATCATATATGCAGTATGCGCTAGAGTGCTTAGAGCCAACGGTTTTCAACTGGTCTGAAGCTGTTCAATCTCAGATAAAGGAGCAACTGAATAAATCAAAGGGAGGAAGGAAGAAAAATTTCAGTTATGGTTCCATCCTTATCTCTTTTTCTTTGGAACAGATTCCACTGATGCAGCCACAACATGTAACATTGGATATATCTAGTCCTAGAGATCCTCGAATGCAGAGATGGGTAGAAATCATGGGTCGGCATTCAGGCCAATCGACCATTGTGTTCTCAACTACATTCTTCGCCTGGTTCTGGTGACTGATTCTCACCATCGATGAGTATGCATATGTAGGCGTCGACTTCCGAGGAGATCCAGATCTAGTTTTACCAGAAGGCGCCTAGTGGGGTGCAATAGGTAAGAATGATTTGACCATGTTTTTTGATTTTTATAAGGTTTATAGAAATATTTTTTTGTTTTGATTTCTTTCCAAGAATAAACTAAATGTTTAATGTAATGCAGATATTGGTCACGTTCAACCAGTAGAGGAACCAGAGCATGAAGCAGATGCACCAGTAGAGAGGGCTGTCGGGAGAGCAGTCCTTCAGGACCTTGATATGGTTGAGACTCTTGTTGAGCTTCAACAACACATAGAGGGATTGACCTTCGGGATTCCGATTGCCAGATCGAAGAGATTCCCATGCAACTGCAGTGACACATAATTGGGGTTCCTAACCGTTGGATGCAGTTGCTCCGTAGGATTGCTAGATCCATAGCGTGTTATCATGAGCACCACTAGCTTACTTGTGATTTTTGCATACATTTTGAGGTCAGATGACTAACGTGTCTTGGGCACAAATTTTTTAAAACTTGTAACTATCTATCTATGTGTTTTCATAGTTTTTCCTATGTTTAATGTGTAATCCTATTCAATGATGTGAATGTTTTCCTTACCTATGTTGCAAATGTCTATCTAAAACTTGATTAGCTAATGAATCAGTTAAAGTATTCATATTTCTGGAAATGTGTTGATATTGAATGAAATCAAAATGTCTCTCCAAAAGTTTAACTCTTAGGAACAATCTAAGAAGTGTTGGATTTCTAACAGAATAAATACTAGTAAGTTGTAGTACCACAAGTTGTGAGTCTAACCTTATGATTATGTGGTTAATACCAAATGAAATGGCATCAGAGATAAGTTTTATCAATGTGCTATACTCAGCGATATTATTCGTCGATCTACTGGTAAAAATCCCTTGAAAACTCACTAACTCGCCGTTCGGGGCGAAAATGACCCACGCTACAGAGGATAGATTTTGCGTACTATGACTAGCACCATCAGCATATCCAAAAAATGGTTCCGAAGATTCAGTCATCTGCGATGAAATGTAAAGCGGATTACTAACATCAAGAAAACTCTAAAAAAAAAATTAATATAGTGAATGCAAATCAACAACATATAAACAATATAATACAAAAAATTACTCCGCTCATGATTAAGCATAGTAATGTTTCAAATACAATCCATTTCTAGGCTATGCCAATGGAATTCCATGGTATGTAAAAACTCTGGTAAACTTGAATAAGTATATATTATTATTGATAAAAGATGAGATGATTACAATGGGGAATCACCAAGGCTTTAAATACAGCCTTACGGTGTCCCTTGGTGAAGAGGCATGATAGTAGATCATGCCCTTTCACTTAATAAACCTAAGATAACTATATTTAACTAATAATTAATAAATTATACATAAATTATAAATAACATTGCCCCTCTCTTAAAGATTCTTTGTCCTTAAAGCATATGTAATGATGGACATTTTTGACGAATGCTTGGATTTCTTGAGAGGCGGGCTCTTGCTTCCCACATTTTTAAATGATTGTGGAGCATCTTCTCAAGCTTAATCTATTGGTGATGTGGAGAGCGACAAGATTTGATATTGAGAGGGCCGAATCCTGTCTTGAATTCTATTGGATGTTTGATTTCCCTATTAAGAGGCATTTTCATTGGCAGGTCTTGGAATACTTTTTTGTGTTCCTGAACGAGTCCTTGTACTTCTGGTGACTCCTTGTGGTTCCTTTTTGTAGATAACATTTCTAACTAATGACATTGTACTATAGAGGCTGGCGCTCCTTTTTGAATCATCTTCGTCATCTAAGGTGATGATATGATTTGATTTCCTGGGGCTTGGAATTCATACAACTTGTGCTTCTTCCCTTCCCATTTAAAACTTATAAACTGCTTCTGATGGTTGGTAGAATAGGTACCTAAGGTTTGTAGCCATTGAATTACTAAGACTACATCTGCTCCTTGTAATGGCATGGTGTAAAATGGAGATTCTAAATTAAAATTTTGAATCTGCAAGTTGAATTTATGGCATTTCCCTACCTTCTCAATTTTCATACCACCGGCCACCATTACCTTCATATTGGACATGGGAAACGTAAAGATGTTGAGTCTTTTAGCCATGGTCGAATCTAAAAAATTGTGGGTACTATCGGTGTCAAGGAGAACCATTACGTTCTTCTTCTTAATATGCCCTTTTAGTTTTAGCGTGTGAGGTTGTGATATACCTATCATAGCTGATAAGGACATTTGCGTAATGTTTCCGTCATCTAGTTCTGGGGTGGCTGCATTTGATTCATAATTGTTAGAGTCATTAGTTGCTTCATAGTTATACATATTCTTTGTTTCATTTCTTTTAGCACACCTATGCTTACGGTCCCACTTTTCACCGCAACGTTTGCACTTGCCTTCTCTCATCCTTTGTATTTCCATGTTAGATTTTTCTTCTCCACAAAGATGGGGTGGGACATATTTTGTGTTATCTATATTTTCAGATTGAGGAAATGTTTGTGTCGAATATACTCTTTCTGATTTTGACCATGATGACCCTTCAAATTTCTTTTCAGCAGCTTTTGCTTTTTTCCTTGCTAGTTCTACTAATGTAATGTCATGAAGTTCGAGCTCTTCTTGTATATGGAATTTAAGTCCTGAGATGAAAGACTGGATTAAATGAGATTTTGACAATGTAGGTGCTCGTGTCGCTAAGGTCTCCCATTCTCGAGTGTACTCCACATCTCCTTTTTTGTGTAATTTGATGAATGTTGAAATTTTTTTTCTTCTTTTATACCTTGACATATTTTAAAAAATGCATCCTTAAATTTCATCCAACTGATAGAAAGTGTCGTATTTTTCCACCAAATATACCAATTATATGCTTCTCCTTCCATTTTCATGGAAGCATGCTTAATTTTTTTGTCATCACTATCAATGTCATAAATCTCAAAATATTATTCGGCTTTATTAAGCCATGCAATACTATTTTTTTCATTACCGTCAAACTTGGGTAGCTCAATTTTTTCTCTTCGATGATATGCTAACGGTGGGACGAGAAAGGGGTATTGATTAGCAAATGCATTCCAGAGCTGCTTATTTTGAGAATATGCATTATTATCTTCGTGATGATTTGGGGAATAAGTTTTTTCCTGATGCTCTTCTGAGTTCCCTAAATCTGCGGAATTGTTCTGTTGATTTTGTTCCATATTAGGGGATATGGGTCGTTGTGTCTGACTTAGCTTATCTATCTTATCTTTTGTCTTATCGAAGAGTTCTGTCATCTTTTTCATTGCTTCGCTAAGATTTTCTGTGGCCTCGTTATGATTTAGCCACATTTGTGTTTCTATTTGATTCGTCATATCTTGAACCTTTTTGATATCGTTGGAGTTTCCTGCCACTGTACCTTCGAGACTGACTAATATTTTTCCAAAGTCTTCGAAATTATTATTGATTTGTTTCTCAAGATCCAGCAATTTTTTTTGGAAATCGGCCATCGACATTGATGACGTCATTGAACGCGTATGCGGTGGTGAATATTTATCTGCTATTTTTTTTTCTATATAATAATAATAATTTTTATCATTATTGTATTATTATTATTATTATTTTAAATAATAATAATAATAATAATAATTATTAATATTATTTATTTATTTATTTATTTTTTTAAATAATAATAATTATATAATTTTTTTGGTTATTATATAACTATTATATAAATTATATATAAATATATAATATGACTAAATTTGTCACTGTTTTAAATGACGCCTCTTAGTATAGGGTCGCACTATTATAATTATTATTATTTTTTAATTTTCAAGTTCAATGCTGATGTGGGAGTTGAATGGCAACCGGGAGACGACAGGGGCAGGAGTGGGGGAAGGCGGGGAGGCGGAAAGGGGATAAGGGTGGGAGGGTGACGCATGGAGGAGGGGAGGTGGGTGGGATGGGGAAGACCTGCGGGGAAGGGAGACAGAAGATGGTGGGTGACAGAGTAGGGGAGATGACGGGGAGAGGGTGGCGGGTGGAGACGATTGGAAGGGCTGGGGAAGGACGGCGGGGGATGTGTGAAAACAACGGCGGAAGGGATATGGGGTGAGGGGAGCCGAGGAGGATTGGGAGGGCGATGAGGAGGGGATATAGATGGGGTGAGCAGGAGCCGAGGGGGGATGGGGAGGGGTTACATGCAGGGGTTGCAGAGAGGTTATGTGCAGGGGGTTGGGGAGAGGCCAAGGGCCAAGGGGTGAGGATGAGGTAGCGGTGGGTTGGGTTGAGTTGTGTGAGGGGTAGAGTGTTGGGGTGGGTGGGTGCAGTGATAAGGGGAAGGAGAGGGGTCGACCATGAACCGTCAGGAAGTTGTGAGGGGGAGGGTTGAGTGTGCGTAGGGCGAGGTTAGTAAGCGAGGGGTGGGGGCCAAAAGGCCGTGAGGTGTAGAGGGGAGCGAGGGTAATATCGTGAGGGGGACTGTTAAGGGTGAGTGCTGGGGAGAGGGGGTAGTGTTAGGAATGAGTGGTAAGGTGAGGGCCGAGGCAGTATTGTGAGGGGGGTCGAAGGATATGGCGTAGCGTAGGAGGGAATGGAGGAGGGAATGTAGAATGGGAGTGAGGGGGGTGTGTGAAAAAAGGGAAGGAAGGGAAGGCAAGCGTGGGAAAAATCTGCAATTTTCTTTTTTTTAAAACAAATGTTGCTGCCCACAAGCACTTGGTTTAAAAAATTCTGCAATTTCCTCTATAATTTTTTTTTCTCTTGATGATCACACAGATCCTGAAGAGCAACTACTTTGATACCAATGGAGTGTGAAAACTCTGGTAAACTTGAATAAGTATATATTTTTATTGATAAAAGATGAGATGATTATAATGGGGAATCACCAAGGCTTTAAATATAGCCTTACGGTGTCCCTTGGTGAAGAGGCATGATCGTAGATCATGCCATTTCACTTAATAAACCTAATATAACTATATTTAACTAATAATTAATAAATTATACATAAATTATACATAACAATGGCCCACGCTGCAAAGGATAGATTCTGCATACTATGACTAGCACCATTAGCATATCTAACAAATGGTTCCGAAGATTCAGTCATCTGTGATGAAATGTAAAGAGGATTACTAACATCAAGAAAACTCTAAAAAACAAATTAAGATAGTGAATGAAAATCAACAACATATAAACAATATAATACAAAAAATTACTATGCTCATGATTAAGCATAGAAATGTTTCAAATACAATCCATTTCTAGGCTATGCCAATGGAATTCCATCATAATCAACTAACTCGTAGGCACCCTTAGCAAGAACTCTTTTGACAATATAGGGGTCATGCCATAATGGCTTGAATTTCCTTGTACCTATTACATTAGCTTCTTGGTCATAAAGAAGGACCAAGTCGCCCTCTGAGTAGATGCAAGGCTGGAAATTTTTGTCGTATTGCGCCTTTAAACGTATCTTATGCGCTTCATTGGCCAATTGGGCTTCACGAAACGTTTCATCTAGATGGACGAGGTTAAGGATACATGCTTCTTCTTCTGGGGTGTCAGGTAACAAGTCTATCGTGAGTTTTAATGATGATATTTTGCATTGGATTGGTAAGATAGCTTCCAGACCATACACCGATTGAAAAGGAGAGAATCCAGACATGTTTCTCACCGAGGTTTGATACGCCCACAAGGCAGAGTACAGGATAAAGTGCCAGTTCCTTTTACAGACCCCTATCATTCGTTGAAGCACTCGTTTAAGAATTTTGTTAGTAGCCTCAACTTGTCCATTTGATTGTGGATAATAAGGAGTAGAATTATCATGCGACAATCCTAACTTGGCTGTCAATTCAAACATCATATGGTTGCGAAAATGCTTCCCACGATCCGTAACTATAGCCTGTGGGACCCCAAACTGTGGAATGACCTGATTGAAGAAAAACAATGCATCTATTTGTCCTGTGTTATTGAATGTAGGCATCGCTTCGGCCCATTTGGTAAAATAGTCGACTGCGACAATAATATAACCATGCCCCCCAGACGAAGGAGGGTTAAAGGTCTAGCAGAGACAAAATGATGCATTGGCGCTGGAAGTTTGCAGATTTTATGGTCATAAATCTGGCATGCATGACACTTCTGACTGCGAGGATACAATATCGAAAAATAGTAGGCCAAAAGTAACTGGCGTGGAGTATCTTCTGCGTGGTAGCATAACTTGATAAATTTCCACTACAAGCCCCAGCATGGCAATCATTTAATACTTTTTCGGCCTCCTCGTGAGTGAGGCACGTCCTTAAAATGGTATCGACAACACGATGATAAAGTGTATCACCGAAAATCATATAATCTTTGGCTTGGTATCGAATACATCGTTGATCAGAGCGAGAGGTATTAGGTCGAAAAGTTTGGGTTTGGAGATAAATGATGAAATCTCCATACCAGGGGTCAGATGATCTGATCAGAAATAGAGAATCGTCTGGAATAGATGGTTCTGACGTAGTTGTAGTACTATTACAGGGAAGGTCACATAGAAGCTCAGCCAAAAAATAAAGACTTCTTTGACTTGGATTTGATGAATTCCAAATCAAATTCTTGCAAAATGATGATCCATTTTGAATATTCCCCCCCAGCAATTGACGTGATAAGATGTAAGTCATGGGGTTGCAATCCGAAACTATTGTTGTTTTTCGGAACAGGATATAATGGCGAAATATTTGGACATCTTGAACAGCTTCTAAGGCAAGATTTTCCACGTACGAGTACTTAACTTCCGTATCATTGAGATTAGACTCAAATAATGGATCAGATGTTCAATTCCTTCTTCTACTTTGACCAAAACCATAGTGATGGTCGTTTCAGCCATGATGATATATAGGAAATAATAATTTTGATAATTTGGAGGATACATTAATGATGCTCGGACAATATGGTCCTTGACAACATCAAAAGAAGCTTTCTCAACTTGGTCCCAATGGAAGGGAACCCCCTTTTTCAATAATCGATTAAATCCTTTAGCCATTTCGGCGTAGTTTGGAATGAACCTTCTCAGGAAGTTATCCTTTCCTTGAATTTTCTGTATCTGAAGTATTGGGTGTGGAGCCTGATTATCTTATTTACTTTGTATCACAGCATTGGTCCCCTATACCTTCAAAGGGGCAGAAATGCTGCCCGTAATTAATCGCTGCCATGGGGGGTCCAGGGGGGGCGACAACACTTTTCGGAGCCCCCCCCTAGCGGGGGTTTTTTGGGGCAGCGACCCCGAAGCTAAAAACATATGTAAAATTGGCTTGTAAAAGTATAGTAATTTCTAGTCAATCTGGGCCGTTCATTAGGCAAATGATCTTACGGTAGAAGTTATGTTTAGATTAGGGTTTTTTGCCCTAGAAGGCAACCCCCTTGTATATATGAGGTATTGTATTGTGGCTGTGCATTATGTATGTGTATTCTCGGAGCGAGAAACAGAGAGGGAGACTGTGAGAGGGAGACTGTGAGAGAGGATTATGTAGGTTTTGTATTTTCATTTTGCTGGATAATAGAAAGGAAGGACTGGCTATTCGGGGTGGATGTAGCCCAAACTGGGTGAACCACGTATATTTGTGTCTCTCTGGTTTTATGTGTTTTTTGTGTGCTTGTATTTTCCGCATATTTTATGTGTTTCATTGCTCCATAATATATAATTTTCTAACAACTGGTATCAGAGCAAAAGGTATATTTGGCTGATAAACTCGTAGGACAGAAGGGTTCCTGGTTCGAGTGGGAGTAATGGCGGATGATGGTAAGTTTAGGGTCGAGAAATTTAACGACCAAAAATTCCCGCTATGGAAGATGCAGATGGAAGATTATCTGTATCAGAAAGATCTATACCTACCATTGAGCGGAAAAACAAAGAAGCCGATGGCCATGACAGACGCGGAATGGAACATTCTCGATAGAAAGGCACTCAGAACAGTATGGTTGTGTCTTGCAGCATCAGTCGCCTTCAATATTTCGAAGGAAACAACAACAGAGGGTTTGATGCAGACGTTGGCGAAACTATATGAAAAACCCTCAGCCTCAAACAAGGTATTTCTTATGAAACGACTATTTAATATGAGTATTTCAGAAGGTGGATCTGTTGCAGACCATTTAAATGAATTTAATACAGTTACCAGTCAGTTAAGTTCTGTAGGGGTAAACTTTGATGATGAAGTTAGAGCTCTATTATTCTTGTGCTCATTACTAGAAAGCTGGAATGGTTTAGTTATGGCCATTAGTAAATATGTCTTTGGATCTAGTACTTTAAAGTTTGATGATGTTGTTGGTGCTATCCTTAGCGAGGAAATGCGACGGAAAAGCTCCGGTGAGACATCAGGTAATGCTTTGAGTGCAGAGTCTAGGGGAAGAAGAATGGAAAGAGGAAAGAGCTCGGGATATCACAGTAAATCAAGGAAAGGTAGATCCAAGTCCAGATCAGGAATAGTGTGCTGGAATTGTGGAAAGAAAGGACACCTAAAGAAAGACTATAGATCTCGGAAGGGAAAAGAAGGAGACACACAACAAGAAAACAATCATGAAGCAAATGTGATAGGTGATGTGTTACAAGATGCTTTTATTCTTTCTTTCGAAAGTGTTACTAATTCTTGGGTTGTAGATTCAGGGGCTTCATTCCATGCCACACCTGATAAGAAATATTTTCATGACTATGTTCAAGGAGATTTTGGACAAGTTCGTTTGGGTGATGATAAACCCTGTAAAATTGTTGGAATGGGTAAAGTTCTTGTAAAACAACAGAATGGAAAGCAATGGCTACTAAATGAGGTAAGGCATGTTCCAAATCTAAAGAAAAATCTGATTTCAACAGAGCAGTTAGGTAATGAAGGTTGTGTGACAACTTTCACAGATAAAACTTGGAAGGTCACCAAAGGAGCACTGGTAATAGCAAAAGGTGAAAAGGTTGGTACATTGTATTTATGCAATGGTATTTCTAACTCTGTTAATGCTTTAACTTCCAAAGGAGAAGATGCAACATTATGGCATCATAGGCTCGGACACATGAGTGAGAAGGGAATGAAGATTCTTCACTCAAGAAATTTGCTGCCAGGTTTGAAGAATGTTGATTTGGATTTCTGTGAGAATTGCATTTATGGAAAATAGAAGAGAGTCAGATTTCTCAGAGTTGGGAAAGAAAAGAAGAGCGAAAAATTGGAGCTTGTGCATACAGATGTATGGGGACCTTCTCAGGTATCATCTCTCGGTGGCTCTCGTTATTATGTTACTTTTATTGATGATGAAACTAGAAAAACATGGATTTATTGTATTCAGAATAAATCTGATGTATTTGATACTTTCAAGAAATGGAAAGCTTTGGTTGAGATTGAGACAGGAAAGAAGTTGAAGTGTCTCATATCAGATAATGGAGGTGAATATTGCAGCAAAGAGTTTGATAGGTACTATTCAGAGCATGGAATTCGTAGAGAGAAGACAGTTCCAAGAACACCACAAGAAAATGGTGTGTCAGAAAGGATGAACAGAACAATCATGGAGCATGCAAGGTGCATGAGATTGCATGCAGGATTGCCTTTACAATTTTGGGCAGATGTTGTAGATATTGTTGTTTATCTAATAAACAGAGGGCCTTCAAGTTCCTTGGATGGTGGTATTCCAGAGGAAGCATGGACAGGTAAAAAGGTAAACTACTCTTTTTTAAAGCCTTTGGTTGTGAGGCCTTTGTCCATATTAATAAAGAAAATAGAACAAAGCTTGAGGCAAAATCAAAGAAATGTACCTTTATTGGATATGGTGCTAATGATTTTGGTTATCGCTTATATGATTATGAAAATCACAAAATCATTAGGAGCAGAGATGTAATATTAAATGAAAAGGTCTTGTATAAGAATCAATTGCAGGAAAAGAAACAGGAAAAAGAAAGCAAGGAATACGCGGTTCTTGATGAGATATCTGAAAAAGTAAAGGTGCCTGAAAATAATAATAATCAACAACCACAGCAGCAGAAACCACCACAACAACAACAGGCACCTCAAACACCTGAAAGTGGTGTTAGAAGATCTACCAGGATAAGTAGACTCCCTGAACGATACTCTCCTTCATTATATTATTTATTGCTGACTGATTCTGGTGAACCTGAATGTTATGAAGAAGCAATGCAGGTTGAAAGCAGGAAGAAGTGGGAGCTAGCCATGGAAGAAGAGATGGACTCCTTAATGCATAACTAGACTTGGGACTTAGTCAGGTTTCCTGCAGGTAAAACTACATTGCAGAATAAATTGGTTTATAGGCTGAAGGAAGAAGATGGAGGAAAACAGAGGTACAAAGTTAGACTTGTGGTGAAGGGGTTTGCACAAAAGAAAGGTATTTATTTTGATGAAATATTTTCTCCTGTTGTTAAGATGAATTCAATCAGAACTATCTTAAGTCTTGTAGCAGCGGAAGATTTACATCTTGAACAGTTAGATGTAAAGACAGTATTTCTCCATGGAGATTTGGAGGAAGAGATATACATGCAACAACCAGAAGGATATGAGGTAAAAGGGAAATAAAAATTGGTGTGCAGATTAAAAAAGAGCGTGTATGGCTTAAAACAGGCTCCAAGGCAGTGGTATCTAAAATTTGACAAGTTTATGTCTAAACAAGGTTATACTAGATGTCACTCTGATCATTGTGTTTATCTAAAAAGGCAAAATGATGGCAGCTATATTATATTGTTATTGTATGTAGATGACATGCTTGTTGCAGGATCTAACATGCATGAAATAAATGTGCTCAAAAGAAAATTGGCAAATTCATTTGCAATGAAGGATTTGGGAGCTGCAAAACAAATCCTTGGTATGAGGATAACTAGAGACAGGAAAAATCGCAAATTAACACTATCTCAGAATGAGTACATAGAGAAGGTGTTGAAAATATTTAATATGCAAAATGCAAAACCAGTTAGTACACCTTTTGCTAGCCATTTCAAAATTAGTAAGGAGATGTGCCCAAAGACCCAAGAAGACATGGATTATATGTCTAAAGTTCCATATGCATCAGCAGTTGGAAGCTTAATGTATGCAATGGTTTGCACAAGGCCTGATATTGCACATGTAGTGGGAGTTGTAAGCAGGTACATGAATAATCTAGGAAAAGAACATTGGATGGCAGTAAAATGGATTCTCATATATTTGAGAGGTACCACAAATCAAGCATTATGCTTTGGTGGTTCAAACATTGCTCTACAGGGATATGTTGATGCAGATATGGCAGGTGACAGAGATAACAGGAGGAGCACTACAGGATATGCATTTACTGTAGGTGGAACAACTGTCAGTTGGGTTTCAAAAATCCAAAGTGTTGTTGCACTTTCAACAACAGAAGCCGAGTATGTTGCTGCTACAGAGGCTAGTAAAGAAATGATTTGGTTACAAAGGTTTATGGATGAATTGGGTAAGAAGCATGATATGGGCACACTATACAGTGATAACCAAAGTGCTATTCATCTTGCAAAGAACTCAGCATTTCATTCCAGGACTAAACACATACATCTCAAGTACCATTTCATACGGTCAGTATTGGAAGATGGAGAGTTGAAGCTGGAAAAGATACACACTAGCCAGAATCCTGCAGATATGCTAACAAAAGTTGTAACCAGGGAGAAACTGAGAATGTGCTCAGTTTCAATTGGTCTTCAAGGATGACGATGAAGATGAGAAACAACCAGGTCCAAAGAGGATTCATTGTCCAACAAATGAAGCAGCGGTGGAGTTGCTACAATCAGTCTCCAAGTGGGAGATTGTTGGGTGTGGAGCCTGATTATCTTGTTTACTTTGTATCACAGCATTGGACCCCTATACCTTCAAAGGGGTGGCAACGCCGCTCGTAATTAATCGTTGCTGTGGGGGGTCCAGGGGGGGGCAGCAGCGCTTTTCGGAGCCCCCCCCTGGCAAGGGTTTTCGGGGGCAGCGACCCCGAAGCTATAAACAGATGTAAATTTGCCTTGTAAAAGTATAGTAATTTCTAGTCAATATGGGTTGTTCATTAGGCAAATGATCTGACGGTAGAAGTTATGTTTAGATTAGGGTTTTTTTCCCTAGAAGGCAACCCCCTTATATATATGAGGGTATTGTATTGCGGCTGTGCATTATGTATGTGTATTCTCGGAGCGAGAAATAGAGAGGGAGACTGTGAGAAAGAACAAAGGATATTATAGCGGATCTACTGTAGCTTTTGTCTTTTCATTTTGCTGGATAATAGAAAGGAAGGATTGGCTGTTCAGGGTGGACGTAGCCTAAACTGGGTGAACCACGTATATTTGTGTCTCTCTGGTTTTATGTGTTTTTTGTGTGCTTGTATTTTCCACATATTTTATGTGTTTCATTGCTCCATAATATATAATTTTCTAACATGAAGTAGGTTTGATGGTGCAGGCAAATCAAGAATGGCATGTACCTTCAGTGGGTATATTCGAATTCCTTCTTTTGAGACTACGAATCCGAGAAATAGAGCAGAACCAACACAAAATACACATTTGTGCGGATTGAGGCGTATCTTGTAGTGTCGGTAGCGTAAGAAAATGGCTCTCAAATGCATCGGGTGATCAGTACGATTTCGTGAATGCGCTGGTAAATCATCTAGATATGGTTGAAAAATGTGCTTGATCTCATTGAAAGCATAATCCATTGCTCTCTGAAAAGTTTCCCCAGCGTTCTTTAAACCAAACGGGAGTTTTCGATATGAAAATGTGCCCCAGGGACAGATGAATGTTGTCTTATGTTGGTCATCTAGGTGGATATTGATTTGATTGTAGCTGGAAAATCCATCCATGAAAGAAAATATTTCACATCCAGCACAATCGTCAATAATTTGGTTGATAAAGGGAGTAGGATAGTTGTCTTTTGGACAAGATTGATTCACATCCTGATAATCGACGTACACTCTAATGGTTCCTTGTTTTTTCATAACAGGAACAATATTGGAAACCCACTCAGTTAGCGGAACAGGGTAAATAAAACCAGCACGCAAAATATTTTCAACTTCTTCTTTGATGGCAGCAACTTTCTTTGGATGAACAGGACGAAACCATTGACGCACCGGTTTGACATCAGGATACATATTAATAGTGTGTTCAACTATACTAGTATCTATGCCTGGCATTTCCTCGTAAGACCAAGAGAATACATCACGAAATTCATGAAAAAGAGAGCGATATGAATCAAGTTCTGATGGAGAACAAGATACACCAACATGAATATTCTCTACAATGCCAGGTTTAGTCGAAATATTGATAGAAATCATTTCTTCAATATTTGATAAATTTCACTCATATTCAATTGCATTAATCGGAAAATAATTTGAAAAGAAAGTTTGAATGGATGGGTGATATAGTTAACTAAGATTATTTTCTTCATAATATGGATGATGGGAAGGATGATGATAATTTTCCCATGGTTCTCCTTCTGACATCATAGCTTCCAAAATATTTTCATTTGTCAAAATTTTTGAGGAAAATGGATTAGATGGAGTACCAAAATCTAATGAACGATCAACCCAAACACTCGGCAATGATGATTTCGTATTTTCTGCCCAAGCCGAATAGATTGATTTCTATTGTAGCTCAATGGGGCTGAGCGGTAAAACATCATCCAACGTAGAAATATCAGAAAGACCCGTACTCTCCCTTAAGCCAGATAGAGTGGAAGAGATCATGTAGCAGGTCTCTATGCTTGCAATTTCTGTCGACATCGCAGGTGGCGGTAATGCAAAGGTTACCATAAGAGTGGAATCCTTTAAGAGTCCTACACCAATGTTTTGGATCTCTAGTTGGGGTAAGTGGATATACGGAACGCTTCCAGTTACCTGCGAAGCGGAGGCAAAAAAGGATAATTGATTAATGACTGTAATAGTACCTTTATGAGGAAATGAAACCATTCTAAAATATGTAGAAACAATAACAGTCATTGCATATACCCATGGTCTTCCAAGTAAAATATTATAGTCAAGGGGTCCATCAACAACCTCAACATCAATACTTATTGTTTTGCCCCCTAATTCAACTTGCAGGTTATTGATAATACCACAAGGTTTATATGTTCTTCCATCAAAAACCTTCAATGTCGTTGATGATTTTGATAATCGCGGCGAGCCAAGTTAATTTCAACAGTCTAGAGACATAATACACGTAGATACTCCCTCATCAATAATAGTGTGATGAACAAGGTGATTGAGAACATTTACTTGGATGGAGAATTCCAATTCTACTGGTAGCTGCAACACATAGCCCGTATGATTAAAGACGACAAGATTAGAATAAGTCGGATCAATTCCACCAATGGCCGAAAATAAAGCCTCCTTCTGGGAGGGACAATTTTGTAATACTTCAAGAGCAGACATAGCTAAAGGGGATTGAGCCAAATCTTCAACTATATTATAATTTTGTGCAACTCTTGCTCGAGGATTATATGTCGATTTATGAATTACTCCCTTCGGTGGCTTAATCGTCAATTGAGGAATAACAGGAGGTGGTACTGATTCATTAGATGGATTCATTTTTGAGGTAGTAGGTTGATCAGTGGCTAGACTACCATAGCATTTATTCCGCGTCGACACCAAAATATCTTGTGAAAGTTTTGTAGTGGATAACATTAACACTTGGGAACTATAAGCTGGATCTGTAGCAACCAAATTTGTGTCTGGATTTGGGAATGGGTTTGTCAACACATCTGATGCATGAGAAGTCTTGATGATTTTTGAGACTTCAGCACGGTGAGGACAATCCCTAATTTTTTTTTCCTCATTACAGATTATGCATGGATAACGAGGTTTTTGTAGTCCTGACGTTTTATCAGATGATCGTTCCTGCGGGTTAGAAGTTTTCTTTTTCTTTGATTTCCCATTTTTCTTACTTCAAAAGAGACGACATTGATTTCGGAATTAGGAGCAAGATCAGATGTAGTAGTGTTGTGTGTGTTTACAGTGCCTATCAAGCTGTCTCTAGCATGAGATTCCTTTATTTGAGGAGGAACATTGAAATTAGATCACGGTGAATTTGGGATTTTCTCATAGAGCATTCCAGAATAAGTATAAATCAAGTCTAAATATTGGGCACGAGCGATAAATTTCTCTTCTGTGACAATGCCACCTTTAGCCACATCCTCTATTATAGATGGTAACATGGATTTGATGAACTATTCAACAAGGAGATGATCAGGAACAAATGTCTTAACCATTCGTCGACGATGACGCCACTCATGAATATGATCTGAAATGTGAGTAGCATTACTCTATTTGAAGTTGGTCAAGAGTTCCATTCCAGTTTCGTATCTGATTGGTAACTGGAAATGGGTCAAAAAGACAGTAGCCAAGGCAGTGAAATTGTTGAAAGAAGCTCTAGGTAATTCAATGTACCATTTAGCTTCTAGATCTATGAGCGTACGTTGGAAAAGACGTAATCGAACAGAATCATCATTTAGGGAATTTTATGAACACCATAAATGGTAAGTCATAACATGAGTTGATGGATCTTCTCCAGGGTTTCCATTGAATTTAGGAATGTCGAAGGGTAATTTATGTGGTATCACCTGCCACCAAGGAGTATAATTGATAGGATCATTGGTTAACCAGTTTAAATCTGCTAATTCCAAGGTTGCAAAAAAAGGCAACTGTCTATTAAGGTAAAGTTGAGCATAGCTAAGATAAGATGGAATTCCTTGGGCAATAGGTATTTGAGCACCGACATATGGGATTTGTTGCTGATAACCCAGATAAGGGTTGTTTTTCATAGCAAACGCTTGAGAGTTCTATTGACCAAAACCGAGATACGTTACTTGTTGATATGAAGTTTGAGGAATTTGTGCCTCTGGCTGCCAAGGGGTTTGTCCACCAATGTTATAACCCAAATTATTATAAGTTGGATTCGGTTGATATGTATAACCAGATTGCGTTTGTGACATCCCATAAAATGGTGGCACGGCTTGTGAATAAATGATCCCTGATACAGTTTGTTGTAAATTAACCAAAGTATTTTGATATTGAGTTGAAGAACTCACCTAATAAGGTTGATGTACAAGATTTTGATTCTGTAACAAGGGTATAGATGTATTAACAAGTGGTATTGAAGTGGGTGTAACAGGTTGAATTGATTGATACGATTGGACAACCGTTTGTGGTTGGATAGGCAAAGTGGGCTGCCATTGACAAACATTCATGTCAACATTAGTTTGACCGAAATGTGACTGAGTACTGACATATTGGGTGACCATAGGTTGCCCCCCAGCATAAGCAGGATAATAAGATGGAAAATATTGTTCTCCAAATGTTGGGAGTCCAGTTGACATGGTAATTAAAGGAATTGACCCATAAGGACTGACTTGATATTTCCCTGATGATGGATGTAATGATTCAAGTCTTTCAGTACTAACTATAGGACTACCAGTTAAAACAATAGATGATGACTTGGTAAAAACCATGGTCTATAATATTGACCAGAGAAAGTGCCCGAAAATGATTTGTAGCCTGTTGGGACCGAAGGGCCACCATGCAAATATAACTCTCGTGAAGTTGTGAAAATTGATGGAGTAGCGAGGGTAGGAGCTGATGTAATTGGAATAGCAGACCCAAACGAATATATTGGTCAGGCATGGTTGTATGACCAAATGTATACTCTCCGAAATCAACGGGAGATTGAATGGCAATGGGATCAACAAAAGTAGATGGAAATGATTAAGGAAAAGATTGGTACAGGTAAAGGTCTCCCCCAAAGTGGGTTTGACTTAAAGGCGTATCAGGTTGTGGGATTTCTTCAATCAAGATTAAACCAGGAGGAATAACTTCACCGTCAGGCCCAAAATATATTTCAGACGGTTGACTGTTTGATATAGGAGTTTCAGTGGCTACATATATTTGTGGAGTGACCAAGGTAGAACAGCTTTTGGTTATTCAGGGTTTATATTTTTTGGTAAAGAAAAGACAGGATCTGGATCAATTTTTGATTGAACAACTTTGGGTCCAAGAGGTATGGTCTCAACGATTGAATGGATCGTGACCACGGGTAGCTGTGAAGACTTTGTTTCGACAATAGTAGACGAACCAGGATGTGTGGAACAATTTTAGCTAGCTTTGGTTTAAATGATGATGTTTCACCAGAGGTACGAATTGTACTTGATTCAACAAATTTTGATCACCTTCGCCTACCAGAAATAACTTCCAGTGGTAAATGTGGTTTCAAAGCTAATCTACGCGAATGACGGGGGGTAGGATTGTGTTCTTCCATGATTACTGATTCCTTTTATCCAAAAAAAAAAAAACAAAAAGAGGGTTATGCTAGGCAAAAGGGTTTACCAAGAAACTGTGAACTGCAGAATACCTCTTGGCGAACCAAGAAGTACATGCAGGTAATCTCCCCGAATGCTGTGTTCGGTGTATAAAAATTTCAAGGTGGCCGAATTGGTTCACTATGGATGGATAGCACCTAAAATTTGTCCTCCCAAATATACCCGAAGGTACGTGGAGTCCCAAGTCCGTATTAGCGCTGTCTAATGTGAAACCGCACAGTGAGAGCATCCCTTTATACTTATCGTACTGTAACACTGCCCGATATACCCGAGAGTACGTGGACGAGCTACGATATACTTATGTACGTGGAGTGAGGTATCACACTCGGAAAGTATTGCAGACAAGTTAACGATAGCTGCTATGTTTTATGACGCTAGAACACATCTCTAGCCTAGACCTTCTAAATGTTATCGTTAATGTTCCAATGCGTTGTTAAGTAAATTGAGATTTATTTTATGTTGATCTTGCTTAACAATTTGCCTTTCAGGTTCACCACGGTGATTTATATAAAATTCCTAAAATGCAGCTAAGAATAATAAACAAACTTTCACTTTTAGCTTTTTCAATGAAGAACCTAGCTACTAAGGTAAGACAATGCTAGTTTTTTGGAAAGAGAGCAAACAAATCAATGAAAAAAACAAAATCAATGAATCACAAACTAAATGCAGATTTCCTAATTTTCCTTTTGCAAAAAACACACAATCCTACATGCAAATGCAAGTTTTTCTTTTCAGTTTCCTTAATGTTATGAATGCAGAAAATAAACTAGGTGCACTAGATCAATAATTGAAATGATTTTTACTTTCAATAAACGAAGAATACAAACAACAATTTCTATTTTGAAGGAAAAACGAGGATTTCAACAAAAAATTATCCTATCAAGGAAATGAAGATTTTATGAAAATTTCCTATTTCAAAAGCAAACGATTCTTAATGTGACCATAAAAAGTACTTTGAAATAAAATTTCCAATGATATTGAAAAACATTTTAAAACCACATTGAACAAATTTTCAGTCAAAGGAGAAGAAATATATAGAGTTACTGGTCAATTGAGCATCAAAATTTTCAAATCAAATTATCAAACAGAACTGAAGCAAAGTACAAAGTCAAATTCAAGGGGATTTGGTCCCATTCAGGAGCCAACATAGTCTCCAAGGGGAGACAATGCTCTACAATGCAGGTTTGGAAGGGAGACAATGCTCTGCAAAGCACTGTGCCCTGACTAAGGGTTCGTTGGGTGTAGTAAACAAAGAAAAAGCTACCATTTGGCTCACTAATTTTGCAAATTAAGCTCTAAAAAAGTCTAATATTTATGTGAAACAGCTACTAGGTGGATTTAGAGAGAAAATCAAAGACTAAAACACCTAGAAACAAGAGAAGTTCTCCCCATTGGAGTTGCCAGTTTTTTGGGCCAGAATTGTAATCTACGGATAAATTACGCTTCCCTACGCAGGTGTTATCCTAGAACAATAGGTGAAAGACTATACTACTATTTCTCCTAACTCAGAACAGATACACAGAGAGGATTGGATGCTTACTTGTTTCAGTCGCTTCCAAATGGCTCCTTTCTGTCGCTTCCACTATAGCTTCAAATTCAAGCGGTTTTGTTGGCTGAATGCTTCCTGCAATAAAGAAAACTGAAACAAAAGAAGATGCAATAATATAGATATCCATTCAAGCTAGTTATCTAAATCAGTTAAGCATAAACTACATTCATCAACCAAGATCTTGCAATATGGAAAATCAAAGTAGACATAGATGCATGTAGGGAAAAACAAGAAGTACTCTTTATTGATAATAGAAGGAGAGGTTACAACCTAGTGACTGATTTTAAGTGACCTTCCAACAGAGTTCCCAAGTCTCATCACAGCATAAATATTTCTAGCAGTAGCTCCACAAATCAAATTCTCTATTGAAAATTCTCCAACATTTCTCTACTCAAATTATTCCTCCTCAAACACTTAGATCTGTGTTCAATTTATAGATGAACTGTAGGTTGTTTTGCAATAAATTGCATTCCAAAAATAGGCAATACATGTTTCCATTCATGTAGATGTCAAATGGACACTTGGATTCGAAGCTTGACACATGTGAACCCTTCTAGAAGACACTGGCCAAGTGGAGATTCTGGAACAATGAGAATTTCACTCCCAATGTGGCCAACGCACCTTTGAATGTCAGGAAGTGCTTTGCAGAGCAGCCTTGAATGGGGCTACCTGCATAGGCAACACACTTAGCCCCCTTAGAGCCTGCGTTGGTGAGCTCCCACATGTTAAAGAATAAGCTTCAAACCATGGAAATCCTTGCTTTATGAAAGTCTTGTTTGATTTATGTTGTTTCCTGTCTTAGGGCATATAGCAATTGAGATGATAGGGAATGATAGACCCTTGATCATCGGTCCTAGATATGATACCCAGTTAACCAGGTCATTGGGAATGGTGCCCAAAATGACCTATAACAGTCACCTAGAAAGATACTATTGAAGGTCAAAAGGCCAATCTTCCTAGGATTGAAGATTCTAAAAAAGAAATCTTAATTACTGATTGGGAGATACAGTTAAAGTAGGCTGAAAGGGAAATTTCCAGAGCTAGGGATGTTTCCAACAACATTGTTGAAACAGTAAGCCAAAACCTCATTGTTTCTCATCTGATTGATAAATTCCTCCTCGGTGATCTACCTATTGTAAAATATTTGATTAGAAAATGGCAGGAAATGCCCATGATGAAGGAAGAAAGCATAAAAAAAATGGATAAGCTGGATTGGGACAAGTATTGGAAGCACTTGGTTAAGCCACATAGCCAATAGCTAATGTTGTGTTGTCTAACCGACACCTCCTCTTACATGATGCCTCCACTATCAGATGTGGTATACACAAGATAGTTGTGTGTCAGGCTAGGCCAACCTCCTAAGGTTTAGCATATGATTGAAATCCTTCAACTCAAAGAACGAATGGTGAAAGAGACAACAATGCAATCCTGAAGTGAGTCATCCCATCAAAATATGTTATTTTTATTTCACCTAATTTAAGGAGAGTTGTTTAAACCTCCTCAGCTCTTTATGTATTTCAGATTTTTGTACTTTTTATTTTATTATATAAACCCTTTCATGTCTTTAAATAAAGGGTCCTAAAATTTTGAAAAGAAGACTTTAGAGAAGTTGCACTTTTTTACTCTTAATTTTTTTCTTAATAGAAAAGGCTAGACTAGAGACTGTTTTTCAAATGAGAAGAGTTAGCATATATATGGTACTTTTATTTTTATGTTGATGTTCTATTTCAAATGAGAAATATTTAATTTTCCTTATGATGTTTTGTTATATGTGTTGGGGTTCCTATGTTTTGGCCAGATTGGCAAGACCAAAAGATAAGACAACATCAAAACCACTTTGGGACCTCAGGATCTAGCCCTCCTGGGTCTAGAGAGGGATATCTCTATAAAGGCAAAGATAGATGTATCTATGAAGTTCAAATGTTAGGATATTAGGCTAGTTATAGGCACGGGGTTTGTTTAGTTTTGTTTGTTTATTTGTTTGGTTGTTGGGAATCATGAAAGGAAGGGCTCAACACAAGAAAAAGGGTGAGCAAAGAGGATTTTAGGCAAAGGAGAGATAATTTAGGGAACACTCGAGACCATTGGGCAATGGAGTCAGGAAAGGGTTTACTTGCTATTCAGTATTCAAGGTTTTCAATTGGGCTAGTCATCTAAAGCATAGGATCTTAAAGATGATAGTGTGGTATGAAATGGTGAGGAATGAAGGTGAATGAAAAGGAAACCTCCAAGGTGACCATTCAGGAATCAGATCTAGGTACATGACATGCCATTAGACACCTATGATCCAACCCTAAAAGGCTAACTCTTCAGACAAAGGAAACATTAAAGATTTAAACACAAAGGTGAAACTTGAGGTCAGAGAAAGGCTTTGAACTTTCAATGCTTCGGTATTCAGCTTAAGGGAACTTAGAAAGGTTCAATTGATTGAAAAAGACCCTAGTGAGATAGAATCGGCATTCTAAACTCCCAGTATCCCAATTCTTTCAATTAAAACCCAACCAGAACATCTAAGAACAGATTAATAAATTCAGACATCAGCTAGCAGTGAATATAGCTACTACACTGGTTAAATTATCTTGAATCAGTACTCAGATAAAAAAATCAGTAGAAAATATAAAATATAAGAAGAGCAGGGGAATTAGGGTACCATGCGAGGGTATATCCTAAGCCAGATTTCTGATTCTTACCAAAGAAATGTAATGAAATGAATTACAGCAGGAAAACAGAGACAAAGGTAAAAAACATCACCACTGCTTTAAATCAGGATCCAAAGAAATGTGCTTGTCATATTAAAGAGAAACACCAGTCATGTACAACATTTTCCAATAGCTTGATATTCAATCTGAAAACATCTCCTCGACCTATATTACAACTTTACACAGAGAACTATATCTTAAGAGAAACAACTTACAATTCACAGATATCCGATCAACAACCTTTACAATGTGTTTTTTCATGAGTTTTATATCTGAAAGAGAGGCAGAGGAGGTAGATTAAATACTAAATGAAACATTAAAACAGAAGTAAAAGAAAAGGCTCAAGGCCCATTCTACCTTAATATCTATGCATTAATCTTCAGTACTCTTTGGGTGAAAGATTGGTCTTCAACAGGCTCAAATTAACTCCCGATATGTTCTTTGACGTACTTTAGGCTGCATTACTCTGTAGTACTCTGGTGACAGGAAAAAAAGCATATAAAGAATTTTAGGTCTGCCATACTACATAACAAATGCTCTGGCAGCATTAGGACTTTTGTCAGGGTGGAAATCTTCTCAGGAACATGATGTAGAATAAAAACAATATGGGTACTTTGTCCTTTCTTGGGTGGGAAACTTCTGCTGATGTGAAACACTGATAATATTGTTTTATGTGCTTTAGGCCTCTTTAGGCCTTCTGTGTTAATCATGAGGTCTTCAATATAGTGCATTCGCCCTTTAAACACTGAATTAAGGCTTAAAACCTTCAATAATGGGCATTAGAACTCTCTGATCCTTCACTGATACTCTTTGCCACTTCATTGACTGTCTCTGTCTGTGAAAATTGAGCTTTAATGGCACTGGAGGGTATTACAGAGTTCAACACTGGTTCTTTGATGAAATATTTCATTTAGAAACCCTCCCAAATATTTCTCTACAATATCAGGCTCTGAAAATGGCCTTCTCTGCGCTCTGTATCACTATGACAATGAATGTGAGCCATGGCGGTTTCCACCGCCTGTAACCCTACAAAACACACAAAAATGTTAAGAAAATCCATGCGGAGTGGAGGATGGATGCAGTGGAAGGCTATGTGAAAGGCAGCACAACATGGTGGAAACAGTGGAAAAATGCAGTGTGATGGTGGAAATCTGCTCGGATGGAGGTTTGGTGGAGAAATGACTGTGGAACGTTAGATCAGATCTGGAGGCGATGATCGACGGTGGAGATTAACTAATGGAATGACTTTGGAAGATTGGGAAAAAATGAAATAAACTTAAATGTCAAACATTAAAGTTTTATTGTGAGCGGAGAAAAAGCTTTTTTAATATAAATCATGAAAGTTTAAACTTTGGAAAAATATAAAGAAATGAATGAAAAACATATGAAATGGGCTTGAATGGTGGGACCTGGTCATGGGCAGAGGGCGATTTAATATGGATCGTCAGATCACAGGAGGAGATCGACGGTTGAGATGATGCGACGAAGTTCTATGGTCACGCGATGGAAAAACATGAATGGAATGCGAGATGCAGTGTGGGTCGTTGATCTATATAGATCAACGGTCAAGATCATCAAAGGGGCTTTCGGGAACAAAAGTGGGGAAGTGGTTTTGAGGATAAAAACCGTTGTTTTCGCACAGTGAAAGGCGTGTAAGGAGGTTTTTACCTTTCGAACGCAATATAGGTCCCCGGCTGACACGTGGCCTTATGGAACCACCTATATTGCATGAGTTCAGACTGTTAAACTTTGGATGCAGAACGAACGCGATATGGATGTTGGCCATTGGATCTAGAACCATGAGATCTGACAGTGGGAGGAGGAGTGCGATATGGGAATGTGCACGATCAGTAAGGTGGGGACCAATCAAAGGTGGTTTGATTGTGAACCGTCCGATCTGTGCAATCGACGACTGAGATCTGTAGAGGGGAAACAATGGCGGAGGAGTTGGTTAGTGGTTGGGAGTAATCTTGGCCGTTGGATCAAAAGGAATGAAAGGTCAGGATCTAATCGGAATCAGAGGAGGCAGGGGCCAAAAATCTGATGGGGTGAAGGAGCGATTACATCTGGACCGTCAGATCGGAAACAGATCGACGACTATGATTGGATCAAAGGTGGCCAATCAGGGAACACAAGGTGGAGTGAGAGAAAATCTTGGCCATTGGTTCTTGTGGATTCAACGGCCAGGATTTCATTGAAGGATCGCAATCGTGGAATGCAGAGGGAGGTGCATAAAGAATTTCCAATCGGCGATTGGCGCTTGGCCGTTGGATTAAAATGTGAATCAATGGAAGAGATTGTAATTAGAGGGGTAAAAAAGGGGTGAGGGGGGGTGCGATAAGACTTGCGCGGACCGTCGGATCTTTATAGATAGACGATGGGTATTGCACCCACGCTCAACAGAAAAAAACACCATTGCATCATAGATTTTTAACTTTACAAAGAAAATGTGTTCCCAGACATCTTCCAATTCTGATAAGCGCCATATGCTTTAGCGCTTGGTGTTAGCACTCTGGTGCATGGAGGGGAAGTGGTTAGGGCTAGCCCAAAAGGGGCTATGCCTGTGTTTGGTAAAATGGATGATTTTTAAGCCAAAAAGAGGATTTTTGAGGCTTAAAAGAGGTTTTCGGTAGAGGGAAAAAAGGATTTTTGAGCCAAACAAAGGGTGTTTGTAAGTTTAAAAGGGAGATGGGATGATTTAGAATACTTAGGAAGGGATTTTGGGGGTCAAAGGGGAAATTTGAGAAAGGGAAAAAAGGGTTAAATTGAGGAATTTTGCAGGGATACAAAGGGGCAAATGGAGACTTTTCTGAGCATGATTTTTTCATAGACAGTGAGGATTTTTTGATGGAAACAACAGTGAAGGTATGATCAATGGAAAAGGGCACATAGAGGCTTCAAGAATGAGAGATTTTCAGAGGAAATGTATCTCTTGAAGGCTCAGAAAAACATTTAGCCACATGTTTTCTTGACAAAAAATTCATAGGTGGCTAACAGTGGCTCCACATGGGGATGGAATCTTCTTGAAGGTGTCAAGAATTCAGAAAATAATCTTTGGAGTAGGCCAGATGCCCAATCCTCTAACCATATTTCTTCTTTGATTCATCTGTTACAAACATGATGGATATTAATCATCAGAAAAAATTCCCCAAACAATCTACCTACCCATTCTACAATCCTAACATTTTTTCTTCAAGGTGCATTTGAATTTGCAGACCTTCTTCGTCACTTTTTTTTATTGAAAGCAGAAACCAACAAGTCTAATTCTACCCTTATTCCTTGATGAGACCAGATTAAACTGTTGGTCTCATAGTTTCTCTACCTAATCTAATATCTGCTAGGATTAAACTGTCTTAGCAGATTTCTTTCTCTACATTCTACAACAGAAATTTAAAAACAGTCAAACCAGGATTAGACAATCTGGTTTGCTGTGGATCCATGGCATAAAGACAGCTGCACATGAACTGAAATTGCAGAAAATTGAAAAAAAAATCTTGAAGGCTTAAAATCTTGAAACTTTGAAGCATCCTTCTTTTCTTTGTGACTCAAGTTTTGAGCTTGTTAGAGTCACTTTCTTCTTTACTTCAGCTCTAGTTTTGGGCTTGTTAGAGCTGATTCTTTTTCCTCTTTGTTGGTTCAGATTTTGATCATATTAGAACCAGCTTCTTTTACTTCCTTTGACTCAGGTTTTAATCTGTTAGAGCCAATCTTTGCACTTCAGAGGTTCAAGTTTTGAGCATGTCTGAACCTCTCTTTCTCTCTTTTTTAAACATTTTTTCCTTTTCTTTGAAGAAAAAACACCTCAATGGTATTTACAATGGAAATGGAAACTGTAAAATGGAAATCAGCAGTAGTAATGTTTGAGCATCCTGCCATTGACAGGACCCCCAAACAGATCTGTGCCATCTAGCTCCTTTAGAAAAAATGCATTTGGACCAACAGTGGCCTGGATGATGTAAGGACCCAGCCACAAACTATCAAATTGCCATGCTTTCCTTTGTCTTCTCTCTAAGAGTCCCAATTTAGAACCTTATCTCCAATTTTGAAGTCACAAGCTTTTTTTATTTTGTCAAACAACTTCTTTATTTTTTCCTATACCTTCAGAGCTCTGTTGTAGACTTCTTCTCTTGTTTGTTGGAGATGTATTGTTTGATTTATCCTCCTTACCATGCTGTCCTGTTTTTTCTGAATCTCTTGGAATAATTTAATCATTGGTACCCCAAGGCTAGTAGGAGATACTACCTCTGTCCCATAAACAAGATGATATGGTGACATTCCAATGGATTTCTTTGTTCTTAGCCTCTCATCCCACAAAACATGCACTAATTTATTATGCCATGAATTCTTATTCTCTTCAAGCAACTTTTTGATAATGGTCACCAAGATCTTGTTTGATGATTTAGCTAACCCATTACCTTGTGGGTAATAAGCAGTTGAATGAATAAGTGCTATCTGATACCTGTGACAAAAATCAATAATTTTCTTGGATCCAAAAGCAACAGCGTTATCAGTGATTATCTTTCTTGGGCAGCCAAATCTAGAGAGGATGTGGTCTTCTAGGAACTTAATGATAACAAAATCTATGGCATTCCTAGAAGGTATGGCCTCTATCCATTTTTTGAAGTAGTATGTGGCTGTAAGGATCCACTTGTGTTGCGCAGAAGAAGCAGGGTGTATTTCTATTATGAAATCTAGCCCCCATTGTTGAAAGGGAGCCTCAACAGTAATGGGTTGCAAGGGTAAAGGGAGGAGCTTTCTTTTTTACTAAAAAATCTGGCACTTATGGCAGGCAATTATCATTTTATGGATGTCATTGAAAAGTGTATGCTAGTAATAGCCAGCTCTGAGTATTTTGTTAGCAATGGCTTTCCAGTTTAAATGGCCTCCACACTCTCCTGCATGGAACTCTTGTTTAATCCTCTCTACTTCAGTTTCAGGAAAACATTTAACAATAAACCATTTGCATTTTTCAAGTATAAACATTCATTCAGTATGCAATATTTTCTGGCTTTTAGCTTTAGGAATATAGCCTTAGTATTTGATAAATCAGGAGGGGCATTAAGGTTTGTGAGCACATACAGGATATTAAAATACCAAGGAGAGTTTTGAAATTGTTCCTCAACAGTAGGATCAGGAAATCCTTCATGTTCATCCAAGGCATCTACCATGTTTATGTCGAGGGATTTCAAGTTAGAATCAGCCATTATTTGAGCTAGGCCCTGACCTTTGATCAATTTTGTGGGTTTTATTTCCAGGTCATACTCTAATATTACAGAAATTCATTTGCCCCTCTTTCCAGCAGGATCTTGGGACAAAATGTCTTTCACCACTATGTTAGGCATGTAAGAAATGATGTGAGAATGCAGTATATACAACCTAAAGTTTTTCAAGGCCTTTACCAAGGCATAGGCCTATTTTTCCATTATGTTGTATTTTAAGGGTGCATCCTTCAGAGATTTGCTGAAAAAAACAATAGGCTCTTCCATTCCCTCTGAATTTTTCTGCAACAGAACTGCAGCCACTGTATGCTCGGAGGCAAAGGAAAATATCAGGAAATCCTTTTAAAAGTTAGGGCTAATTAAAATAGGTGCCCGGGTGAGTGCAATTTTAACTAATTCGAAATATTTTTTAGCCTCTATAGTCCACTTAACCCCTACACCTTTTTTCAGCATGTTTGTCATATCCCTAAGGTGTTCAGCTAAGTTGGGAATAAACCTCCTCAAGAAGTTAATTTTCCCAATAAAGGACTGCAACTCTTTAATTTTTCTCGGGTGGGTAATCTGAATTATTCCCTCAACTCTTTGCGGGTCTATTTTAATTCCCTTCTCTCATATAATATGGCCAAGAAGCTTACCTTCTTGCAGCTTGAATATAGTCTTCTTGGGATTTAATGACAGACCAAACCTTCTATGTTTCTCAAACACTCCTCAGATGTTTTAGGTGCTCCTCATTAGTCTTGGAATAGATTGTTATGTCATCTAGATAGATGACGATGAAGTGCCCTATTTCCTCCAAAAAGGCTATGTCCATTGCTCGTTGGAAGGTCACACCAGCGTTCATTAGTCCAAAAGGCATTTTTACGCACATAAAAGTGCCCCATGGAGTGGTGAAAGTTGTCTTGAGTTGGTATTCTGGGAATAATAAAACTTGGTTATAGCCTGAAAAACCATCTAACAGGGAGATCCTTTTTGAGCCCACTACCCTCTGTAGGATGTGTTCCATCTTTGGTAAGGGGTAATTGTCTTTAAATGAGGCTCTGTTAAGGTTTCTGAAATCGATGCAGAGTTTGATCTCACCTGTCTTCTTTCTCACAGCTATAAGGTTGGAAACCCAATTGGAAAAACTCACAGGCACTATAATTCCTGCCTCATACTTCTTCTTGATTTCCTTTTCGACTAGAGGCAGCTTTTTTGGGTTAATTCTGCGAAGTTTCTGATCGAAGGGTTTTTGGTTCTCTTTCAAAGGGATTTTGTGTTATATAATGTCTGTATTGTAGGCCTTTAAGTCCTCGTAGCTCTAGGCAAACACATCGATCAATTCTTTAAATAAGTCAATATATTTCTTTTTCATGTCTGTGGGCAAGGACTTAGCCAACTTTATCATCTTAGGCTTATCTTTGGTGCCTATGTTTAATTCCTTGACATCGAAGTCTAAGTGTTCTATAGTGGGTTTCTTCGCTACGTCGTCAAGATCTAAAAGGTCTTCTAAAGGTGCCAGTCCTCTGGGTATATTATTATCTTTTGACTGTAGCACCTCTATTTCCTCTTTTTCTTAGTTCGTATATTCTTCAGTTTGATTTCCGAGTTGTTCAGTTAAAGTGTTTATTTCTACGTTATGTGGTGATTTTTCTTCGTCGGGGGGCTCTTCGCTCAGGCAGCTTTCTTTGGATTTAGAGTCAGCTTTCTTCGGATTTAGAGTCTGAATTAGAGAATTCAAACTCGTTCCTGCCAATCAGGAAATCCTCTATCTGCTTATCGTCCTCAAAGACCTGCCAATATTTCTCGTTATCAAGAACCACAGGTCTATACTTGGTTTGAATGATGATTTTTTTATCACTAGGAGCTTCATGATATGAACTAGCTATGCAGGCTAATCCATTCGCAATTATGTTCTGACTCCTAGGAACAAACACCACTTCATACTCTACAAAGTTTTTCAGTAAATCCATAGCATCATTATTGTACGCTCTCAATATAGGGTGTTTATCTATATACTCTCCATTCACTTGTTTTATGATTAGCTCAGAGTCTCCGTGTACAACTATCCTTCGAGCTCCTAGTTTTTTCAACAGATTTAAGCCTAGGATGAGAGCCTCATACTCTTCGATATTGTTTGTACATTTGAAGTTTAGATTGAAGGCATGACTCTCCACATAGTCACTCTCAGTGTTATGTAACCACAATCCCGCTCCTGCAGTCTTTCTAGTGCAAGACCCATCAAAATTCATTCTCCATAAGGGATTGTTTTTGGGTTTATCATCATTTTCCTCCCTAATGTTGGTTTCATTGTTATGTTGTAATATGGGATTTTCATCGTGGTGTGGAGTGTTTTTTTCTTCATGATGTGTATGGAGTTCGGAGAGATGACTAGTCAGCTGTTTGTAATCTTGTTCTTGTTCACTCCGAGTTTCAGTTTTAGTGCACTGTCCAAAGGTTTCTTCCTCGTTTTCCTCTATGTCTAGAGTGGCCATTATGTTAAATTTTGTGGGCTCTACTCCATTGTTTGAATATCAGTTTTATAGCTCTGGCTCATTTATGGTTTCATTATTGCAAAGGATAAAGGAGTCCAGATCTGTATGTACAGAGTACAGTGGCGAATTTTCAGGTTCTTTCGGGCTACTAACCATGAACTTCATTTGTACCTCTCTATATAGTCTCCTAAGCTGGATAAAGACAGGGATTGTGGCATATGACCCATCCATCTTCATTGTACCTTGCAGTTTGGCTCCCCATGACCTGGACAATAGCATGCCATACTTAGGTGGCACATCTGCCACTACAACATCTATAACCATACATTTGGCTAGAATTTGGGTCAAGTTCACACAAAGATATTTGATTAGGCCAAGGAATTTTACTCTTCTAGAGTTGAATGAATATAAATATTTATAAGGACGAGTTATCTCTAGGCCTAACCTCTCCATAACTTCCTTAGACATTAGGTTGTGTGATGCCCCAAAGTCATGCATTGCGTTGTGAAGGATCTTGTCATGGATATTGAGGCTGATATAAAAAGGAGGTACTGCCCCTTCCTAAAAATTCCCTTCTATATTTGGACCAAACAGAAGGGCTGGTTGGTCATCACTTAGATTGATAGTGTCACTATTTTCTCCTAGATTTAAAGCTTTCAAAATTTGGCCTTTATATACATCCTGAGTGGCCAGCTCAGAGAGTGGGACAGAGATTTTAATTTTAGCAATCTCACTCTCCAAATAGAAGGGAGATTGACTCTTTGTAAGACTCAACTCTATTTTGTTAGCCACTATCTTAGTGGTAGAATCAGTGTGCTAATTATCACTATGTACAGTGTTTGCAATTGTTTTATCAAGAACACTAGCTGCAGTGCTAGTGTTGCTGGTCTGTTGACTTTGTTTATCAGTATTTTGGCTGTCTTTTTCTTTGTTCTTCCCAGAACTCTTAGTTTCTAATTTTCTGCTTTCAACAGTCACCTTAGGAGTTTTCTCAGGCCTTTTCTTAATGGTAATCTCAGAAGCTTTTGGTTTGGAATTGTCTAAGCTCTTTTTTCTTCTAAGTTCATACTGTTCTTTGACCTGCATGATGGCATTTTCAAATCCTAGCATATAATCCTCAGATTCCAACCTTTCCTCATCCCAATGTGAGTGTGAGGTCTGATTGTCTTTCATGGAACAGTTGTGGATTTAATTGTCTATTTACACCATGTTTATTGTGGTTCCCTCGGACTCCTCTATTATCCCCTCATCTTCATCAAGGAAGTTCTCTTGAAATGGGGGTATGACTTGTTGATCAAAGTCTCTCTGTCTGTTTGGAGGGTTGTTTCTCCTAAAGTTCTGGTTTTGATTTTGGTTTATGTTCTGGTTGCTGACCTGGACAGTCAAATTTTCCACCATTTTTCCTAGTCTCTCCATGGTTTTGGATAGGCTGTCATATTATGATCAAATGTGGAAGCTGTAGTGTCATCCATATATGTTACCCTTTTCTCAGACCTCATTCTGGCTTTCTTCTCAATCAGGTTAGCATCTATAGTCACTGCTCCTTTTTTCATATCTTCCAATGTGTTGTAATCTCTCTCCCTAAGCTGGTAGGCCATGTCAGCATCAAAGCCTTCAGGATATTTCACTAAAGCCATACCTTGGGGAGGTTTCATATGTAGAGGAAGAGCATTATAAATGCTGTTAAACCTTGTAGAATAGTCATGGACACTCTCTCCTACATTTCTTTTAAGATTCTTGTATTCTACTAGGATTTGGAGAGGGTTGGTATTGACTTCCCATTTGTTTCTAAAGGTTTGATATAAAGAGGGAAGATCATGGATACTATTAGGAGGTAGGCCTTTGAACCACTTCTTCACATCACCTCCTAAACTGTGGGAAAAGATTCTCATATTGACTGTCTCATCATCTATCTCCATATAGTCAAGGAATCTTCCATCCTATCCACATGGTGTTGAGCTGTGGTAGAATATTTTGCAGTGAAATGTGGGATTTTTGACTCATAATCGTTGGGTAAAGGCACTAGAGGCTGTGGTAACACCAGAGGTGCATACCAGGCTGCCATAATGGTGTTTCGAGGAGGTAAAGGATTGGCTTGAGAAGCAGGTATATGGATGACATGAATATTAGGACCAGCAACACTCTGTTGAGCTAATTTAGGGTGATAGAGGCCCAAGTTATGAATTAAATGAATATATGGAGGTGTATATGGAGGAATCTATCTATCCCTAATATGTTGACCACTGTGAGATGGTGAAACTGAAAGCTCAAGGTCTGACTGGTCTAGAGTACTGAGTGACTTAGTTCTTGGTAAACTGCTTTGTGAGTCTAAGTCAAAATGGGTGTCTAATAGAGCTGTAAAGTTATCTGGTGCAGAGTTAGCTCTATGGATATTTATGGAAATAGTTGGTTTTCTAGGTGTAGGAGATTTCTTGAGGATACTCTCAGGGTTGTCAACTATTTCAGGTGGGTTTGGGTTAGGATAAGCTCTCGTATGAATGGCTCTTGAAGCTAGTATGTTTGTCTTCACACAAAGGAGCTTAATCCTACTTGTTACTTTTAATATGGCTGATGTTGCTATGCAATCTGGTCTCCCAGTGGAGTCTTATGAAAACCAAGATAATCAGCAAGCCTACTGATCACTAGTGGAGTCTTTAATAATTAAGGAACTATGGAGTCACCAGGTGGAAGGTTTAGAATGTTTCAAGAAGGTTACTATCCACCACAGTGATTAACTACCAATATAACCAGATATTTGGATTTCTGAAGTTCTAAGGATGCATACGATGGAAAACACTCAGAAATTCCCTATCGGAGTCGCCATTATGTTGGGGTTCTTATGTTTTGGCCATATTGGCAAGACCAAAAGATAAGACAACATCAAAACCACTTTGGGACCTCAAGATCTAGCCCTCCTGGGTCCAGAGAGGGATCTCTCTATAAAGGCAAAGATAGATATATCTATGAAGTTCAAATGTTAAGATATTAGGCTAGTTATAGGCACGAGGTTTGTTTAGTTTAGTTTTTTTTTTTGTTTGGTTGTTGGGAATCATGAAAGGAAGGGTTCAACACAAGACAAAGGGTGAGAAAAGAGGATTTTAGGCAAAGGAGAGATAATTTAGGGAACAATCGAGACCATTGGGCAATGGAGTCAAGAAAGGGTTTACTTGCTATTTAGTATTCAAGGTTTTCAATTGGGCTAGTCATCTAAACATAGGATCTTAAAGATGATAGTGTGGTATGAAATGGTGAGGAATGAAGGTGAATGACAAGGAAACCTCCAAGGTGACCATTCAGGAATTAGATCTAGGGACAAGACATGCGATTAGACACCTATGATCCAACCCTAAAAGGCTAACTCTTCAGACAAAGGAAACATTAAAGATTTAAACACAAAGGTGAAACCTGAGGTCAAAGAAAGGCTTTGAACTTTCAATGCTTTGGTATTCAGCTTAAGGGAACTTAGAAAGGTTCAATTGATTGAAAAATACCCTAGTGAGACATAATCAACATTCTAAACTCCCAATATCCCACTTCTTTCAATTAAAACCCAACCAGAACATCTAAGAACAGATTCATAAATTCACACATCAGCTAGCAGTGATTACAGCTACTACACTAGTTAAATTATCTTGAATCAGTACTCAGATAACACAATTAGTAGAAAACATCAAAGATAAGAAGAGCAGGGGCATTCGGGTACCATGCGAGGGTATATCCTAAGCCAGATTTCTGATTCTTACCAGAGAAATGAAATGAAATGAATTACAGAAGGAAAATAGAGACAAAGGTAAAAAACATCACCACTGCTTTAAATTAGGATCCAAAGAAATGTGCTTGTCATATTAAAGAGAAACGCCAGTCATGTACAACATTGTCCAACAACTTGATATTTAGTCTAAAAACATCTCCTCGGCCTATCTTACAACTTTACACAGAGAACTATATCTCAAGAGAAATAGCTTACAATTCACATATATCTGATCAACAACCTTTACAATGTGTTTTTTAATGAGTTTTATATCTGAAAGAGAGGTAGAGGAGGTAGATGAAATACTAAATGAAAAATTAAAACAAAAGTAAAAGAAAAGGGTCGAGGCCCATTCTGCCTTAATATCTATGCATTAATCTTCAGTACTCTTTGGGTGAAAGAGTGGTCTTCGACAGACTGAAATTAACTCCCGGTATGTTCTTTGACGTACTTTAGGCTGCGGTACTTTGTAGTACTCTGGTGAAAGGAACAAAGGTAGATAAATAATTTTAGGTCTTCCATACTGCATAACAAATGCTCTGGCAGCATTAGGACTTCTGTCAGGGTGGAAATCTTCTCAGGAACACAATGTAGAGTAAAAACAGTATGGGTACTTTTTCCTTTCTCAGGTGGGAAACTTCTGCTGATGTGAAACACTAATAATATTTTTTTCTGTGCTTTATTCCTCTTTAGGCCTTCTGTGTTAATCATGAGGTCTTCAATATAGTGCATTCGCCCGTTAAACACTGAATTAAGGCTTAAAACCTTTAATAATGGGCATTAGAACTCTCTGATCCTTTGCTGATACTCTTTGTCGCTTCATTGACTATATCTGTCTGTGAAAATTGAGATTTAATGGCACTGGAGGGTATTACAAAGTTCAACACTGGTTCTTTGATGAAATATTTCGTTTAGAAACCCTCCCAAACATTTCTCTACAATATCAGGCTCTGAAAATGGCCTTCTTTGCGCTCTGTGTCACTATGACAGTGACTTTAATCCATGGCAGTTTCCACCGCCTGTAACCCTAAAAAACACACAAAAATGTTAATAAAATCCATGTGGAGTGGAGGATGGATGCAGTGGAAGGCTGTGTGAAAGGCAGCGCAACATGGTGGAAACGGCGGATGAAATGGAAAACGGTGGAAAAATGCAGTGTAATGGTGAAAATCTGCTTGGATGGAGGTTTGGTGTAGAAATGACTGTGGACGGTTAGATCAGATATGGAGGTGATGATCGATGGTGGAGATTAACTAATGGAATGACTTTGGAATATTGGGCGAAAATGAAATAAACTTTAGTGTAAAACATTAAAGTTTTATTGTGAGCGGAGAAAAACCTTTTTTAATATAAATCGTGAAAGTTTAAACTTTGGAGAAATAAAAAGAAATGAATGAAAAACATATGAAATGGGCTTGAATGGTGGGACCTGGTCATGGGCGGAGGGCGATTTAATATGGACCGTCAGATCTCAGGAGGAGATCGATGGTTGAGATCACGCGATGAAGTTCTATGTTCGTGCGATGGAAAAACATGAATGGAATGCAAGATGCAGTCTGGGCCGTTGATCTATATAGATCAACGGTCGAGATCATCAGAGGGGATTTTGGGAACAAAAGTAGGGAAGTGGTTTTTAGGATAAAAACTATTGTTTTCACGTGGTGAAAGGCATGTAAGGTGGTTTTTACCTTTCGAACGCGATATAGGTCCCCGGCTAACACGTGGCCTTATGAAACCACCTATATCGCATGAGTTCAGACTTTTAAAATTCAGACGCAGAAAAAACGCGATATGGATGTTGGCCGTTGGATCTGGGACCATGAGATCTGATGGTGGGAGGAGGAGCGCGATATGGGAACATGCGCAATCAGTAAGGTGGGGGCCAATCAAAGGTGGTTTGATTGTGAACCGTCCGATCTGTGCGATTGACGACTGAGATCTACAGAGGGGAAACAAAGGTGGAGGATTTGGTTAGTGGTTGGGAGTAATCTTGGTCGTTGGATCAAAAGGAATGAATGGTCAGGATCTAATCTTAACTGGAGGAGGAAGGGGCCAAAACTCCGATGGGGTGAAGGAGCGATTACATCTGGAATGTCAGATTGGCAACAGATCGATGGCTGTGATTGGATCGGAGGTGGCCAATTGGGGAAAATAGGGCAGAGTGAGAGAAAATCCTGGTCGTTGGTTCTTGTGGATTCAACAGACAAGATTGCATCAGAGGATTGTAATCGGGGAATGCAGAGGGAGGTGCATAAAGAATTTACGATCGGCGATTGGCGCTCGACCATTGGATTAAAATGTGAATCAACGGCGGAGATCGTAATCGGAGGGGTAACAAAGGGGTGAGGCGGGGCACGATAATACTTGCATGGACCGTTGAATCTGTATATATTGATGGTGGGTATTTCACCCACGCTCAACAGAACAAAACACCATCGCATCGGAGATTTTTAACTTTACAAAGAAAATGCGCTCCCAGACATCTTCCGATTCTCATAAGCAGCATATGCTTTAGCACTTAGTCTTAGTGCTCGGGTGCATGGAGGGGAAGTGGTTAGGGCTGGGCCGAAAGGGGCTAAGCCTGTGTATGGTAAAATGGATGATTTTAAAGCCAAAAAGAGGATTTTTGAGGCTTAAAAGAGGTTTTCGGTAGAGGGAAAAAAGGATTTTTTAGGAAAAAAAAGGGTGTTTGTAAGGTTTAAAAGGGAGATGGGATGATTTAGAAGTCTTAGGAAGGGATTTTGGGGGTCAAAGGGGAAATTTGAGAAAGGGAAAAAAGGGTTAAAATGAGGAATTTTGCAGGGATACAAAGGGGCAAATGGAGGCTTTTCTGAGCATGATTGTTTCACAGATAGTGAGGCTTTTTTGATGGAAACAAAAGTGAAGATCTGATCAATGGCAAAGGGCACACAGAGGTTTCAAGAATGAGATATTTTCAGAGAAAATGTATCTCTTGAATGCTTAGAAAAACATTTAGCCACCTGTTTGCTTGACAAAAAATTCATAGTTGGCTAACAATATGTATATTTTTAACACAATCCAACATTAATTCACTCTTGAACATGTTTGATTGACATTTTTTATACATATACAATACATGAAATAATATATGTGATATATACTTAATCAAGTTATTTGATTAACTATTTAATCAAATCAATTATCTTCATTTTTTTTCATTTCTCTAAGTGTTTGATAAATCTTCATTTGCATTCACTTAAAGATCATCTTTTTAAATCGCATATAACAGAAAGATAATTCATCTTGGGATATAAATATAAATATAAATATATATATATATATATATATATATATATATATATATATATATATATATATATAAATAAATAAATAAATAAATAAATATATATATATATATATATATATATATATATATATATATATATATATTCCTTTAGACTTGCTACACCCTATATAATTCGTTACAATGAAGAAATACCACCCATCCACTCAATTATATTTCATTGGTAAACTGGTCCCATAAATCCAGTTGTAGCCACTATCTCAAACAGATAAGGGATGGTTTTTAAGTCCCCGACCAGGTGGTTTTCCCTTATATTATTGCACTAATTTTCGAGGCATCAACCAAACCATCCCAATCACTCAAGTAACTAGCCCTTGGGTCCCATTGAGGTTTTAGGCCTTTAAACCCCTAGATGCTCCCAAATCCTAGGTCACTACCCAGAATTGAATGACAATATTAGACATGAAATATAATAGAGAAACAATGGTGTATTTTCAAAAACCATGACAAGGCCTATACTAGACCCTTACTAGCCATGATAGGAATTTCGTCAAACATATCACAAATATGTAGTCTATAGGTGTAAACAACATATTTCAGCATAGGTGTCTCATACTTATCATAGAATTGCTAAGAAGCATTGTTCCCTTACATCATTAGCTATAGTATTTTCAATTAGGTCATAGATACATTGTTTATTACATAATCATTGTCAGAATACATGCTCATAACCAACAAAATAAAAATAGAAATATCAGGGATACATCAACCATAGGATCCACATATAAACCAATACATTTACACATCAAATTCCAAGGAAATGAACTTCTCATTAAAAACCAACCGGGGATGGGAATACCAAGTTCCACCCGACCATAGATTGGTTGAGCCAAATATCTCTTCATACAATCACCCTCGTGCCATATTCCAAGCATGGATGTGGGACTCATAACTTACAAAAAGAAAAAAAGAAGAATGGATACTACCGGAGTTCTCCACCTACCCTGTGAGGAATTTTAATGCCTCCTAATCTCTCACGATTTGCCATAATCCATAGTCTGATCCAGGGATCACTAGGCCCTACATCAAGACCCACTCTCAATGCTTTATCATACATCCCCGCCCAGGACTACTAGGCCCAATGGAGAGTGATCCACATCTTATATTTATCGTATTTCCCGTCATTCACCGGCAAGGATTGCTTGGCCCACCGAGGCACACAATACTAAATTTACTGCAACCCACAATCTAGTTCACAAGTCACTAGGCTAGCGGATTTATCGCAATCCATAGTCTGATTCAGGGATCACTAGGCCATGTGTTTGTCATTTTGGATATCCACCTCACTCAAATTTGAATCCATTTGAAAAATCCAGCTCAAAAAAAGCAGGAGAACCCATCTCATTGAGGGCTATCCAGAAATGGAAATGATAGGCTGAAAACACTATCAAACTTGGAAAAACCCATGCCATGATAGAAAAGAACCACATGCAATACCATGCATGCCAAATCTAGCAAGGAAATCACACATGAAAATCAATACCTACAAAGAATCATGCTTGATCCTGCTCTTCCTTGCTTGTTCCTTTTTCTATCCTTGATAACAACTAGGTTTGTCTAGGATGGTCTTAGTGAAGTTAGGTTGGGTCATTAGGATGAAATAAGGCCATGAATTTTATTAAATTTCAATTTTTTTACATAGTTTAAGGGGTCTAAATAGTCATTGATCATGTAATAGATGTCTTATCCAGGTAAATTTAAAAAATATATGATTGCATGGGTTAAAAATGTAATTCTGTGACACTTGTAAACTTTTTCCAGAGTTCGCAGCATATTTAGTGTAAAACAGTTTGTTTTCACTACAGAAATTCCTGACAGTTCCGTAGCGAATTTTCCCTCCCAGTATTGAAAACACTACGAACTTTGTCTTTTCTGCTAACGGCAGGATAAGCGTTATCTTGTCATAATTCCAATGGTCAGTGCACACGTGGTAATCATAGTAATTTTCAGTTATGTGCCATGTGCATGTGTGGTAATCATTATACCTCCCATAATTTTCTTTTTCCCACTCATTTCCTCTTTCCCAATTTAGCCTGATCCCTAATTCGAAAAGCAGCACCGTGCCTTTCATTTTTGTAAGTTTTTTTAACCTTTTGACGTAGTATCGAGTCTTGATTTTTTTCCAGTAGTTGTCTTAGGCTAGGTGTTACTTGTGTCAGGGAAGGTGTTTGTTGTCTCAAATAATTCCACAGATGTCAAAGTTGAAGTTGATCAGTGCTATGTTTTAAGATATGGCTTCACATAAAAATCCAAACAAGGGTGACACTATGGTCAGATATGAGCCCATGTATATGAGTTGATTTCATAATACCCCAACTTCTCACAAGATTTTACAAATGCAGGTTGCATGCGGTTCTACCAAAAATTGCAAGGATACCATGCACAGGTGTCCAAATATTTTTCTGCAAACTTCATTGGTACAAGTTCGAAGGTAGGCATCCTCAATTTTACCGTTTCTCTTGAGAAAATTGCATAGGAAACTGAGATTCCAAGGTCTAGGGAGGAGTGGTTTAAAGCAAAAAAATTTAAGCTTCAAAACTGTGATGAATTTCTAAAGGAGGAGCACATAGGCATTGACATGAGCTCAGGCATCTCCAAGAATTGCCTCAAGGACAACTATTCAAAACTGTTGATGGTGATTCAAAGATATTTTACTTGTGAAGGTAGATTTCACATGATCTACCAATACCACTTCAGATTGTTGCTTCAATTCACAAGTAAACAACCTCTAGATCTACCATTTTTTCTATTTAGGAGTTTAGGAAAAATGGTTGACAAGGTGTAAGCTAAACCTGAAATAAATGATACTTCTATTTTTCATCATGGTTTAATTGAATTGTTAGTTATGGAGGAGTTGAAGAAGTTGAATAGGGATTGGTCCACTTTTCTATTCTTGAGTGGATATGAGGTGGATTTCCTCACTCCTAGAAAGGCACCTAGATCAAAGACAAATACTACAAGGAAAGATAAAAAGTCTAGGGCTGAAACAGAGGTTGAACATGAGGTGGAGTTTGTTGGGAAAAATACTGAGAGGGGGGGGTGAATCAGTATTTACAGCATATTCAAATCTTTTTACTTTTTCATGCTCTAAAACCCATACGCAACTTTGCTGAAGCCAACTAGCGTATAAACGCGTATATTCTTCATAAAACTCGCGTATACACAGAGATCTAATTATGCCATTAGTTCTTCACTTATATCATTCCATCATTCATTTATTAGATGTTCTATAAACAGTAAACATGTGCAGTAAGAGTAGAATAAACCATCACACAAAGCATCACACATGAACACCAGGATTTTAGGTGGAAACCCAAGTCGGGAGAAAACCACCGCTGCAGTTGCTCAGCCTTCAATATTTTATTATAGAGAAAACATCTTACAACATATGTGCTGGTGCAGACTCTACCAGCACGCAGGCACCCACCTGCGCTCGTTTACCAGCCTCTCCCGGAAGGGAGCTCCAACCCCCTGACTCGTTTACCAGCCTCTCCTGGAAGGGAGCTACGACCCCCCGATCTCGTTTACCAGCCTCACCTGGAAGGGAGCTACGACCCCCTGACTGAAGGCTACAACCCTCAGCACCTCTATGGACCACGTTTCATAAATTTTCACACTGGATCCAACAAATTCAATAGAACAACACTTGCAGGCCACATTTCATCATATTTTCAAACTGGACCCTTTCCATACTTTTAAGCACAAGCATACATCACCAACAGATACTTATCAACACAGATCAGATAGCAGAAACACAGCAGAACAGATCAGATATTTCATACCCCTTGCTTCAGCAAACCCTAGTTTGCATACGCGCTTTCCCTTCACTGATGTCGCGTATATACGCGCTTCCGTCCACACAAAACATCGTATACCTCTGTATGTATTTCATTGCGCATACGCGCTTTCTCTTCACTGAAGCCGCGTATATACGCGCTTCCTCCGCGGCGAAGTAGCGTATAGATCTTCAATCATTATAGAGCAGCATACTTCTACAGATCAGATATTCAGTTCAGATTTACCTTTTTACTTCAGACAGATGTTCGCCTAGATGTTCGCCTCATCACAAATCTAGTCATTCCATAAACAGATCTAGCAAATACAAGTATATTTCAGATCTAGATCCCCTTCTTCATCACTCCTTCATTGGTGCATCATACATTCAGATCCTTCATTCAATTGTAACCCTTTCCATTCAGATATACTCCAGAGAGAAGTATTCATTCAAGCTCAGACATCTTGCACCCACACTCATGTTTTGCACAATGAATTTCTTCTCCTTATATAGGTTTACCCTTTTTCAATACCATGAGCCCCCTTTTTCAATACCATGGGCCAAAACAATACCATGAGCCCAAAACTACCTGGACGGGGTCAATTAGGCGGATCATTACCCAATACAATGGGTCAATACCATGGTGGTTACCCTTGGTTTTGCACTTTTTGAGCGCTTTTGCCCATACGCTACTTGGAATGTTTCTTTCCGCGTGCATACACGACTTCCCCTAGGACAATCCGCGTATACCTAGAGACATACTCTTTTTCATCATAGAATTAGCACATGATGAATTCCTTTCTTCATTGCCTTCTGTTCACACTATAGATACATCAGATAACCCATATTCTATCAAGCACAACTTCATCAAGTAAGTTGCCATCCTCTTCATCAAGAGGGTTGTCATTCAAGGACAACACTCAGCCTCATATTGTCAACAAACATCATATCACATCAGAATTACATCATTTACCAAGTCCATCAAGCCAAGGATAACTTCATCAGGTGGATTGCCATCAAGGAAAACACATGTCAACAGTCGCATGTCTTCATCTTCATTCACTGAGTTGCCATCAAGGACAACACTCTGCATCATATTTCCAACAGAGTTGCAAACAGAGGTGCGAACCATGGTGGAGCCAATGGAAGTAGAAATTGATCATTTGCAGGAGACAGCGGTGCCTCAAAAAACCCCTACTAGTAGGAAAGTCAAAATTGATACAAGAACCCATACAATTATCACTAGAAGTCAGACAAAGGGGAAAGGTAAGCTAGATGATATTTTACAGGCTATTGATATTGAGGAATCACCTGTTGTGAAGCCTATAGAATTTAAAGGAGCAAAAGCCAAGAAAACAAGTATTAAATATAAGAAGATATATTTTTTGAAAGAAGGCTCGGGTTTTATTTTTAATCCTAGAAAGCCACTCACTAGGTCACAACTATCAAAGGGAGAAAAATCTAAGAAGCTGCATAAGGAACCAGAAAAGAAGAAACAACTAGCAAGGGAAGAAATCATGGAGTTATCTACAACAGAGGCATAGGTGATCAAGACAAGGAAAGACAAAGAAAAATTTCGAGAAAAGTATGAATAGGAGATTTGAAAAGAATATATTAAGGAAGCTAGAGAAGAAATTTTAGAAGCTAAGCTGGAGCTATCAGTCTTTAAAGAAGAGAGACAAGAGCTCACAAAATTCAAAAAAGAAGTGAGAAAATGGATTGATTTTTATGATGAGGTTTGTAGAGGGGTCAAGTTTGATGTTGAAGAGGACAATACCCCTGCACAGGATGATGAAAAATATCCTGAGGAGGAACAAGTAGTTGCAATCAGAAAGAAGGAAGTTACAAGTCCAAGTTAGATAATTAGAAACATAAATGGAGATGGTGCAAACAGAGTTGAAAAAAAGGGTTTGAAGATGATTATGATGGAAGATGACCCTGCTTCCCCTTGAAATATGGTAATACACACCTTTTTTCTCCAATTTTTGTCTTAGGTTATCATTTCAAATCATTTATAGGGTTGTAGGCATGTTTTTGGAGTTAAAGAGAAAGAATTAAAAAATCTGGTGAAGTTAGGCAAGTTCGTAGCGAGCTCCAGGATTGAAGCCACGTTTTCACTACGAACTCGCTGAAGAATGTTTTGGGGTAAAATGTTCCAAAAAATATCATGTTAGGGGTGAATGCACGCATGTGTTTAGCTTATTTTACCCAATGAAGACCCTTTCACAGGCAGAAAATTAAAAAGAGTTGCAGAAAGTGGTGTAATGAAAATGATATAGAAACTACGCTACGAACTTGCCTAAATACTTTGTTTTTCCAGCGAGCTAAATTTTTGGTCTTTTTTTGAAGAATTTAATGCATTTTGGGGAGCAGATGAGACATCAAAAAAGATTTTGGAGTATTATTGGGACACTTGTTGATGAATACAACTCAGAAAAAAAAAAAAACTTCATGAGGATGACATGGCTGCGAGCACATCATTTTTGACACCTCAACAATACACAACCCATCTTCAAATTCGAAATATTAGGACTTGAAATCTAGCATGACATTTTTCCAGCTGATTATGGTTGTTGCCACCTAAACAAGGTTGTTTGGTTGATAGCCATCATTAGCATGGGTCATTAAAGTTCTTGTTGATGAAGTTAATAGAGATAGAGTCCTTTTAGACTACAAACTCTTTCAAATGGAATTATCTCTATTTTTCTTCAATTGATTGAATTCCATTTTAGATTAGATCTCTAGATCAGTTTTGAGAGCCTAGCCCAGGTGGAAGACCTGTGTAAAAGGGATTTCACTCTATAAATAGGAGATTTTAGAGTCAGAGGGGGTTGATGAGTGTAATGACCAAAGCTACTATTGTAATATATTTTTCACTCAGTTAATAGATAGTTGCATAAGACTTTTGTTCAGACCTGAGATTCTGATTGGGCTCTTATGTTTTTATGTCATTCATCTTTTGAATGTTAATTTAGCTTGCTCATACACAATTACTTGGAATTCTTAAAATTTTATGCTACAACTTCATTTATGTATTATGTTTATTTTCAAATTTATTTTTGTAAGAGATCATGTGCCTTAGTTTTCATGAATGATACTTTTTGTAATTGAATTTCCATGTTGACTCCATGCCCAATGGTAGCCCTCACTCATCTTCCACTTGCAAAAATCATCTAAAAAACATATAAGAGTTAGCCATCTTCATTTTAATCATGTTTATTGAATGTGTTACCTTGTTTCTTGAGAGATCCCTCTCTGGTTGGAAGGGCTAACTTCCAACCCTAAGTGGTTTGAAATAGTTACATCAAATTTACCATTGAAGATCCCAATTAGTCCCAGTTTGGTGATAACATTTTGGTGTTTCTGTCAAGAGACTGAAGCTATATCTTATTGAAAATTTGTGTCCAAACAAATTTACCTAACTCTTGAAGGTACCAGGAGGTCAAAAATATTCGAGGTCACATTCTACCTTGGTGACCCCACTAATATTCTCATCTTAAAGGTGGCTTCTAAGAAGATTCATACAAGGAGTAATCTAGACCCTGATCCACGTGAGATATTTGATAATCCAGAAAGAATTCTCAAAGGTATTGGAAGCTCATCAAAATCAGGTAATATATATCTTACAAGAGTTTCATCTTTTCCCTTTAAGGTTGTTCGAAGTTCTGAAGACAAGAAGTTTGATGAAAATATATAAGAAGTTATTTTTAGATCTAAATATCTAAATGAATTGACTGAAATTATATTATATCTACAAATATTAGGAATTGATACATCATCTCTTGTGTCAAAAGAAGAAAAAGAAGGGTTTTGGGAAACTGTCACATTAGAATTGTCATTGGAGCAAGAGTAATTTGAAAAATTAAAATAAATTGATCCTTTTGATTTCTTGTTATAAAGGAGGTATGGTGTCCCTTTTCCTAAGTGGAGCTATTTTGTCTCTAAACTGAAAATTCCCACCTCAAAATTTCCTAGCATCACATATTCAATCACTGCTATTTCTCCTAGTCAAAATAGTATTCCTTTCATTTTTTTTTCAAGTAGTATTTTCACTACCATTATGGTTGGAGTTCCTACTCCTACAGGTCTATCTAGGTATGCTCCTCTTGTCCCACCTGCCATACTCCACGACCTTCCAGAAGAGTATTCCACTAGAATAAAAACTTTTGTGGGTGAAGAAGATATCACTGTTGAGCAGCATGTTAACCAATTTAATGATTTTGTTGACTTAGAAGAGGTGGATGATGAAGATGTAAAAATGAGACTGTTTGTGTAGAGTTTTATAGGTGAGGTAATAAAATGGTTCAAAGCCTTATCCCTAGGGATTTTACGTAATTGGTACCAATTAGAAGAGAAATTATTAACAAAATGGGGAAGTAAAGTGAACCTTGTTCAAGCCTTGACTTAATATAATAGTTTGAAAAAATCCACAGATGAGTTAGTTCAATATTTTTCTAAAAGATTCAATAAGGTTTATAATTCTATCCCTACTCACATTAAACCTTCACCAAGAGCTGCCCAATTGCATTGTGTTGAAGCCTTTACCTATGATTTCTCTATTTTACTAAGGGATAGAGAATATTCCACTCTACCTGACATGAAAAATGATGTTGTAAAGGTTGAAATAAATATGGTTGTAGCAAAGAGGTCTAAAATGGGAAAATATAGATTAAAATTAGAAGAAAAACCTTCCACATCTTCAGATGTAAAATTTGATACCATTATGAAAACTATGGAGAGGCTTATGTATAGGATTTCCCTTGGTGATAATCCCCTACCTTCTGCACAAAAAGAAACAAAGATTATTAATCCTCAGTTTAGAAGGCCTCAAAATTAGTTTAGACCAAGCGACAATAGGAACCAACCTCGTCAACAAGTTAGGCCTCATTTTCAACAAATTCTAGTGGATGAGGAAGAAACATAACCTGAATTTCAAGAAGATATAATTCAATGTTTGGATGAGGATGTAGTAGAGATGTTCTTAACTAAAGAAGAACATGATGAATCTATCCATGACATAGGGAACCATGAAAATGAAAAGAAATATGATTATTTGAAAGTCTACCGGCATGTTATATTTGAGATGCAAAAAAATATAACTTGAGGAATAGAAATGTTCCTATTACAGCGAATAAAAGTCAGCCAAAGAAAGATGTTCCAAAGTTAGTTGAATAGAATAAAGACACTGATACGGATTTATGCAGGAACACAACAGAATAAAAATATAACCATAAATACAAATATGCAGCAGAAATAACACTTCATTTCATTAATACCAAAGAACTGAAATTTTCTTACAGGCAGAATGGAAATAAAACTAGCTAGGGCACTGGTAGCTATCTCTGAGAAGAGATGTGGCAGCTACATGCCTCTGAACTGAGTTACAATGAGGCTTGAGGGCCTATTTATTATTTAGAAACAATGGGAAATCCTTAACAACCAAATACCTAACCCTAGGATATGAAGTGCTAAAACTATGGGCCCCGTTTGGGTAAATTGGTGTTTCAACTTCCCAGGGGCGTAACTTTGGCATACGATCTCCGTTTGACGCGTACCAAACGATAAAAAATAAGACAACAAATCTGAGAACTGCTCTTTCAAAAACACTTGGAAAACACACATGTATTTTTTCGGATGATCTTCTCTTTATAAAGGCTAGTATTTATAATATCCTAGCCAGTTATCCGGTTAAGACTTTTACCGGAAACTTGAAACCAAAAGAATCTACTTTTGATAAGATCATCATGCAAGAAGTATTATCTAAGGACAAACATTAAAATTAATACGTACTAAAAAGTAAATATTTGGGCAAGTGGGTACTACCACCTGTTATCTCGTTCCTTAAAGGCAGAGCCATATGGAGACCGAATTTGACAATATCTAAAAAGTAAAATACTCAAATATAAGACAAGATGGCCGGAATCTAGGACATCGGCTCTTTAACAATTACAAAGTGGATATTTTCAAGGAAACCCACGAAAACTGAATAGTGTATATGATATCAAAAGAGTGATCATATACATTAATCACTGTTATTCCATTCTTCATCAGAATCGTCATGCTCAAAATCATATCTTTCTTCGTCATTTTGCTCTAATAATCTGTCAATGTTAGGAGAAATAACATCAGCTAGTAGTGGATCATCTAACCATGGTGGTGCTTCTTCACGGAAACAACAATAAAAAGGAAATGAGAAAACATTTGAAGGCCTGTGCCTTGGATCAACAGAAATTTCTCCTCGAAAGCTGATAAACAGGTTAAATGCTGGTTCATGTTGATTGTCGTCATTCTGGACTACAACTGTTTTTCATGGATGAATTAAAATTCTACAGTATAGTCATGTTGTGCAGCTATGTGAATTTCCAAAATAAGTGTGTTGATTGTATCTGGAAAATCACTATTGCACATCCAGGTGACTCGAGGCATATAATTAAACAAAAACAACTTAAATCAAGGACTCCACCAATTTACAGCACTATCAATTTGTGTAGCATAACAAATGACTGTAACATAACCATGTATCCTAGCCCTCTGATGCATAGTAAAATAGTCTTGCCAAGTACAATCTATCTTTTGGATAAAACCAAAATAAATAGGAATGGGTTCACGGGATAATGCATAAAAGACTCTCCATGGCATATTTCTATATGGTAGTTCTCTACCGTATGCTAACATGCATGACTCTGAATCGAACCATTTTTGCAACACTATTTGTAATACTTCTGTAGGCAATGACTTGACTCTAATGAAAAAAAAATCCCAACAAAAATCATATGTACATTGACTACAAACTAAGACTGGACTGGACTCATTTGGAATTTTGCTTGTGGATGCTTCTCCTTGATGCAGAGGTCTGAACATTTTGATTTGGTTGACATCTATAGCTCCTTCTCTGGTAAGCATATATGCTAAATAGTTCTCTTCTCCAGACTTATAAACGATATCAAATTTGAATCCTTCTAGCTAGAGTGCCCATCTCAACACCCTTGTGTTTCCTTGCTCAAGCAGTCTTTTGTTTGACAATATTCCTTTCATATGCTTAAGATCTGTCCTTACAATAAATTTTACACTCTTTAAAAATAAATGAAACTTTTTTATTCCTCTTTTTACTGCAAGAATCTCTTTATGAGAAGAGGGATACTTGGTTTCAGTATCATCAAAGAATCCTGAAGCATAGGCACATACAAGCTCCTTTCTACCATGCTTCTGTAATAAGACTGCTGCCCAAGTGTGATCTGAAGCATCTAAGTAATCAATTCCGACTTTCCCAATATGGAACTTTTCTTCTGTGTCTGAGAGGACCAATCCATGTTTGTACACCTGATTATAGAACTTCTCTAAATGTAGTTTATGAGTATTTACATCTTTACTGAACACAAGAAGGTCATCAATATATATAATTATATACTCTTCTTGCCCGAAAATGTCTTCCATGCGCTTTTGAAATTCTGATGGGGCATTTTTCAAACCAAATGGCATAACTGTCCACTGATACTGTCCATGTGGGACTGTAAAGGCTGTTTTGAATATGTCTTCTTGAAGGATGCCAATTTTCCAAAATCCACTCTTAAGATAAAACTTACTAAAAACATTTGCATTTGAAATTTTAGCAAGTAAGAGTTCTTTATTGGGAAGAGGATACCTTATTGGCATGAGTGCTTCATTTAAAGCTTTGTAATTGATAACTAGCCTTTTCTTTCCCCTTTTTTGCTCGTTGTGCTTGTTTACATAAAATGCTGGACATGCCCACAGAATTTTGCATGGTTCAATAAGTTTTTGTTCTAAAAGCTGAGCAATCTCCTGTTTGCATAGTTCCTGTTCTTTTGGACTCATATGGTTAGCACTTGCTTTTTGAGTATAAGGAATATAACCTTCTTTGTAACGTAAGGCTACAAAATATTTTTCCCTCGTCCAAAATGCATCTGGTCTATTGGCTATACAATCACTTCGGAGTTTTTCAGAAATATCATGAAGTGTCTTTTGACCATGTAAATTTTCATTTTTAATTATCTTTTGGATCTTTGAAATATCTTGCACATTGTTTTGGAGATGATCTTCTTCATTAGGCTGAACATTAACCTGATAATCACTTTTAGCAGGGAGGGTAACTGGACCTTCACAAGTAGTTAAAACAACTGAATCTTTGGCAAAAGTTACTGGGAGAAATCTTTTGAGGAAATCTTGACCCAATAACACATTAGAACCTGTATCATAATTGTACAAGGTGACATATGCAGGAACAACACCTAAATATACTGGAAAATCAGGAGCTATATGATTTATCTCCATTAGTTCTTTATTAACAGTTCTAAAAGCAAGCTTTGTAGGCTGTCAATAATATGCAGGTATAGCTCCATAATTACAACAACTGCTCATAGTACCTGAGTCTATCTGAGCATCAAGAGTGTATTCTTTGATTTTTGGAAATTTGATTCTTAAAGGAATAATCACTCTATCTCCAATGCCTAAAATATTCACCAGATCAACATCTTTTGATTTCATATGCATTTCTTTTTCTGAGGCTTCTTTCAGTAATAGCTTTGTCAGCTTGGAATTGCAATCATCATATTCAGCAAGTAAATACTGTAATCTAGAAGATAACTGAATCATTTCATTTCTGGTATGCTGTATTGATGATTATAAATTTTCAATTTCTTTTTTAAGAGTAGTGATTTCTTCCATACCTGAATAATGTGGACTGTCTTTGATTTTCAAGGGCTGGAACATTGAATCAAACTCTTTTTGGATAAATTCATCATCTTTAGAAACTAGTTTATTTTTGACGGAAGGCATTTGTCTTTCTAAGCCTTCAAGCTTTTCTGTTAACCTTCTTTTCACTGTCAACTTTGATGGATCCAACTGTAAAATTTGGGTTCTTATTTCATCAATCTGAGCCTGCAATGTATCTGAAGAACTAAAATGAAACATCTTGATATCACCAATGAAAGTTTCATCTGAATCAGAAGAGTCAGAATATAAATTTATCCTTCTGATATCAGATAAATCATCATTATATGAAGATCCTGAGCTACTGGATATTTCAAAGTATTTTCCATCAGAATGGGATATGAGATCCCAATCTTGGGGATTGTGGACATTGGAGAATATATCCATAATCTTTACCTGCTTTTTTTTCTTCTTCTCTTTGCAGTTATTAGCATAATGCCCTTCTTTTCCACAAATGAAGCAAGTAACTTTTTTAGAAGGTTTTTCTCTTTTCCTGAAAATCATCCTTCTGCTCTTTGATTTGTACTTTGGAAAATAAATTTTTTTCTTGTATAAAGGTCTGTCAGACTTGCAGGAAAAATATTTTTTGGCAATTTTCTTTTTTGTCTTGCTATGATATCCAAAGTCAAAATTTTCTGCAAAATTGTTACATAATTTAGTGTTGAAATGCATTTGTTTCTTAAAATCCTTATTGGCTTTTTCAGCAGCACATTCTTTTTGTAGTATAGTAACAATCAATTGTTGTAGAGCAGCAAAAGATATATTTTCTATCTGAATCTTATTTGATTGTATATATTGATCAATCAAATCTAGAATCTTTCCTAGCATGGATGCTTGATATAGAAATTTTTGCATGACACAATAATATTCATGGAGCTGGTCTATATTACACAACCTTTGAGACAACAATAGCTGAGAATGATTAGCAGAATCTTCAAGCACAACCCCTAAAAACTCATGTTTTAATGCATCAAATAGTGCTTTTAAAGGGTCATCAATGTGCTCAATTATCTTATCTTTATCTGTTTCAGATAGCTTTTCCCACCATTGTTTTAATATTCCAGTGAAAGACCAAACAATCTGAGTAACAATGTCTGACCAGGCTGCTTTGGTTTCTGCTTTCCTTTGAAGAAAAACTACTAAAAATAGTAAGTTGTGCCGAAATTGAAAAACTGAAAGAGACAATGGTGGGGCCCCAAGTGGAATAGGCAGGTGACCACCAATATCCACCTGGATCATTCCTCCCCCCTTAGGAAGCAATGGTCCCCATTGCGTTAAGTTCCTCCATGAGATGAGGAAATTTCTGCTGAACTTGGTCCCTAGTGAACCACTTTCCTTGGTGCAGAAGTTTCCCAACTTTGACAACCCGATACAGTTGGATCTTCTGTTGGCGAGTGTTCTTGATTTGCATGTCCATGATAAAATTTGTGGTGGCCTGTTCCATGCAGTCTGGGTTTAATTCTATTGGTGTGAGTTGTTCTGCAATGTCAGAGGTGTCTAGTAGAGGCGGGAAGTAAGGATGAAGGCGGTCCACATAGAATATTGGGTGCAGAATGAGGAATGGTGGAATACTGAGCTCGAAGGCATTGTTCCCTATAGCCTTGGTGATGGTGTACATATCGTATCAGAGTGGGCGAAGATTTCAGTGGGGTCTAGTGAGGTGCTCCTTCTGCAAATGTAGCCATACTTTGTCGCCCACCTGGAAGTTGTGTGGCACCCGGTTTCGATCATGGAATTGCTTGTACTTAGCATTGGCTCTGTCCAATATGTCATGAACCTGTTGGAGGATGTGTTGAATGCGATCGATGAAGCTATTTGATTTTTCGACTTCAGAGTGGACATGAGCTGAATTGGCCTGAGTAGCCGCAAATGGCATGGCTACGTCAATGGGACATAGTGGCTGGAATCCCAAGCCCACCTGAAAGGGGCTATGGCTGATTGAATTATGGAGAGCCCGATTATAACTATGTTGTACATAGGGGAGGCTCTCATCCCATGTGTGTGGATGATTTGAATTTTACATGCGTAGAATGTGTACAATCATTCTGTTGACGACCTCTATCTAGCCATCTGTTTGGAGATGGAAGGCTGTGGACTTGGTGAGCTTGGTGTCCAACATTGACCAGAGGCTGGACCAAAATGTGCTGAGGAACCCGCTATCCCTATATGATATGATAGACTGTGGGATCCCAAAGTGCACCCACACTCGTTCAAATAAGAGTTTAGTAGTGGCTTCTGTTGTGATATTCTTCTTGCAGGCCACCATAATGGCCATCTTCGAGAATCTGTCGACGACCACGAAAACATAGTCATTTCCATGCTTAGTAGAAGGTAGGCCTGACATGTAATTCATGGAGATGGATTCCCAAGGTTGACTAGGGGTACGTAGCAGAGTATATAGTCCTTGCTTCTTGATGGTCAGTTTAGCAATGGCATAGGTAGTGCAGGATTTGATGTGCTTCTCGACATACTTTTGAAGGTTTGGCCAATAGAAATACTTCTATAGTACAGCTATTGTTTTCTCGACCCCGAAATGCCCAGCGACTTGACTGTAGTGTGCTTCCCATATCATCTTGGCACACTTGCTTGAAGGAACACAAAGGTGTCCCAGGTGACATAAAAGTGCATCTTGGAGGTGAAAATTTGGAACTTGCGTACCCCCCAAGAGTGCCTTGTAAGTGTGGGTGAATTCTGGGTTGCTCTCGTAGAGAAGTGGCCAATTAGGAGTCTCGTGCCCAATGGAGTTGAGAATGGTGGTGAGCGCCATGATCGGTGGTCAGCTGAGGCAGTCTACAACATTATTGGTGCTACCCTTCTTGTACTTGATGTTCAAATGAAACTATTGCAGATATGTGGACCACTTCTAATGGCAATCATTATGCAACTTCCCTTTTTTCTGTATGAACTGCAGGGTCTAGTGGTCTGTGTGGATGATTGTTTCCTTCACCAAAATGTGATGCTTCGATTGTCAACAAGCTTGCACAATGGAATACATTTCTTTTTCATAAGTGGGATACTTGCGAACTGTGTTAGACAATCTCTTGCTGTGATATGCCACTGGATGTCCTTGTTGAGTAAGAACTGCCTCGATAGCATAGTCAGAGGCATCTGTCTCAATCTCAAATGGTTGTTGCAAGTTTGGTAATGTGAGCACTGGGGCAGAAGAGAGGCGATTTTTCAATTCTATGAATGCCTTCTGTTGAGGTTCCGACCAAAATAATTTTGCTCTCGCTCCTCCCTTGGTGACTTGACTCAAGGGCCAAGTGATATGAGAGAATCCCAACACGAACCTACGGTAGAAATTAGCAAGACCTAGAAAGCTGTGAAGCTCTATTATAGTGGTTGGGGCTGGCCAATCCTGAATGACTTGGATCCTGGTTGGATCCACATGCACCCCCTTTTCATCAATAATGTATCCCAGATATTGAACCTAGGTCATGCCAAAACTACACTTCTCTAAATTGGCACACAACTTGTGTTGCCGCAGTGTTTGGAGGACTTGTCAGATGTGGTGAAGGTGCTCTTCCCAAGTCTGGCTGAAGATAAAAATGTCATCCAAGTACACCACTACAAATGAGTTGGTGAATAGCCGCAAGATGTCATCCATCATCCTCATAAAGGTTGCGGGAGAATTTGTCAACCTGAAAGGCATGACTAGCCATTCGAAAAGGCCTTCCTTGGCTTTGAAGGCGGTCTTCCACACATCGGAGGGTTCAATTGGTACCTGGTGATACCCAGAATTCAAGTCGATCTTGCTGAAATATTTTTCACCTTTGAGTTGGTCCAGAAGGTCATCAATCCATGGGATCGGGTACCTATTCCGGATAGTGATCTTGTTCAGCGCCCGATAGTCAATATAGAGTCTCCACGTCCCATCCTTCTTCTGTACCAACATGATCAAGCTCCCACAGGGCGATGAACTTGGTCAGATGTGACCTTTCTGCAACAGCTCCTGAATATGCCTCTTGATTTCATCGTTCTCCAGAATAGAGCGCCGATAGATTGATCCATTGGGTAGCGGCGCACCTGGGGTCAGATCAATCGGGTGCTTGACTTGATAGTGCAGAGGAACCCCTGTGGGTGAGGTGAAGATGTCCCCATATTCCTCCACCACCTTATCCATTTGTTGTTGTCATGCAGAGGAGCCCTATTTGGAGGTCATGGCCACAGTCTTCTTCTTGCCCTGCGGGCGGATCACCAGGAAAACAAATTTCCTGGTTTAGGAAATGAGCTTACTACATTTTTTTGCAGTAACCAAAGAGATAGCGGCAGGAGGTGGTACCTCTGGTATCCTGTACAAATTATTTCCCAAAGTAACAATAACAGGGCAAGGCCGAGACTCATACACAGCATGGCACTTCCACAAGTATGGTTGTCCTAATAATACATCAGAAACATCAATAGGAGCAACATCACATAATACCTCATCCATGAAGGGCTTGATGCTATAGGGAAGGCGGCACTGCTGGCTGACGTGGAGATCTATTCCTTGGTGAAGCCAACCGATGGTGTATGGATGTGGGTGAGCCATGGTCGATAAGCTCAACCGCTTCATGGAGTCTACTGAAATGAGGTTCTTTTGGATCCCATTGTCAATAATGAACTGTACTGGGGAGCCCTTTACCCACATCTGGGAGTGGAAGAGACGTTCCTCCTCCTCTGGATCTTCTAGTTCCTCCTTCTGGATCTTCGTAGTGGCAACAGTGGCGTTGGGATCCGCATCAATAATCTATTTCCCCTTTTCATTCCCCTTATCAGGTTCTGATTCAGAGTCGGAGCATGAATCTAACTCAGAAGCCCTCATCTCAGCCACCAGTGACTACTTGGCCTGACACTCACTTGTGTTGTAAGTGGAGCTCTTATGGAACTCACACCACTTTCTCGTGTCCTTCTTTGGCTTTGCGGTGTTGTTCTTTTCTTGTGGCTTTGACATGTTGTCTTGAGTTGCCATGCCTTCGCTCTGTCCTTTGTTATGCGGTTTTGGAGCACCCTTCCCTTGCTTTTGATTCGTAGATCCGAAGTCTCACTTCTTCTGCTTAAATTTATACTCAATCTTGGCAGCATACCAGTATGCCATACCAAGCGAGGAGATGTCGAGGAAATCCATTTCCTCTTGAATGTATCTGTGTAGACAACTGCGATACTTTAGCACCAGATGTTTCTTTGAATCTTTGATACCCAACTTGGTGCGCAGGGTATGGAACAGATTCATCGCCTCATGCACATCTTGATCCCTTTGTTGTCGCAGCGTGGTCCATTGTATGTACTTGTCCTCATAGCTCCCCATGGGATAGTATTGTTCCTTAATGGCGTCTCGAAAATAATTCCAAGTGGGTACAGTCGAGAACAAAGAGGGTTTTGTCTCGTCCTTTTTCTCATAGTGGGTTTCCCATCAGTCCTTGACATGGGGGACAGCTTTGAGGAATGAAAAAATAATCTTCTCCCTGTCGGAAAAGTCATGAACCGAGAAATATCCTTCTAATAGATTCAACCATATATATATGACATATGCATCTATTTGACCCTCAAATATGAGAATGTCAAAATTTACTTGTACCTTAAAAGGAGTCGCACCTCCAGAGTGGCTGCTGGATGCAGATGCGCCGCCGATGGGCAGCCGTTGAAGGATCTGGGCAAAGTTATCCATCATCACATTCCTTTGTTTTTCGAGGACCTCCTCAAGCAATATTTTGATAGGATCTCCTGCTCCCTCATCTTTATTTTTTTCCCCCATGGGCGTCCGTCGGGGTTTGCGAGACTGATCTTGCAAAGGTTCCACCAGATCGAGCCCTAACTCCTTATACCCCGACCTCGTTGGGGACATGTAAAGAAAGATCGAGAAGAAACAGACTGCTCTGATACCACTGATCCTGATTTATGCAGGAACGCAATAGAATAAACATATAACCATAAATACAAAGATGTAGTGGAAATAACACTTCATTTCATTAATACCAAAGAACTGAATTTTTCTTACAGACATAATGGAAATAAAACTAGCTAGGGCACTGGTAGCTATCTCTGAGAAGATATGTGGTGGCTACAGGCCTCTGAACTGAGTTACAATGAGGCTCTAGGGCCTATTTATTATTTAGAAACAATGGGAAATCCTAAACAGCCAAAACCCTAACCGTAGGAGATGAAGCGCCAAAACTATGGGCCCCGTTTGGGTAAATTGGTGTTTTAACTTCCCAAGGGCGTAACTTTGGCATATGATCTTTGTTTGACGTGTACCATACCTCATTAGAAATATATATCCAGAAAAACGTCGTTTAGGACCTCAAAACAGCTCCGGAAGTTCAGGACCTGAAAAAATGCTAAAAATAGTAAGTTGTGTCGAAACTAAAAAACTAAAAGAGACAATGGTGGGGCCCCAAGTGGAATAGGCAGGTGACCACCAAAATCCACCTGGATCAGACACACCACCCCATGGTAAAGAGATTGAAAAAACACCGCCAGTTTTCAAATTAGAAAATGAGATTTAAAAGATCAAAATTGATGTCCCTTTTGGTGAGATCATTATGGTTACTAAGTATAGGAGTCAAATTGTCAAGATGCTTAATACTCAGCCTGAACCCTCTGACATTATAATTCTGCAAAAAGAACATCCTAATATATTCTTAGGACCAAGAGTGGAAGATGAGAAAAATGAAGAAGTTCCACCTTTTTATGTGAGTCTAAACATCCATGACATGACTTTACATAATGTTATATTAGACTCAGGGGCGTCCCATAACTTAATGCCAAAGGTGATCATGGAGAGAATGGGCTTAGACATAACCAAACCTTACAAAGACTTGTTTTCCTTCGATTCCAAAAGATTTCAGTGTATTGGTATTATAAAGGATGTGGTTGTTGGTTTAGCTCAAGTACTGCCTGCTTAGACAGTGTTAATGGATATAGTTTTGGTTGACATTCCTCCAAATTTTGGTATGTTTCTATCTAGATCTTGGCCTACTAAAATGAAAGGAACTATGTTGATGGACATGACTAATGCCACTATTCTAGTCTTTGGTGACCAAATAAGGTTGTACAGAGAATATAGGCTGGCCTATATCGTTAGAAGAAAATATAAACCAAAAATATTTTCCAATCTATGCAATAGAAATTGAGTTGGGGTCTTCCATTTTGTTCAATGAGATCACTAATGAGACAGGAAATCAAAAATTTGAAAAAATAAACAAGAAGAAATTCAGTAGATTGAGGAGGAAAATGAAGAAGATTAGTGGCATATTCACTTTGATGGCAATTCTGGAAGAGAAGGAATTGGCGCAGGTATGTGGATTACCAGCCCTGACAATGAGGGTAAATTTTATTCTTACAAGTTGAACTTTAATTGTACAAACAACGTGGTTGAATATGAGGATTTATTTTTGGATTTAGAAGCTTTGAAAGGTTTAGTCACTAAGAAAATCTCAGTTTGTGATGACTCTGAATTAGTAATCAAGCAAGTAGAAGGATCTTATCAAACTAAATATGTCAGAATGAGGGCTTATATAAATTTGATCCTTGAATTTCTTGAAAATTTCAAAGAATATAGTTTCACTATCAAAGCTAGAAACCAGAATTCTGTGGCCGATTCCCTGGTTGTCTCAGCCATCTTGTTTATCATCCCTACTCATCCCATCAAGATATATGAAGTTGAGATCAGGCATATCCTTAGTAATATTATTAATTGGCAAGTGTTTTATAGTGATCAACAGGTCAGAAAATTTCTTGAGTTGAAAGAATGATTTGAAAACATTCAAGTAGATCAACAGAACATGATTTCTGAAACCAAATCCAATTCAGATGTCCTCTAGCTGAAGAATAATTGCATTCCTAAAGGCTTAATCCACCTTGAAAAGTTGTTTTATCAGAATGATGTGTTGAAGTATCCAAAGATGAAAGCTAATGACGAAGTGGTTGAAATTTGTAACCTTGAAACTCCAAAAAATCCCAAGTTAGTCAAGTTATCCAAAATTATTTCTTCAGAGGTGAGAAAAAGGTATGTTGATTTAATGAAAAGGTACATTGATTTTTTTGCTTGGAGTTATGCATAATTAAAGAGATATGATCCTAGCATAATTCAACACACAATACCAAAGTAAATGGAAATCTCTTTAAATAAAAATTGAGGAGAATCAACCCATTTCTCATGCCATTAACTGAAAAAGAAATTAAGAAGTTGTTTAATGCAAAAATCATTGTTCCATTGAGATTTTCTAAGTGGCTTGCTAACTTGGTAAATGTGAGAAATAAAAATGGTGATATTACGATAAGCATTTATTTCATAAATTTGAATAAGGCATCCCTTAAAGACAATTATCCTCTTCCAAAAATGGATCAAATTTTGCAAAACATTGTTGGATCCCAAAGGATGTCTATGCTAGATGGTTTCTCAAGCTATAATCAGATACTAGTGCATTCAGATGACCAAGAGAAAATTGTCTTCACTACATCCTGGGGGACATTTATGTATGCCAAATTCCTTTTGGTCTCATGAATTCAGGAGCGACCTTCTAAAGGGCGATGGAAATTTCATTTGTTGAAGAAAAGGATAGGTCAGTAGTGGTTTACTTGGATGATATTAATGTGTTTTCAAAGAAGGAAGAAGAGCATCTCAAGAAAAGTTGGTATTTCTCTCAATCCTAGTAAGAGTGTTTTTTCTTTGACCACTAGAAAATTATTGGGACACATATTATCAAAATAAGGAATAAGGATTGATCCAAGTAGGGTTGTTTCCATTCAAAAGATAGATTTGCGAAAAAACAGAAAAGAGATTCAATCCTTTTAAGTCAAGGTAAATTTTGTTAGGAGAGTCATTCCTAATTTTGCAAAAATTGTTAAGCATATTAATAAGATGCTTAGGAAGGATTCTGATATTAAATGTGTTATCAACATAAAAGTTTTCCAAACTTGGACAGTTTGTATTTGTTCCTAAGTCATGGTCTTAGAATAGGGGTTAAGTCATTTTTATGTTTTTTGAGTCTAAGTCATAAGGATAGAGTCTCATCTCCATCATCAAATAAGGTCCAACAACTTTGTTTCATATTTTAAGGGTCCCATGTTATGCTTCGGAAATCATGTGTTTAGTCACTTTGAAATTTTTTTCGAATAAGCCATGAAACCACGTTTTCGTAGCGCAGACAGTGTTAAAAAATATTTTTGTGCTACGAAAACGATGGTATTTTCATAGCGCAAAACCCTGAAAATACATTACACGCGCTAAGAAATTGGGGATTCATAACCAATCTTGTCCAACTTTCAAATCCATCAAATTTAGTTAAATTTTCATGATTAGGCATCAGTCCATGAACCCTTTCTCACACATGAAAACATTCATAACCATCATGAGATTCGTTAGGGGTCATTTATCATCAGTCATTTTAAAATTTGAAAAGGGATGGTTGTCCTTGGTTATATTGTCTCATGCAAAAACACTTACTACATGTTTTTCTTTGAATGATAAGCTTATGGTAAGCATAAACCAGAACTTCTCTCAATTCTCAAGCGAGGCTAAACCAGTTATCAAGTGAGGCTAAACCCTTAATCAAGCGAGCCAGTTTCTCTGAAATCAAACGAGCCAGTTTATAACAGGTTTTCTGAAGCCACAGGGATTCTGAGTGAAATATGATAGAGGAAAAAAGAAATGACAGATCAGGCCACTATTTTAGAATGGAACCTGAAGGCATAGAGGCTCTCACCAAGGATAAATCAGTGGAAGAAGCCTTCAAGAAAGTAGGATGCTGGAGATTCTGTGAAAAGCTACAGGGAGGTCATAATCAAGTCACAAAATAATTTTCCATTAATTTCACAGGTTCAAATACAAAGGTTGGATGTGTAAACTTACCAATTTCTCCTAAAATTATATATTTAGTGACAAATATTCCAAGGGGAGAAGAAAGGTGGTTCAAGAACTTCAGGTTTGAAATGGAACCTTGTAAAATATTTTTGAAGCTAGAGTTTGTGGACACAGATTTAACCAAAGCAGTGCCAAGAAGTTATGTCAAGGAAGATACCATAAGGTGTATTATTACCATTTCAAGATCTTATTGCATTTCACTGGGATAATTTCTCTAGATTTACCTTTCTTTCTATTTCGGAGTTTGGCCAAGATGGCAGATAAGGTGTAGATGAAAACTTAGGCATGTGAAACTTCATTATTCCATCATGGTCTTGTTAAATTAATAATTTTGCATGAACTTCAGAGGGTGAATAGAGAATATTCTGCATTTCTTTTTTTGTGTGGATTTGGGGTGGAAACACATGGAACAGGTGTTAGCCCTAGGGCCAAAGAAAAATCACCATCAGAAACCACTGACCCTGCAGAAACAAGATCAAGGAGATTTTTCAAGTTAAAGCATAGAAAAAAAGTGAAAGAGCTGGAGATTAAAACACCAGTAATTATTCAAGAAACCCCCCAACCTGCACAAAATAGGATAACCCAAGGTAAGGAAGCATTACAGGAATAGTCAACCAGCAAACCAGCCCAGAAAATATTGACTAGAAGTCAAATAGCAAGGGAAAAAGGAAAAATAGTGGTTTCAGAAGAAGATCCAGGTTTAAAGGGTAGTTTGAATGATATTTTACAAGCTATTGATATTGAGGAATCTCCTTTAGTGCAGGCAGATTTTATAAATTTGGATGAAAGGAAATCTAAGAAGATTAAGTCTTCCAAAAAGCTGGATTTTAATGATGAAATTTCAGAGTTTGTGTTCAAGCCCAGAAGGCCTCTAACTAGGAATTCAAAAAATTTGCAAGGACTGGATGTCGAGTTAGATAAAGTTGGAGAAGTTTCAAATTTTTATGAGGAACCCATAGACCTTTCATCATCTATGCGTGAAGACAACAGAAACATAGTTTTCCATACTCAAAGAGAAAAGAGCAGTTATGAAGGAATGAAAGAAAAACTAAGACTAGCTAATCTTCAAATTACTAAGCTTGAGAAGAAAGCAAGAAAACATGTTGTGGAGAAGATAAATTTTGACAGAATTAAGGCTCTTTGGGAGCTTGAAAGAGTCTCAAAACCTGAAACAGTCAGCAGTGAAGCTTAGATTTTCACCTGGACTCTTCCTACAATCAAAGAGGCTAATTTTGTGAGAAGGATAAATGTAAATTTAAGGGCTACTAATAGGAGGTTGAAGAGGCACATTGAAGATCTTGAAATCCAATTGGAAAACTCTGAAGGTCAACTACATCAGAAGTAAGACAGTGAGTGACAAATCCCTAATATAATTTTGTTTTGGGAAAGACACTAATTTTTGAAAACATGGAAAAGTTGACTTATATTTTTTTCAAGGTCCATTAGCATCAAAGTCATCATTAAAGGACTGTAAATATTCTTAAGATTTAAATATGATGAAGAAACTGTGTAATATGGAGATACACAGTAGTTTTAAATATTTTGTTAAGGTTTCAAGAGGTAAAACACCTGGTTTTTGAAGTTTTGATGCTGCTAGAAGATTGAAATGGGTCACAAATTAAGTTCCAGGTGTTAAAGCAAAATAAATTAGATGGTAAGAGATGTTTCACAAAGGCATAGTTACTGCGCTACGAAAACAACTGATATTTTCATAGCACAGACGCATAAGATCTCTTCACACTCTTTCAAGGACTTAATTTTGCATAGGTGGATGGACATGACTCTATGGAAGTGATAACACATATCACTTGTCTAAAAAGGTCCATTTTTTTCAGCCAAAATATTCGAGGAGCATAAATGAGGGTTAAAGCTATATTGCAGGAAACATGTTCCTAGTTTTCAGGACAGATAAGGGATAAGTTAACAAAATGTAATAGCAAGGTTATGGACACCATCAAGGTCGAAGATAAGGAAGAGTAGCTATCAAATATAATATTTAATTCCTAGATCAAGTTTTTTTAGTCATAATAAGGAGTTTTACTCCTAATTGCATTAGGACTCTAGAACAAACAGTTAACTTTCACATGTAATTAATAGTCTGTTTTAGGAGTAGATAGGTGTCAAGCTAAGAAATTTGAATTCTCCTCAAGATAGATGAGGTAATACAAGATTTTAATGAGGGATATATAAGAGACATGAGGTCGAATTCCTCAAGGTTGGGAAATTTTCATTACAAGCAGATTATGTCATTGTAGCAAATTGTGTGTTTTTATCATAATACATATATTGTCTTACTACTCAGGATTCAGAAATATTTTTTTAATGTGTGATATTTCTATGGATTTCTGTATCTATCTATTTGCAGTGGTATAAACATATGTTACTTATAATTCATTGGAAAATGCTCTAACTTCCTGCATATGTTTGTAAATTATGTTTTGTTCACTTTGTTTTTGTTTCACTGATACACCTAAAAAATTCTGAAATGCCCTGACTTCCATGATGAGCTGATGTTGAATATGTTTTATTGAAAAATTCCTAGACTCCATAGCCCAATAGATGTTTTTTGATCATTATTTCAACCAGTCATACACTTTTATACAATTTATTCCTAGAGTTAGCCATCTAATCCTTAATTCAAAATCTTAAACCTAGTGAGAGAGCCCTCTCAGGTTGAGGAGGGTAAGCCTCAACTAAAATTCTAGTTTGAAATATTTACACTAAGGTACCCTGACCAGCAGCCTATCAGGTCCTATTTTGGTGATAAAAAAATGGACATCAGAGGCAAAGTAGTCTTTTGAAGAGATCAAGAACGCCCTTACCCAAGCTCCGGTGCTCATAAGTCCTAATTTTTCTAAGGATTTTTTGGTTTTTACTTTTGCTTCTGAACATACAATTATGGGAGTTTAATTGCAGGAAAGGCAACAAGGTAATGAAAAACCCATTTATTTCATTAGTAGGACACCTGAAATTTTTGAACTAAAGTACAAAATTATGGAGAAACGAGCCTATTCTCCAGTGAAGGTGCTTAAAGAATTCAGAATCTATATTGTACATTCTCACATTATGGCTTTTGTGCCTAATGTTGTGGTGAAACACATACCGACTCAAGCTAATCCATATGGAAAAGGAGGTAAGTGGATTGACACTTTGTTGGAGTATGATGTGGATATTAGGCCTACCAAGTTGGTAAAAGGCCAGGGGCTGGAAAATTTGATGGAACAATCAAATTTTGATTGCCTAGATATGAATTTTATTGCAGAATTTTCAAAAGTGGTTGAAGAGGAGGAATTGATCGCTGTAGAGGAAAATTTCATTATGTCTGAGTGGTATAGGGATGTAATTTTTGTTTTGCAACATCACAAGGATCCTCTTGAATTAACCAAGTTCAAATCCAGATTTGTAAAGTTGAAGCCTCTAAGGTATTACATTTTAAATAATAATTTTCATTAGAGAGATACCAGTGGGATACTCTTAAACTGCTTGTTAGAAGATGAAGCTGAGAGGGTAATTGATGAATTTAATAAGGGCGATTCTAGAGGTCATGATTATTGGAAGGATACAACGAACAAGGTACTTAGAGTAGGATACTATTGTCCTTCTATGTTCAAAGACATATACAAAAATATTTTTACCTATGACGAGTGCCAATTTTTTAATGGAAAAACGAAGCTAATGCCATTACCTTTGAAACCCATATTTGTAGAAGCTCCTTTCCAGTGATGGGGATTGGATTTTATCGGTGAGATACACCCTGCATCCTTAGGCCAACATTGGTGGATCTTAACAACCACTGATTTCCTCACCAAGTGGATTGAATTTGTCCCTACAAGGTAAGCTACAGAGTCGATCATTATTCATTTTCTGGAAAACAATATTTTATCAAGGTTTGGCTATCCCATGAAATTTTTTACTAACAATGCTCAAGCTTTCAAGTCTAAAAAATTGATTAGTTGTTGTAATTAATACATATTACTCTTTGTCACTCCACAACATATTACCCTCAAGGTAACGGCTTGGCTGAGTCATCTAAAAAAAGCATAGTTGGAATTATTAAGAAGGTTTTTCAAGAAAACAAAAGGTCATGGCATTTTAAGTTAAAATTTTCTTTATGGGTTGACATAATTTGTACCAAGAGGTCTATAGGTACATCCCTTTATGAGCTAGTATATGGAACCGAAGCAATATTTCCAACCTCCCTTGGAGTTCCAGCGATGAAATTACAACAGGGGTTGGAAGAAGAACCAAATGAAAGCCAAAGAAGGATAAATCAACTCATTTCTCTGCAGGAAAAAGAGGAATGAAGTTTACACTAATCATCAGCAGTCAAAAAATAGAGTCAAAAAGACTTTTGACAGGAAGATAAAGGAGGAAAACTTCAAGTTCAAGATGTGGTTTTGAAATGGGAGGCCAGGATTGAAGATAAATGGAAGCATGGAAAATTTGGCAATATATATAAAGGACCTTTTATGATAGCAGCATATCATGGGAACAACACATTCTTACTTCATGAAATGAATGGGCAGCTATGTGAAGGAGGACCTGCCAATGGAAAGTTTCTAAAACACTACTATTCCTGATTCAATATGCTAAAATACACATCATTGTATATATTTCATTCTATGTTATTTTGTTTGAAAATAAATATGATATTATTATCAAGTTTGAGGCTGAGGAGACAACCATAAAAGCTTGAAGAAGATTTCATCAAGTTCATAATTTTCAGTTTTCAAGGAAGACACTGGAGCTATTGGTTCTTTACTGCACCACAGGGGTGTGACATCCCCATTGGAGCCATTGTTATCCTTGATAACAACTAGGTTTGTCTAGGATGGTCTTAGTTAAGTTAGGTTGGGTCATTATGATGAAATAAGGCCATGAAGTTTATTAAATTTCAAAAATTTTACATAGTTTAAGGGGTATAGATAGTCATTGGTCATGTAATAGATGTATTATCAAGGTAAATTTCAAAAAAATCTGATTACATGGGTTAAAAAGGTCATTCTATGACACTTGTCAACTTTTTCTGGAGTCCGCAACATATTCAGTGTAAAACAGTTTGTTTTCGCTATGGAAGTGCCTAACAGTTCTGTAGAGAATTTTCCCTTGCAATAACTGAAAATGCTACGAAATTTGTCTTGCTAATGGTGGGATAAGTGGTATCTTGTCATAATTATAATGGTCAGTGCACACTTGCTCATCATGGTACTTTTCAGTTATGTGTCATCACGTTTCATGTGCATGCGTGGTAATCATTATGCCTTCCATGAGGCAGGAGAATTAAGGTAGAGTTAGCAATGTGACAAACTGGTCACATGTTGTGGCTTGGGAAGAGGATTAGCAGTCCTAATAATTTGAAGACTTTAGTTTTAAAGTATTTTGTTTAAAGTTAGTTTGGGCTAACATAGCCATTGTAATTTGTAGGTTAAAAGAATAGTTAGATTAGGATTAGTTAGGAATTTAGTTGAATAAAATATTCTGAAACTAAATGACAGTTTCTCAGACATATGGGGATTTTTGGAAAGGCATAAAACAAAACCAAATCTACCATTGTGGGGTGCTGCCATCCATAGAGAAGAAAGAGAGAATGAGAGGGAAATGGGTGTGAAAGAGGGTTGAACAAAGAGTAGGAACAAATGTAAAAACCAGTAATCCTAGGGCTTGGTTCTATGTATTTTCATTTATAAATTAATTCCAAGTGTTGTTTATTTTGATCGGGATCTCTATTTTAACCCATTTTTTTTATTTCCTTGTTGAAATAAAATACTCCATCTTGTTTGTATCTGTGTAGTATTATATATGCATATTGTCTTTATTGAATAATAGACATATTTGAACGATAGGACGAAGTTATTTTGAACTTCGTGTAAGACAAAGAATGGATTTTGGGATGACGAGATGAAGAAGAAGCTCAGGAAGAATCTGCATGTTTAGAGACTGAACAAAGCTCAGGAGAGACAACGTTGAAGAATTACAACAAACTTGGAAGAATAGCAGAGGAGTAGCATGGAGGAAGCTGTAATGAAGAGAAGTAGAATAAAAAAGAAGAGCAACTGAATAAATAACAAAACAATTAGAGGAAATCCTAAGGAGGAAACAATGGCGAGGACTGAATCACATAGACAAAGGTTTATGGATTGATGGTAGAGATTAGAGTGGGAAAAATAGGTAAGAAGAGATGAGAAGGTTGAGCAGACGGTTGCAATTAAGTCGCAGATCCAAGGATGAAAGATGAAAGGTTGCGATGACTTCGCAAGTCAATCAATATAATGGGAGAGGAGTTGGCGAAGACAGATGTAAGGACCATTGAATCTGTAAGAAGATCAACGACGGAAGACGTTTCGCAATTTCGAAAATCACAGATGTTAGCAGATATCGCTAAGAGTTCGCGAGGTAAATTGGTTTCGATGCAATAAGAAGGAGGGAGAAGATGTGGACCGTTGGATCATGTAGCAGATCTACAACGAACGATGAGTCGCATTTTCGCATTTCGCAAAAGTTAGAGGTTACCGTTTATGGGTTCATACGTTATGTTAAATGGGTTTCAACGTAATGTGAGAAGGGTGAATGATGCGATGCGACAAGGAGCAGCGACATGTCAACTTGGAGCAAATGCACACTTCACAAGTTTTATGGGTTAGCGTATTTGTAGAGAGTTGAAAGTTGCGGGCACGCAATTGCGATGTGCTATGATTGGTTGGGAGTGTGTGGGAACCTCTGGTAAGCAGGTTTCACATGTATGAATGTGTTTTGGGTTATGTGCATTATATTATAAAGAAGGTTGTTGATCGTTTCACGTATGTATGCATTTGACTCTAATATTTTCCCCCGTTGCATGTAAAGGAAGTTATGTGGGTGCTAACCCACAGGTCCACGAGTATTTGTGTAATTTGCAGTTACAGCTGCATCAATTGGTATCAAAGCAACAAGATCTGAGAGGCAGTGTGAAGGACTTTGAACTAAGAAAAGTTGAGAAATATTGATCATTGATTCTAATTGAGTCAACCTTAAGATGTAAGACTATGGACTGAAGGCTTATGAAAAATCATAAGAGATACAGGAGCATGGACAAAGAAGTAGCACAGATAATAAGTAGCGACAGGAGTGAAAACATCTCAGCAAGAAGATTATAGCCTTTAAGGGTAGTGATGAAGGAAGCTAGCAAGGGTTTCTAGGAGGAAGAATAAGTGTGGTCAGAGCCTAATATTTCAACTGAGGTTGAAATATAAGAGGAAAATAGTGTTCAAGTGTAGATGAATTGTGAGGGTGAGCCTAGAAGGAGAATAGACGAGTGCTCAAGGAGGGTTCTATATTGAGGACCAGTACTTTCCAAAAGACCAAGCACAAAGAAGGTTTTGTGAGGTAAGTTGTAGCAAGAGGAACTGTTATTGCAGGGGCTAGTGCAAATCATATAGGGTGAAAGAACTCAAGAAGATGACTATTGAAAGTCATAGCAGAGGTTCAGGAGGCAACCACAAAGTGAAGAAGGAAGATGCTAAGACAAATGGCATAGGGAAGCAGATGATTGATGAATAATTGAAGAGAGAAAAAGCTGAGATGAGAACCAATCTTGATCTATTGATGGAGTTGCTACGGAGGATTGATGAAGACCAGAGGTGTGGATCGATTATGAGGAAGAAATTGAAATGGCATGGGTTGCATATGAAGAGGGAGCATAGGTTGAAGGCTCAAGAAGAAGAAGAAGAATCACCAAGAGATGACTTGGGACTGGGGACAACTACTACACTTGTTTCAAAGATAAAATTTGTTTGTTGCAACTCACAAGGTGGATCAGGATGATTCCACAGAGGGAATAAGAAGAGATGACCGTTGATGGTTATCTGAAAGGTTCAAGGAGGAGTCACAATCAAAAGAAAGAAATTAGCAGAGATGCCAGTAAAAGACTAAGCATGGAAAAGCTTGGTGTGGTATCTACAGACAGGTTGGTGGAGTTAGCTTGTATAGATGGATTGTTTGTAGTTCATGATGAAAAAAGAGGAGTTCATAAAGGAAAAAAGATTATGGCTACTGATGTTCATAGTAAAGGTTCCAAGGGAGATTGTGAAATATCAAGTAAGAATAAACTTGATAGAGAATTAGCTAAGATAAAAATGCAACTAGAAGTGTTGAGAGAATTAATACAAGGGAGTATGGAAAACCAAAGGTATGATTAGGTTCTGCGAAAGAAAAGAGTCAAGTGGAGTCAGTTATAGAGCATGCTGAGATCTGACACAAGAATTCAGCTACAAGAAGCAGTCAGAGGAGCTGAATTACAGCATAGGATGTGTGCTGAGGAAGAGGTTTACTTATGTGAACCTGAGCAAGGGTCTATTCTTGGTGATAGTAGTAATGAAGATGAAGACATGAGACTAGCTGATGGTTTCATGGATCCTTGGAAGGATGGGAACCAACAGAAAGAGCTGATGTTTGAGACAAAAAGAGAGGCTATGGATCCTTATGGTTTTGAAACAAATTATTATTGTATGGTTGCAGGTGAAATCGGTAAAGAAAGACAATTTTCTGATGTTGTCATAAAGTATGAAGGGGGAGGATAGAATCTGAATTCTATTCAAGAATAAAATCAGACAACTGAGTCTCATATACATGCACATGCAAAACCAAGTGAAGGAATGATTTCCTGCCTACTGGGAAAGCTAAAAACAAGGAGGACTTGGCTTATGATGATGGCCAAGAACAGAAAGAGGAAAAAGATGATATCAAGAATTCATATGTTATGCTTGAGAAAGCTGAAAATAAGACTAGTGAAGACTTTCTGAGTCCTCAAAGAGACTTAGAACAACAAGAGAAAGATTTGGTGATTGAGTCATCAAATAAGACCACTGGGACTTGTGAGTTTAATGCTGACAATTTTAATGTTTTTGCAGGTTGTGTAGAAGACAATCCATCTCTTGGAATTGTCTCAAGTAAAGCTGAAGTTTATCTAGAAAAGTATAATGAGGAAGAAAATTATCAAGCAAGGTATGATGAAGAGTGTCTTTCTGATGAAGACCAATTTGAGTTGTTGCAGCAGAAGGAATTCATAAGTTCCTTATTTAATGAAGGGAGTAACTTTAATGGAGATGAAGTAGTAGTGCCTCATGAGATGAAGCTTGTTCTTGATGAGGACAAAGAGGAATTGGCTTACTTAAATGGCCAAAGGAAGATTGTTGGATGGACATTTAGGACTGCCATAGAAATAGAGAATCGGAATTTTATTCTGGTTAAATATGAAGAAGTAGTGTCAAATAGAGATTTTCTTATTAACAAGGAAGAAGAAAGCCATAAAGATGAAAGTGAGGTAGTTATGTCTCAAGCTAAAGGAAAGTCAGTCCTAGAAGTGGAAAAGACTAAATTGACTATTAGGACTAGTCAAGAAGTAGAAGGACAACAATGGAGTGTTTTCAAGGAAGAGGAAAAGAGTTACGTTGAAACTATAATACAACATACTGAAGAGGTACTTGAAGGGAATCAAGTAATTATTGAATGGTTGAGTTTCTTGTTGAAATAATTTGAGCAAGAGAAAGGGATTGTAGACAATAAGATGGGACCGTTTTGAACTGTAGTCGAAATAGAGATAGATGCTAGTTTCCAAAACTTAATTATGTTAAATAGTATACAAGAAAGAGTGAATTAATATATTACTACAGTCAGAGAATTAGAAGGAAATTTATCTTTTGACAGTAAATTTGCAAACAAGGAAAAGAAGAGGGATATTGCAGAGGGAGATATCTTTAGAGATATTCAAGAAGTTTCGGTGGCAACAATGTCCAGAGTAATATTTGCAGCAATATCTGGGACAGAGTGTAGTATAATGTGTTGGCAGAGGACTGGAAATATGTAATATTCCAAAATTTGCATGCAGCAAATTAGAATATTAAATTTTTCTAATGTCACTTAGGAGATGAATAAATGGGTAAGGAGGCCCATACATTTCAGAAATAAGGATAAAATCCCTCATAGTGTGAAAGGGGATCATAATGCCATCTAGATTTTACACTCTCATGTGTGAATAGGGACATTTTGCATGTGGAAAAAGTCAAGTTCGACCAAGTCAACAGCACAAATGTAGGAGGAGTGGATCAACAATAAAAATAGCTCAACATGAATGAGGTTCAGCCTAGACAACTATATGTGAGATGGATTGAAGACCCTTAGGTTTGAAAAGGGATGAAGCAGGTTGAAGAGGTCAACCTTGACCAAATCAAATAGGGCAGTTTAGAGGAGTGGCTCTAGTGAAGGTACAACACAGTTTTGGAGGGAGATTGTTTGTGTGATGGTGGAAACCCTATTGAGTGGGACCCAAGGTGAGAAGGCTCGCTTAGTTTATAAGGAAGAGGATGGAAGCCATTTGGGGGTTAGCTTATGAATTATATTTTTATGTCTTCTTAGAATTTTTCTCTCTTTAGTTGTTTAGCTAAGATTGTCGGTGCTGTTTAGCACTAAGGTATTCCTATACAGGAATTCCTTCTCTTCCCTTTGAGTAGATATTGGGAGAGATATGATATATCATTCCACACATCTGGAATTGGTGCCAAGCTTCAGTATTCAGTTTCAGCGCAGTTTCTGTAGGAGGTTGTGTTGAGTTGCAGGGTGTTGCAGTGGAGGGTTGAGAAACCCACTTTCTGAGTTGGTTTTGCATAGGAGGGAGGTTTCCTTCTATTGGAGGATAATTTTAGAGGGTTCTTGGGCTGATTTCAGATATTTGGCAGTAGGAAAACACATTTTCATCACCTACAGTGTTATTCCATTCTGGAATTGCGTTATTTCTGGAGGGCAGTTTCAGCAGTGTCTTTTGTGGCTCTTTCGGGGATTTTTCCTGTGATTGGAGGGTTGATTCTTCCATGGGGGAAGACCTTTGATCAGATATGCATCAGATATATACTCTTACAGCCTTATATACTCCTATGCTTCATTTTTCAGTTATTATTTATTCATATTGCTGAAGATCACCATTTGTATTCAGGGTGTATTCTTAGAAACCCTTTCCGGGTTCTCTAGATTTTGTAATAAGGGGACTGGATCTATGTTCTTGAGCCATATTATTTAATATAATCTCAGATATATTTGTCTCTACTATTTATGTGTGCAAATCCTCATTAGATTGCACAATCTCTTTTATTAAGTAATTTATGTGTTGCAACGTTTGGGGTTTTAGCCTTTTTTAGCTATCCTAGGTGTGGGAGGTATGTTTAACCCACCTAGTTTGATTTGTTTCAGCTCTATTCTTGGATTTAGGTTGTATATTTACTGATATAAGGGATCCGAGAGTTTATTTCCTTATTTATAGCATATATTTCTAAAAATGCGTTTTTTATGCATGCATGGTTGAGCAGTCCCTATTTGGGGATATTACAGTGGTATCAAAGCAAGATATTTGGCTCAGCTTGTGGACTTCAAGAAAAAATTCTATAAGAGAAAGAGTAAGGTCAGAATGATGGAAAGGATGAGTTTTCTCTTATCACTTTTCATATCCAGGAAGAACCTCTCAAAGGAGGTTAAACAAGAAGAAGAGAAAAGGAGCAGTGAAACTTCTAGAGAGTTTCAAGAGGAGGAAGAGCCATGCACTTCCTATGATGAGAAGATGAGATCAGTGTTGTAGAGAGCTCCAAATAATTGGAACATATCCTTTCCTTTTTAGAATGAGGACAAATTGCAGGAAGATGGAGGACACTTGGATCACAATATTCTAAGTGAATACCTTGTTGAGTAAAAATCTCAACCTAGAGCCTTCAAGGAGACTCTAGCTTTCCCTCAGTTCATTCATTTGGAGGAAGAAAGAAGACCTTGTGGCCAAGGAATAATCAAGGGCAATAGGTTTCTATTGTCTACTTTTGATGGGTCATCTGCAGCAAGGGTTTGGGAAAGGAAACTAGATGCATTCTTCCTACTACATCCTATGGTAGAAAGGGAGGTTGTAGAGATTGCAGCACTGCACCTAGAGGGTGAATCAAATATTTGGTGGTTCAGCCATTTGAGCAATGCAATATTGTTTTATTTTGCTAAGTTTACTCAAAGGTTGATTGGGAAATTTGGTAAAGAAAAATCAGAGGAGGAGAAGCCCTCACCACCATTGGAGGAGACTTGTACCAGTGCTATCAAAAATATGGGGGAGAAGCCCTCAACATCTTTAGTTGGAGGAGCCAACACATTGGAGGAAGAAGCCCTTATAGCCATACAAGATACTTCCAAATTTCATCAACGTATTCCTGAATTTTCATCCCCTATTGTTTCAGCAAATCATATGGATGATTGTATACCAATGCATTCTACTCATTTGGAACAACATAATTGCACTGCGTTTTGCAACCTTGATTTGATCAAGGAAGGAATGAAACATCATCCTAATGGTCCACTATTGGGCTGCACATCACACTTTGACTTGGGGTCTGAATTCTTGGAGGATAGGATGAACTTTGTCCCAAACAAACTTATGCAAAACCATATGTTCATCCTTGAGTTGGGACATGAGACAGCCAAAACACCATGGAGGAGATTTACAGCGCTGTAAAGAGGTAGCAGCGAGGAGGCTTTTCCTTCAGCTCACTTGGATCCTTATGGATTCAAGATGATAAATAGTGTGAGATCTTTTCTAGGAGATCTCCAAGGAGTTGCATTTCAACATCCCATGGAATGCAATAAGCAAAATGTGACTTGGGAGAAGGGTAGTCTTCATTGGAAGGGTACCAAGGTTGATCATGATGGGAGGCACCCAACATGGGATGAATGGGGGTGGATGGAGAACAAGAAGCTGGTAAGCTACTTGCAAATATATGACACTGGGTAGCAGGAGGCTTGGCTGCGTTGGCTACTCTTGAAAGAGTTTGGCCATCATGGGACATATTCCTTTTCCAAGGGTATGTGGGTGGAAGGAACTTGGCAGGATACTTGCATCATTGGGAATCAAGGGGTGTGGATGCATTATGATGATATGATCATTATGTATTTACCACATGATTTGTATGATGGAGGTATGAGGAGGCAAAAAACACTTTTGTTGTATTGGAGGTTCTTGGGAGAGCATGGGAAGATTTTCCTTCACACTTTGCATGATGTTGCAGGGGTAGGAGATGGCACTATCATGGTGCAAGGAGACTACTCCTTAGCCTTGGATGATCTAGAATTACTTCCACTTTGGAAGGAACTTCTTGTATATAGTAGCATTATGGGAGGAATCTTTGACAATGATCATGTCAAAGAATGGGGTTATAAGTTGGCAGGAGCCTATTTGCATTGGCCAACAATGTTGTCGCTTTGGAGCTTGGACTTATTGATGGAGTGTCCTCAGGACCACTTCACATTGGATACACTTGGTGGACAAAGAGGAGGTGCGAATGATGGAGTAGTGATGGAGGCATCTATTACTATGATATGTTCTTCTTGACTTGGGTTTCCAAGCATAAGAAGGAGGATCTTCATGCAGCATATGGTTCATTCCTCTTCATGGGAGTATGTCATACCACTATGGAGGAATTATTTATGGATCCTATCACCATCTTACTTTCATTACATGGTAAGAACTTTGTTTTTGCATTTATTGATTGTCCAACACAATATTTGCATGCTCTTACCATTTATTTGCAATGCATTGCTCCACAAAGGGGAAAGCTTTTCTTTGGGCTCCATGGACCATTTTTGGCCAACTATCATGATGGAGATAACCATCTATTGTATGACCTTGGGAAAGTGTTTGGTTACTTCTTGTATGCTCATTTGATACACTCAACTATTTACTATTTACTAGTAGATGTGATGACTTACACAACTAGCCATTTGTCAAGAAACAACTTGCCATGCTATTTTATGAAGCTGCAGTGGGTAAGACTATGCTGTTACCACTTGGGAAACTGTTGTTACCTTCCAGCACCACATGAAACCTTCAGTATTCCCCTCATTTTGATGTTGATCATGATCCCATTTGCTGATATTGTTCTTTCTTTTATGGAGAGCATGATTGGGGGAGAAGCACATTGGGTGGATGTGTTCTTTGGGAAGGAGGATTCCCACACTTTATGCATTATATGTTCTAAGGGGAGCATGGGAGGAGATATGGCCACCACAGCAAAATTTGTGTTTCTTATGAGGAGGGCCATGAGATGGATGGGATGCCATATGGTGGTGATTTCTTATCCATCATATATGAGATGGTTTGGGCCAACTTGATTCACAACGTTGGGGGATGGATCTTTGGAGATCTAGTTTCCTTCTTGCCACTTGAGGGAAACATTACTGCAGCCCAAGATCAGAAAATGCTCTACACTTATCTTAATTGGAGAAGAGGACAGCTTGGGGTAGGCTACTTTGTCTACCATGTTCATATTTTCAGCCCACCTACTTTACAGGAGCTCAAGGTGGAGGAGGATTTTTAGGAGTTGCCATGTTGGGAGGTAACTCTTTTTGTGTGGATGATAGCTTGGGAATGGGAGATTCATATGGGGATGGTAGATCCCAATATATATCAGACCTCATGCCTCAAGAAGGCCTTTAGACCACTGATTTTTTCCTCCATTGATACTTTAATTTCACATGATGATAGCTATTTGGGATGTTCACCCAAAGCTAGCTTTCTTACTTGGGAGGGGCAGCTTGGAGATATATTGATGATACAACACCTTGATCCTAGGAGGAATTTATCTTATGAGGGTGCTACAGGGGGAGAAGAGGGTGCTCTTCAGTCCTATCCTTATAGTTTCTTGAGGAAAAACAACATTTGGGAGGGGAGGACTGTAATATTCCAAAATTTGCATGCAGCAAATTGGAATATTAAATTTTGTTAATGTCACTTAGGAGATGAATAAATGGGTAAGGAGGACCATACATTTCAAAAATAAGGATAAAATCCCTCATAGTGTGAAAGGGGATCATACTGCTAGCTGGATTTCACACTCTCATGTGTGAACAGGGACATTTTGCATGTGGACAAAGTCAAGTTTGACCAAGTCAACAACATAAATGTAGGAGTGGATCAACAATAAAATAGCTCAATATGAATGAGGTTCAGCCTAGACAGCTATATGTGAGCTGGATTGAAGACCCTTAGATGTGAAAAGAGATGAAGTAGGTTGAAGAGGTCAACCTTGACCAAATCAAACAACGTAGTTTAGAGGAGTGGCTTTAATGAAGGTACAACATAGTTTTGGAGGGAGATTGTTTGTGTGATGGTGGAAACCCTATTGAGTGGGACCCAAGGTGAGAAGGCTCACTTAGTTTATAAGGAAGAGGATGACATCCATTTTGGGGTTATCTTATGAATTATATTTTTATGTAGATGCATATAATTTTTTTCTCTTTAGCCGTTTAGCTAAGATTGCCGGTGTTGTTTAGCACTAAGGTATTCTTGTTCAGGAATTCCTTCTCTTCCCTTTGATTAGCTCTTGGGAGAGATATGATCTATCATTCCACACATTTGGCATTGGTTCCAAGCTTCATTCTTCAGTTTGAGTGCAGTTTCTGCAGGAGGTTGTGTTGAGTTGCAAGGTGTTACAGTGGAGGGTTGAGAAACCCACTTTCTGAGTTGGTTTTGCATAGGAGGGAGGTTTCCTTCTATTGGAGGATCATTTTAGAGGGTTCTTGGGCTGATTTCAGATAGTTGGAAGTAGGCAAACACATTTTCATCACCTACAGCGTTATTCCATTCTGGAATTGCGTTATTTCTGGAGGGCAGTTTCAACAGTGTCTTTTGTGGCTCTTTTGGGGAGTTTTCCTGTGATTGGAGGGTTGATTCTTCCATGGGGGAAGACCTTTTATTAGATATGCATCAGATATGTATTTTTACAACCTTATATACTCATGTGATTTAGTGTGTAGTGATTATTTAGTCATATTGCTGAAGATCACCATTTGTATTCAGGGTGTATTCCTAGAAACCCTTTCCGGGTTCTCTAGATTTTGTAATAAGGGGACTAGATCTCTGTTCTTGAGCCATATTATTTAATATAATATTAGATATATTTGTCTCTACTATTTATTTGTACAAAACCTCATTAGATTACGCAACCTCTTTTATGAAGTAATTTCTGTGTTGCAGTGTTTGGGGTTTTAGCCTTTTTTAGCTATCCTAGGTGTGGGAGGTCTATTTAACCCACCTAGTTTGATTTGTTTCAACTCTACTCTTTGATTTAGGTTTTATATTGAGTGATATAAGGGATCCAAGAGTTTATTTCGTTATTTATAGCATATATTTCTAAAAATGAGTTTTTTATGCATGCATGGTTGAGCAGTCCCTATTTGGGGATATTACAAAATAACATTAGATTCATTAGGGGAATTTTGGGGCCTAAAATGGGCCTCCTAAGAAAAATGTACAACAAAAATAAACTTTATAATAACCAATAGTATTCAAGATGATGATGTCAACCATGGGGGATGATTCACCATTTTTGGAGTAAAAAAGTAAAAATAATAAAATAATAAACTACCTTTTCAACTCATATTTTCAACTTATACCCCTAAGTTTTTACTCATTTCGAGTGGGAGTACTTGTTGGATGCAAAATTTAATTCCTCGACCAAGGAGTACCCATGTTGCACACTTCTGATTGACCTTGCTACACAAAAAATGAGAAATACATGAAAAAACATGTTTGCAATCATGTTTTTCATGTAGTGAGGTCCATTGAAAGTATGCAACATGGGTTCTCCTTGGAAAAGAAATAAAATTCTGCATCCAACGAGCATTTCCGCTTGAAATTTGAATAAACCCATAGGGAGATAAGTTGAAAATATGAGTTGAAAAAATAGTTTTTCCTTTTTCCCTCTAAAATTTGATGATGTGCTCAAATCTTCTTTATTATTTCCACTATTATTTTATAATTTCCTTAGGAGGCCCATTTTAGACCTCACAATTCCCCTAATGACAACATAATATTGAATTGCAAGAAACCATAGATGAACTATGGAGTTAATGCAAATACCTAAGAAGAGTTATAGCAAAATGGAGAAAGCAGTCCACTGTGGAATTGTTTGGGAAGTGAAGAACAATGAAGATAGAGGTAGTGGAGCACTACAGTACAAAGTATGGAAGCTTGGAATACTAAAGCTAAAGAATGGTGAAGACATTGCAACTTATGGACAACACCAAAATAGAGTTTGGGATCCTGGAAGATTCAAGAAGTAAAGACACATGACCAGGATGTCATGAATTATTTTACCTCGGGAGTCTGATGCAAGAGCATTAAGGTAGATTTAGCAATGTAACAAGCTGGTCACATGTTGTGGCTTGGGAAGAGGACTAGTAGTCCTAATAATTTGAAGACTTAAGTTTTAAAGTATTTTGTTTAAAGTTATTTGGGCTAACATAGCCATTGTAATCTATAGGTTAAAAGAATAGTTAGATTAGGATTAGTTAGGCATTTAGTTGAATAAATTGTTCTGAAACTGAATAATAGTTTCTCAACCATATGGGGATTTTGGGAAACTTGGCATAAAACAAAACCAAATCCACCATTATGGGGTGCTGCCATCCATAGAGAAGAAAGAGAAAATGAGAGGGAAATAGGTGTGAAAGAGGGTTTAACAGAGAATAGGAACAAATCTAAAAACCAACCATCTCAGGGCTTGGTTCTGTGTATTTTCATTTATGAATTAATTCCATGTGTTTTGGATTTTTATTAAGCTCTCTGTTTTAACCCGTTTGTTTTATTTCCCTATCAAAATCAAATACTGCATCTTGTTTGTATCTGTGTAGTATTATATATGCATATTGTCTCTGTTAATGAATAGACAGATTTGAGTGAGAGGACAAAGTTCCTTTTAACTTTGCATAAGACAAATCAGGGATCGAGGGATGACGAAATGAAGAAGAAGCTTAGGAGGAATCCGCCCGTTTGTAGATCGAACAAAGCTCAAGATAGATAGCATTGAAGATTTCTGAAAAACTCGGAAGGATAGTGGAGGAGTAGCATGGAGGAATTCGTATTGCAGAGAAGTGGAATTAGAAAGAAGAGCAACCGAATAAATAACAAAACACTTAGAATAAATCTTAAGGAGGAAATGATGGCGAGGATTGAATCGTAGAGACAAAGGTTTAAGGATTGACGACAGAGATTAGAGTGGGAAAAAAGAGGCGAGAAGGGTCTAGAAGGTTGAGCGGATTGTTGTGATTAAGTCATAGATCTGCGGATGAAAGATGAATAGTTGCGATGACTCTGCAAGTCAACCAATATAATGGGAGAGGAGTTGGTGGAGACAGACGTGAGGACCGTTGGATCTGTAAGGAGATCAACGGCGGAAGACATTTTGTGATTTCGTAAATCGCAGATGTTAGGAGATAACACTAAGATTCCACAAGGTAAAATGGTTGTAATGCTATAAGATGGAGCGAGAATACATGGACCATTGGATCGTGTAGCATATCTACGGCGGATGGTGAGTTGCATTTTCACATTTCGCAAAAGTTAGAGGTTACCGTTTATGAGTTTGCACAATATGGTAAATGGGTTGCGATGCGATGTGAGAAGGGTGAAGGATGTGATGTTACAAGGTGCAACCACATGTTGGCTTGGCACAAATGAACACTTTGCAAGTTTTATGGGTTAGCATATTTGTAAAGAGTTGAAAGTTGCAGGAAATAAATTGCACTGTGATGCGATTGGTCAGGAGTGTGTGGGACCCTCCAGTAAGAAGGTTCTGCGTGTATGAATGTGTTTTTGATTATGTGCATTATAATATAAAGAACACTATGTATGTATGTATTTAACTCTGATATTTTCCCCCGCTGCGTATGAAGGAAGTTATGTGGGTCCTAACCAACAAGTCCATGAGTATTTTTGTAATTTGCAGTTACGGATGAATTATTCCATAATTTTGTTTTCCCACTCATTTCCTCTTTCCCAATTTAGCTCGACCCCTAGTTTGAAAAACAACACCATGCCTTTCATCCTTTTAAGTTTTTTGAACCATTTTCCAGTAGTTGTCTTAGGCTAGGTGTTACCTATGTTAAGGAAGGTTTTTGTTGTCTCAAACAATTCTGCAAGTGTCAAAGTTGAAGCTGATCAGCGTTGTGTTTGAAGGTATTTCTTCACATAAAAAGCCAAACAAGGGTAGAAATATGAGCCCATAGACATGAGGCTGACTACAAAAGAACCCAACTTCTCACAAGCTTTTAAAAATGCAGTTTGCATGCGGTTTTGCCATAAATTGCAAGGATATCATGCACAGGTGTCCAAATATTTTGCTCTGAACTTCACTGGTACAGGTTCGAAGGATGGCATCCTCAGTTTTACTATTTCTCCTTAGACCATTGCATAGGAAACTGATATTCCAATGTCTAGAGAGGAGTGGTTTAAAGCAGCAAAGTTTAAGCTTCAAAACTGTGATGAATTTCCAAAGGAGGAGCATATAGGCATTGACATGAGCTCAAGCATCTTCAGAAATTGCCTCAAGGACAAATATTCAAAACTTTTGATGGTGATTCAGAAATATTTTACTTGTGAAGGTAGATTTCACATGATCTACAAATACCACTTCATATTGTTTCTTCATTTCACAAGTAAACAACCTCTGGATCTACCAGTTTTTCTGCTTAGGAGTCTAGGAAAAATGACTGACAAGGTGCAAGATAAACCTAAAATTAGTGATACTTCTATTTTTCATCATGGTTTAATTAAATTTTTAGTTATGGAGGAGCTGAAGAAGTTGAACAGGGATTGGTCCATTTTTTGTTCTTAAGTGGATATGAGGTGGATGCCCTCACTCCTAGAAAGACACCTAGATCAAAGACAAATAATCCAAGGAAAGATAAAGAATCTAGGGATAAAATAGAGGTTGAACATGAGGTGGAGGTGCAGACAGAGGTGCGGACCATGGTGGAGCCAATGGAATTAGAAATTGATTAGTTGCAGGAGACATTGGTGCCTCAACAAACCCCTACCAGCAGTAAAGTCAAAACTGATACAAGAACCCACAGAAGGATCACTAGAAGTCAGACAGAGGGGAAATGTAAGCTAGAATATATTTTGCAGGCTATTGATATTAAGGAATAACCTGTTGTGAAGCTTGTAGAAGTTAAAGGAGAAAAAACCAAGAAAAAGAGTCTTAAAGCTAAGAAGCTATATTTTTCCAAAGAGGACTCAAGTTTTGTTTTTAAATCTAGGAAGCCACTCACTAGGTCATAGCTATCAAAGGGAGTAAAATCTGAGAAGCTGGATAAGGAACCATAAAAGAAGAAACAACCAGCAAGGGAAGAAATCATAGAGTTATCTCCAACAAAGGTAGAGGTGATCAAGACAAGGAAATGCAAATAAAAATCTCAAGAAAAGTCTAAATTGGAGCTTTTAAAATAATAGCTTAAGGAAGCTAGAGGAGAAATTTTAGAAGCTAAGTTGGAGTTAGAAGAATTTAAATAAGAATTTAAAAAATAAGTGAGAAAGTAGATTGATTTTTATGATGAGGTTGAAGAGGAATCAAGGAAGATGTTCAAGAGGACACTACCCCTGCACAAGATGATGAAACATCTATTTAGGAGGAATAGGTGGCTGCAATTAGAAATAAGGAAGTTACAAGGCCAAGTCATATAATTATAAATACAAATGGAGATGGTGCAAACAAAGTTGAAAAAAAAGGGTTTGAAGATGATTGTGATGGAAGATGACCCTGCTGCACCTTGAAATATGGTAAGACACACCTTTTTGGCCAATTTTTGTCTTAGGTTATCATATCAAGTAATTTACAGGGTTGTATACATGTTTTTTGAGTTAAAGAAAAACAATTTCAAAATCTAGTGAAGTTAGGCAAGTTCGTAGTGAGCTCCAGGCTTAAAGCCGAGTTTTCGCTACGAACTCGCTGAAGATTATTTTGAGGTAAAATGTTCCAAAAAATATCATGTCTAGGGTGAATGAAGGCATGTTTTTACCTTATTTAACCCAATGAAGATCCTATCATAGGTAGAAAAGTCAAAAAAGTTGCAAAAAGTGGTGGAATGAAAATGCTACAGAAACTATGCTATGAACTTGCCTAAATACTATGTTTTTCCAACGAGCTAAAGTTTTGGTATTTTTTGAATAATTTAATGTATTTCAGGGAGAAGATGAGTCATTAAAAGAGATTGTGGAGTATCATTGGGACACCTGTTGATGAAGACAACTCAACAAAACACTTCATTAGGATGACATGGCTACCAGCACATCATTTTTGCTACCTCACCAATACACATCTCATCTTCAAATTCGAAATATCAAGATCTAAAAACTAGCATGAAAATTTTCCACGTGATTATGGTTGTTTCCACCTAAAAAAGGTTGTTTGGTTCGATATCCATCATTAGCATGGGTCATTAAAGTTCTAGTTGATGCAGTTAATAGAGATAGAGTCCTTTTAGACTACAAACTCTTTCAAACTGAATTATCACTATTTTTCCTCAATGTAATGAAATCCTTCTTGGATCAAATCTCTATATCAGTTTTGAGAGTCTAGCCCAGGTGGCAGACCTATGTAAAAGGGATTTCACTCCATAAATAGGGAAATTTTAAAGTTTGAGGGGGTTTATGGATGTAATGACCAAAGCTACTATTGTAATCTATTTTTCACTCGGTTAATAGATAGTTGTAGAAGACTTTTGTTCAGGCCTGAGATTCTGATTGGGCTCTTATGTTTTTGTGTCCTTTATCTTTTGAATGTTAATTCAGCTTTCTCTACATAATTACTTGGAATTCATTAAATATTATTATGTTTGATGTCAGAGTTATTTTTGTAAGAGCTCATGTGCCTCAGTTTCCATGAATGATACTTTGTGTAATTGAATTTACATGATGACTCCATGCTCAATGGTAGCCCTCACTCATCTTCCACCTACAAAAATAATCTAAAGAACATATAAGGGTTATCCATATTAATTTTAAGCCTGTTCATTAAATATCTTACCTTGTTTCTTGAGAGAGCCCTCTCTGTTTTGGAGGGCTAACTTCCAACCGCAAGTGGTTTGAAATAGTTACATCAAATTGATTTTTGAACAACCCAATTAGTCCCAGTTTGGTGATAACACCTTCCTTCATCTTGCCTCATTTTCCTTTCTTGATCTAATGCCAAATTGCTCCAAGAAAACTCTAAGTGTCCAAGAGTGAGAAAGAGAGAGAGTGAATAATGAGAGAACTCCAAAACTGAACTGAAAAAATGTACCAACTAATCCTCATAATCGTTTTTATTTATGAGGCCTCTACTTTCTTAGATTTCCACCTCACATGCAAGATGTCACCTTTCACCTCCTTTTTCTCCCAATTTCCGTTATTTTCATAAATAAATGTGCCAAAAATGCCATTTTTCCTTTCAAAAATATTTTCCTTTGCCTTTTACAATTTCGTTAACCATAATAAACCAAATGAACACCCACTAGGATTTTTTACCCAACATTCAACTCGGAACAAGTGTCCCATCAACTGTGGTTATTATTTTTAACTTTCATTACATGGAATTTTCACTAGGTATATTACATTGTGAATATGATTTTGAATTCTACTAATGGTTTTAATGACATCATTTGAAGTTGATACTGTTGGAACGTCAATATTCACAAGTTTATCTCTTGGAAAATTTTCATCATGCTTGAGACCTTTGTGATAGATCTGGAATATATTCATAATGTAGTTATGGTTGGTTACGACTGTAACACTCTATAGAAATTACTATAAACCCTAATGTTGTTATCGAAATTTGTATTTGAATTAAGCTTGAGGTATATTTAGTATTGTCTGAAGTTAGCAAGATCTCAGTTGATTGTGATTTGTAGCAGTGAGTAGAATATATTTTGTACACTACTATGCACTTAAGAAGATATATAAGGATCAAGTCCTGAAGGTATAGCTATGCATGATAACAAGAACAGAGCTTTGTATGGATATAGCTGAGTGGTGACTTACAAATGTATTGAGCCTGAGTACATATGCTAAAGAAAATATTTGTAGTGTTTTATTGATGATTGGGACTGTCATGAATTGGATTATTGTTGTGGATCAGAATTCTTAAGTTGCCAATGTTTGAGAAGAAAGTGAGTTATGGTTTCCAAGATTTTTTTCGTTTATATGTTGTTGGTTGATGTTTTTATAGATCATATTGTAGAGAGAAGAGAACAATATATTTCTATCCATTTTGTTACATCTAGGTTTTCATATACTATCGCTAGGACTTGACTAACTTACTGTTGAATTGTTGGTTAGATGTATATGGGCCAAATTTTGTTTCTAATGTTGATGTAATATTTTTAGGGTTTGACTTGTTGGACAATAATGATGTATTGATAGTGAGAGTTGATGTTTCCTTGATCAGGGTTTATGCCACTATGATTAGATTGGTTAATGAGTACTACTATTACAAATATTAAATGATATATAAGCTTGGATTTTACATTTGTATTCAGATGTTTAGGGTTACTCAGTGGTGTATGATGTTGCTATTTTCACATAAACATATACATGTTGAGACAGGGTTTTTGGCAGAATTATCCAGAGAGTATGTTGTGCTAGGGATTCAGAGAGAGATGTATTGCATTGCAAATGTCACATTGGTTATGGACCGTTGAGTAGAAGTATATTTTATTGGTTTTTGAGCATAGGTGGATCTAGTTTGAAAATATATAAAACATGGTTAGTCGATTGATCAGGGTGGTTGGGTGGTGCTATGGAAGGTTGGAACCTACACAGGGAGTTGGAACATCCTCTAGTTGGAGCTGGTAAATAGGGTGTTGGAGTGATCTGAAATGACTGTATTAGTTTTTTGTGCTAATTGTATTTTTAGTTTATAAACATGTGCATAATCAGTTCATTAGTTTTCTTAAGGATTGAGGTGTTTTTCCATGAATTGTAGATGATTTTAGGTGAATTAGAAGCATAAAACAAGCTTAAATAACACTGAACAATAGTGTAAAATAGATAAATAAGTCACCACATGAAATTTACACAGCAGGCATGATGAAACAATTCACTGCTGGTCCAACTCCCAATGGCATGCCCATCTTTCGTTATGCTCAAAATTTTGAAAATACATGTAGTTATAGTGCTCTAATGGTTGTTTTCTCTGCGCCAATGGCTCCATAATTCTCCAATTAGTCAAAAAAATGACTCTTCATTCCCTTAGAATGGGTTTTAATATTCCAAAATGGAAAAGACAAGAATATATAACATATGCACAATTCCAACCACGGTAAAATAAGAACTAAACATGTAGAATTGGAAAAATGACATAATACATCAAAATATCATAAATATGGGTAGAAATATCTGAGCCATATCAGTATACATCAACAACTAATGAAAGTACATAGTGCTCCAAAAGGAATGCACTCAAGCGATAAAATGGCTGAAATACACTAAAGAAACCAAGCACTGGAAATGTGGTGTTGCTATTGCTGTTGGAAACTACTGCTATTGAGAAGAAGAACCATGTACAAAAGGTTTTTTGAGTGCTCAGAATGATCTGGGATTTTAACCACAGATTCTACTCAAAAAACCCAGAACAACCTAGAAATGGTTTGGCCATATTTTAAGTTTGGATTTTCGGCCCTTTTTTAGTTGCCCACTACACCCCTACTGACTCACTTACACACTCCCTGGAGATGAATAATGATATTGGGCTGAAGGAATGATCTATCAGCTGAAATATCACCCAATCAACTCAATAGGTTAATGGCTAGTCTCCTCACTAGACAACAGGGTCAAGAACTTGGGTACTTGACCTCCCACTACAACTGTAGTGAAAATTAACGCAGTTTCTGGAGGAGACTGTGTTGTGAGTGAATTTTTCTGCTTGGCCTAATGTCGGATGGTGGAATGAAGCTCTAATAACTTCCTCACTAGCCTCCTGGATGAAGGGTTGCTCCCTCCACTGGAAAACAAGCTTATAAATTAGGTTTCTCAACCCTCCATTGCTGCAACCTTGCAACACAACACAATCTTGAAAGAGACTGCGATGGGAATAATGGATGAAGCTTGGCCAAATGCCAGATAGTGGAAATTATGCTTAAGTTACCTCTCTTGAGTAAGCACTCGAAGTCCCCCGAGGATGAGGGTGGGATTTCTGCTCAGAAACACCCTTGTGCTAAACAACACAATAGACTTAGCTAAATAGTTGAAGCATACAAATAGTCACACAAGACCACAAAATCAATAATACAAAACATACCCATCTATGGCTGCCTTGCCCTCCTTATATCCAATGTGAGCCTTCTCACCTTGGGTCCCACTCATTAAAGCCACTACTCTCATGGAGACTTTCTCCCATTAACATTGCGATGTATCCCATTAATGATCCACTCTCTCCATACCAGCGATGTTGATTTGGTCAGCATTGACCTTGTCCACATGCTTTAGCCCCTATTCACACATGGAGGTGATTTATCCAGCTATCAAGATGATCCATTTTCACATTAAGAGGGATTTTATTCCTAATAAAGATATTTATGGGTCTCCCAACCCACTTATTCATCTATCTAAATGATAAAATCAAAAATTAATATTCCAATTAGCTGCATGCTAATTTTGGAATATTATAGTCCTCCCCTCCCAAATGTTGTTTGTCCTTAAGCAACTGCAAGGATAGAACTGAATAGCCTCCTCTCCTCCTCCTGTACCATCCTCATATGATCAACTTCTCCACTGAACAAGATGCTCTCTCATCAATATGTCCCCTAGTTGCTCCTCCCAAGTGTACAAGTTAGCCTTTGGTGATAAACCCAAATGGATCTTGTCATGAAGTAGTGGGATATCCATGGAGGAAACTATATGTTGTCTAGAAGCCTTCTTGAGGCATGGAATCTGAAAAATGTTGGGAACCTCCATTCCCATTTGAAGCTCCAATCCCTAAGCTATCATCCACACAAAATGAATCAGCCTCCAAAATGGTAATTCATAGAAAGACTCTTTCACCTTTGGCTCCTGAAATGTAGGTGGGATGCATAACTAAACATGATAGAACAAATTATCTACCCCATGCTACCTCTCTCTGCACTTATGATAAGTGTAGAGATGCTGTTGATTTTGGACTGCAATAATGTTGCCTTCAAGAGGCAAAAATGCAACTGGATCCTCAAATACCCCCTCTTTAGTTTTTGCCCAAACCATCCCAGATAAAGTCAATAGAACATCATCACAATATGGGATACAAATGATAAATAAACTGAAGGTTATGTGTAATGATGGGTGGTACCAACAGTTTACCAAGTGGTTATAGCGCAGTTTTGCTAACTTATGTTTCAGAGCATCATGTGGAAAGTTGTCTCCCAACAATTTTCTAGTTTTGCATGTTATCTCATCTACTAGAAAATAGTAAATGACATTGTGTATCAACTTAGCATACAAATAATAGCACAACACTTGCCCAAAGCCATACAAGAAATGGCTATCTCCATCACTGATGTTGGTCTTAGAAAGACCATGAAGCCCAAATATAAACGTGCCCTCTTGTGGAGCAATTCACTGTATATAAATGACAATAGAATGCAAATACTTTGTTAGATGATCAATAAGTGTAAAAGCACAAATCTTACCATGTATTTAGAGTAAGCTGGAAATGAGTTCCATGAATGAGCCCTCCCATGAGAATCTCCCTATAATGGTCTGAAATGTGAAGGGATACATACTCCCCTTGGAACACTCCATCAATAGATATATACTCCCAAGTGACAACATTGTTGGAATTTTAGATAAGGCTCCTATCATCTCACAACTCCATCCTTTGACATGCCAAATGCCAAAGTCACATACCAAAATGCTGCTACATGTGGGAGATTCCTTACTATGTGGAAGTACCTCCTGATCCTCCAAAGCTAAAGAGTAGCCCCTTTGCACTATGATTGTGCCATCCTCTACTCTTGAAACATCATGCAATGTATGGGAGAAAGTCAACCCATACTCTCCCAAGAGTAACCAAAGAAAAAATAAACTTTGTTGCCTCCTCATCTCATCATCATACAAGTCATGGAGTAACATCATGATATTTTACTTGTAGAATTCCCCATACAACCAAATCTTATGCTACTATAACATATGGGTGCCATGCAATGACCCAAACCATAACATACCCTCTGAGATAGGATATGTCACATGATGGCCAAACTCTTTCAAGAGTAGCCAATGCAACCATGCCTTTTGTTGGCCTATTTCATAGATCTGCAAGTGGCTCACCAACTGCTTGCTCACCATCCACACCCATTCATCCAAATGTGGGTGTCTCCTACCATGCTCAAATTTGGTATCCCTACAATGGAGAATACCATCCTCCCAAATCTTATTTCTATCTTTGCACTTCATGGGATGTTGAAGTGCAACGTCCTAGAGATCTCCATATAAAGACCATTCATCAATGACCAAGTTGAACCCATAAGGTTCCAAATAAGATGTAGGAAAAATCTTCTCTTTGAGCTGTGATATGCTCATCACTATCAAGAAGGATCCATCATAATAATGGGATATGTCATCCATCATAATATGTATTCTATCAACCATCTGCCTATCCCATGCTACACAAGTGTAATGGTCATCAGAATGTCCCAATAATAGTTGGGCCCCCAACTTATCACTACTTCTGATCTCCATGATGGTGCATCTGTTGTCTCATGATCATGCACAATGTTGAACATATAGTTTTGCATTGGATTGATTAGGATTATACTCATCCTATCCTCCAAAATTCTACACTCCAACCCAAAGTGTTGTATGCAGCTCAACAATGAGAAACCAGGATGATTATACATCTCCTCCTTGAACAAATCAAGGTTCCTCTGCGCAGTGATAGTCTGCTGCACCAAACCAGCAGTGTGATTTGACCATAGGTCATGAAATTTCCATGATGCCATGTCTCCACAACTCTCCATATGATGTGCTAAAATAATAGGAAGTATAAATGTTTTCATACCTTGGTTAAGCTTGGGAACATCTTGTATAGCTTCAAGGGTTCCTCCTACTAGTGTGATGACTTCTCCAACTACTGGTGATGATTATGGTTGCTCCTCTACTGCTACACCAACGCTGGTATAAGTCTCCTCATCCTCATGAATCTCCTGAATAGTGCATGGGAATATAAATGTCAAGAGATCAAGATCACTTTGCAAAGGTGCAAGTGTTCCTTCTCCTGATGCAAGTACTCCTGCAGCAAGTGGTGGTAGAAGCTCTTCTTCTTCCGGTTTTCTTCTGTCAAACTTCTTGATCAGCCTTTGAGTAAAATATACATAAGAAGACACTCTTGCATGTTTCAAATGGCTGAACCACCAAATGTTTGCTTCACCCTCAAGGTGTAGCGCTGCAATCTCAACTTCTCTTTCTACTACTGGATGTAGCAGGAAGAATGTATCTAACTTCCTTATCCATGCCCTTGTTGTGCATGTGGATGACCCATAAAATGTAGACAATAGAAATATATTGTGTTTTCTCATTCTATTGCTACAAGATATCATCTCTTGTTTGATATGAATAAATTGTTGGAGAGTTAGATTCTCCTTGAAAGCCCTTGATTGAGACTTGTTCTCTGCAAAATAATCACTTAGAATCTCATGATCTAAGTTTCCTCCATCTCCATGTCTTTCACCTTCCTCTTCAAAGAAGGTAGACATAGTAGATCTCTGCTTCTTCTACTTAATCTCTTGATAGCATATTGGCTCAAACTCACAGGCTGAGCCAAGATTATGCTATGATACCACTGTAATATTCCAAAATGGAAAAGACAGGAATATAGAACATATGCACAATTCCAACCATAGTAAAATAAGAATTAAACCTGTGGAACTGGAAAAATGTCAAAATACATCAAAACATCATAAATATGGGCAGAAATAGTTGAGCCATATCATTAAACATCAACAACAAATGAAAGTACACAATGCTCCAAAAGGAATACACTCAAGCCACAAGATGGCTGAAATACACTAAACAAACCAAGCACTAGAAATGTGGTGTTGCTATTGCTGTTGCTATTGGAAACTACTGATATTGAGAAGAAGAATCATGTGCAGAAGGTTGTTGGAGTGCTCAGAATGATCCACGATTTTAACCACGGATTCTACTAAAAAAACCCAGAAATGGTTTGGCCAGATATTAAGTTTGGATTTTCGACCCTTTTTTAGTTTCCCACTATACCCCTGCTGACTGACTTATGCACTCCCTAGAGATGACTACTGATATGGGGTGGAAGGAATGATCTATCAGCTGCAATATCACCCAATCAATTCAATATTTTAATGGTCGGATCCCTCACTAGAAAACAGGGTCAAGAACTTGGGTACTTGACCTCCCACTGCAACTGTACTGCAAATTAACGCAGTTTCTGGAGGAGACTGCACTATGAGTGAATGTTGCTACTTGTCCTGATGCCGGATGGTGGAATGAATCTCTAAGAAATTCCTCACTAACCTCCTGGATGAAGGGTTTCTCCCTCCACTGGAAAACAAGATCAGAAATTGGGTTTCTCAACCCTCCACTACTACAACCCTACAACACAACACAATCTTGAAGGAGACTGCACTGGGAATAATGGATGAAGCTTGGAAAAATTTTGGATAATGGAAATTATGCTCAAGTTACCTCTCCTGAATAGGAACTCGAAGTTCCCCAACGATGAGGGTGGTATTTTCGCTCGGAAATACCCTTGTGCTAAACAACACAACAAACTTAGCTAAACAACCGAAGCATGCAAATAGTCACACAAAACTACAAAATAAATAATCCAAAACATACCCATCTATGGCTCCCTTTCCCTCCTTATATGCAATGTGAGCCTTCTCACCTTGGGTCCCACTCATTAAAGCCACTACTCTCATGGATACTTTCTCCCATGAACACTACATTGTCTCCCATTAATGATCCACTCTCTCCATACCAGCGCTGTTGATTTGGTCAACATTGACCTTTTCCACATGCTTTAGCCCCTGTTCACACATAGAGTTGCTTTATCCAGCTATCAAGATGATCCCTTTTCACATTAAGAGGGGTTTTATTCCTACTAAAGATATTTATGGGTCTCCCTACCCACTTATTCATCTATCTAAATGATAAAAGCAGAAATTTATATTTCAATTAGTTGCATGCTAATTTTGGAATATTACATGGGAGAAAATTGAGTCTCCTACTCTTTTTCCCAGTTACACCTAGAAAAACTCCACTCAAAGTGGAGAACTCCACTTAACTGGAGCTAGAATAACTTTTCGCTCAAAAAGGCGTGTTTTGCCAAATTGTCGCCGTATTTAATAGTGGCATTAAATTTTTATGGTTGGGGTGGACACATGCCAACCCCAAACCTCACGGCTAACACAACACTTAGTGGAACCCCAGCAATAAACCATGGTGATAAGGGTTTAACCAGGGTTGAACTGCGGGTTTCATTAACTACGCGGAGAATGGTTGATAACCATTGCAATGAGACAAGAACTCGGGGAAAATTTGTTATTACTGATGTCTGTTAATAGCCGTTGGTTGTAACGTTGGTTTAATTCCATGTGACCACCACGCGGGGACTACTGGTGGGTTGGGACCATCGGCGGTCCCGAACCCCCAAATTTTTTTGCAATAAAACTAAAATATAAGCCGCGTTCAATAGTTGTTAAGAACCACTTGTAGCTCAGGCGATAGAGACCAGTGTGTGCCCGCAGGAGGTTCGGGGGTCGATTCCTGTGGCCTCCAAATTTGTTTTATAATGTAGTTCTAGGGCCATGTGGCGGCCTTAGGGCTAGCCACATGGCACCTCTTGATTGGCCTTCAAAAAAACGTACAAACTCATTCGACCAATAAATAAGTGACACTTATTATCCTGCGGTTGGTTTTGAGGAAATAAATATTCCTCATAATATTCCTTTTTGCTAACTGTCCATCCACCCTGCTAACTGTGCATCCCATTCAACACTAGTCAAACTATCACAAAATTTACCTGTTTGGCATTTCGAAGAATGCAATATATCCCTCATATGACATTAGTTTTTTGAACCGTTCACGACACCAGAATCGGGAATATGAGATCTACGCAACCATCCCAGTTTTGACCCAATCCTGTCATTTTGAATTTTGAGGTAAATTTATGAATTCCCGATCACTCCTCCCCATTGAGAAGCTTTTGGACCCCAAAATCCTTGATTTGCTATTAAGTAGATGAGGGTACAACTCCCTCACCTTTCCAACCTTCATCCATTTTTCCTTGCTTGGTTTAGTGCTTTTGAACCCAACTCGAAGGTAGTTAACACTTCCCCTCTTGGATGCTCTTGTACTCCTGTCAAGAATTGTATCTTCTTTGAGCTCATCTAGAAATTATGGCAAGAAATATTCAATAGAAGGTATTTGAACATCACTTCCTTGATCATTGATTAAAGGTGGCTCATACAAACATAAGTTTTCAACATTAACAACTGAATACATTTGCATATAAGAAGGCAAGTCAAGTTGAAATGCATTATTACCAACTTGCTTTATGATCTTGAAAGGACCATAGAGAATGGCTTTGAGATTTATACCTTCCCCTTGCATATTTCTTTGCTAATGTTCAACCATACCTCATCTCCCTCTTGAAACTTGTGATCAACTCGATGTTTATCATGCCTCTCTTTGTATTTTCTTTGACTTTTCTCAAGCTGTTCTTGAACTTGTTGATGTATAATCTGAATTTTATCAATGAAATTTCGAGCCTTTTCAATATCACTATGGCCATCTATTGAAACATCCTTTCCAAAGATGAATTCTAATGGAGATTTTGGCAAACACAAAAAGCATACTTTAAAAGGTGATTTTTTTGTTGAAGAGCGTTTTTCTCGATTGTAAGCGTGTTGAATCTAATGCATTTGTTCATCCCATAACTTAGGATGTTTTCTGAAATATCCCCTCAATAGGTGCACAAAGGTTTTGTTCACCACCTCGGTTTGTCCATTTGTTTGTGAATGAAAAGAGATACTCTTTCTCAACTTTGTTTCCATCATTCTCCATAGATTTGACCAAAAATTCCCAATGAATCTGGAATCCCTGTCACTAAAAATAGAAGTTGGAAATCCAAAATGAACCCAAACATGTTGAAAATAAAGTTCAGCAGTTTGTTTAGTAGTAATGGTTTTCTTACATGGCATAAGTATACACATTTTACTGAATCTATCCACAACTACATAAAGATAATCATGTTGTTTTCTTGACATAGGTATACCTCCAAAAAATTCCATGGAGACACTCTCCCATGGCCTTGATGGTACCAGTAGTGGCGTGTACAACCCAATCTTCCTATTACTAGGCTTACTTGTTGCACACATAGAACAACCTCTTATAAAACATGACACACTACCTATCATGTGAGGCCAATATCAATACCTCTGTAGATGCGCCATTGTTTTTCTTACCCCAAAGTTTCCAACAATAAGATATGAATGAGCTTCTGTCATGACACTTAGCCTCTCTCATTGTGGAATAAAAACTTGCCCAAATGAAACAACAAATTTTCATGCATGTGATAATCTTTTTCTTCAACTTGATTCTCTTCACTCAAAGTAGCATACACATCTTGAAAATCAATGTCGTGTGCATATTTTTCTATGTAACTCTCATGCACAATAGAATCATTTTTTAGTAAAGTAGATGCAAATTTATTGAAAATTCCTTTGTTGTACCTTATAACCAAGTGAAACTATTGAAGAAATCCCATCCACTTGAAATGTCTTGATTGTTTCAATTTTGTTTGAGACTACAAGTACTATAATGGTTGGTGATCGGTGTTTCCACTTCTTGACACTTTGTACCAAAACATATAGTTCTTTGTCATATGTAGAATAATTTTTCATAGCACCATTAATGTTTTAGAATGAAAAGTGATAGGCTTACCATGCTGTAAAAGTACTGCGGCCATGGAATAATCGCCAACATCGGTTTGAATCTTGATTTACTGTCTCAAATTTGGTAATGCAAGGACTAGAGTTGAACTGGTCTTGTATTTTAAAGCTTGAAAATCTTTTTTTTTTTTGCCTCCCCATTGGAAGCCCTTATTCCCACTTGTCACTGCATGCATAGGAGCTGCGATGGAAGAAAAGTTAGCAATAAAATTTCTCCAATACCGAGCTGCACCTAAGAAAATTCTTACCTCGATTACTGTTTTGGGTGTGGGCCAATTCACAATGGCTTCCACTTAAGAAGGATCAATTATCAACTCTCCTCCTCCTACAATATGTCCCAAATAGACCAAATATGTCTTTCCAAACTCACACTTTGAAATCTTAAGAAACAATTTCTCTTTCTTCAAAATATCAAGTACTCTATTCACATGCATGACATGATCTTCTCTTGTTTTTCTGAAAATCAATATGTCTTCTAAGTACACAATCACAAAGTCATCAAGGAATGGACGCAAAACACTATCCATAACACGCATGAAATTTGTCGGTGCATTACACAAACCAAATGGCATAACTGTCCACTCAAACAATCCTTGTTTGGTTTTGAATGCAATTTTCCACATATCACTTTCTGCAATTCTTACTTGATGATATCCAATTCGTTAATCTAATAATAATATATTCTTGGGAGTGGGTAACGATTCTTTACTGTAATATTTGTCGAGATTCAACAAGATGATGAGCTTAGTGAAAAGTAAGCACCTTCACTAAGTGGGCCCCGTAGGCTATTTTTAGGTGTATGTCTATTTTTAGACATGGTGAGCATATTCTATAAGTTGCAGGATGCTATTTGTAGATGGTGGTCAAATGTGAAAAATAGATTAAATTCTATTTTTAGAATATTGGGTGAAGTCTATTTATAGATCGTCGATCTAAAAATAGGTGCATGTCGATTATTATTAGCTCTTAATAATAATCCGACAATAAACATCAACCTATTCTCTTGGAGCACTTTATTTCAGTGAAAATATTTGGAAAATCACTAGGATGAAGGATTTACGCAATTCCTAGGGTTTATTGGTGGCTCATGCACCAGGACTCAGTTAGTGGGCATGGCAAAAGAAGGTAGCAAAGACAAGAATAATTCTGTTGGAAGGTGTGAAGGACCATATTATGTCAAGCCTTCACTGGAAAGCCACTCCATTTTAAATGTGTAAGGCTTTCATCTGTTCCAAAGCAGCAGCGACCAGAGGAAGTTGGCGTTGAAAGATAAGCTCAGAAAAGTAAAAATGGAGAAGGATGAAAGTATTCCAATATCTCACGAAGTTTTTCCACTATAGGGATGAACTAGGAAGTGTGGGGATTACTGTTGATGATGATGAATTGGTGATCTTAGCTCTCCTTGGGCTTCCGAAGAGTTGGCATAGCTATGAAGACTCTATCAATGGATGGGAGAAATTGCCGAGTTGGGAGCCACTTTGGTCGAATCTTGTGCAGGAGGAGATAAGGCGAAGTACCAGGGATGGCTCTTCATCAAAGAATGATGATGAAGAGAATTTCACTTTGGCTACCAAGGGAAGGAAAGGGAAGGGGAAGAAATCCCATCCTAAATCTGAGGCTAAAGGCAAGAATCTGGATTTGTCCAAAGTGTAGTGTTTTCACTGTCACGAACATGGGCATCTTGCCACTAACTGCCCACAGAAAAAGAAGAACAAGAAGGCTGCTGGAGATGCAGCTAGAGAGGCCTTAGCCTCACAATTTGAACTTGATTTCTCTTTGATCGCATGCTTGGTTTCAATCTCAATGGGATCGGTGTGGTATCTTGATAGTGGTGAGTCTTTCCATAAGACGAGAGACAAGGAGTTGTTTAGTGACTTGGGGGAGAAGGATCTCCAAATGCATATGGAGATGGGCGACGATGGTAGATACAGTGCGACCGACATTGGAACCATTACCTTTGAGAGGGAGTCAGGTAAAACATTTCTGTTGAAAGATGTTATGCATGTTCTAGGTCTGAAGAAGAACTTGGTCTCGGTTGCAATGTTGGAAGATAGAGGTTATGACGCTGTTTTCAGTGAGGGAAAATCCTTCCTTGGACATAAAACAATGGGTCAAACCAAAAGGAGAGGGATTCGAGTTAAGAATCTCTACAAGCTGGAGGTAGATGGCTACGCTGCAATGATGGGCAAAGCAGAAGAAGTGGTGAGCTGGGATGAGGGAGAATTATGGCACAGGAGAATGGGCCATCTTCACCATGGCGCTTTGAATATTTTGCAGCAAATTTCTACTGGAATTCCCAAGGGTAATCTTGCACAGTCAGATCAGTGCAAGGGATGTACTATGGGTAATTTAGTGAAGACCACCTTTCATGAGAAGGAGAACCGTGCTTCAGTGATCTTGGAGAGAATTCACACAGACATGTCTGGACCTTTCTCGGTTTCTTCAACAACAAAGCATAGGTATTATGTTATATTTGTTGATGACTATTCTCATAGATGCTGGATCTTCTTCATGCAAAAGAAGAGCAAAAAATTCTCAAATTTCTGTGAGTTTAAAGCATTGGTGGAGAAGGATTCTGGGAAGGAAGTGAAGGCTCTGCGTAGCAATAATTGTGGTGAATATATCTCGAATGAATTCAAATATTTCTGTAGCAAAGAAGGAATTCGAAGAGAACTCATAGTGCCTCATAACCCACAATAGAATGGGGTCATGGAGAGGAAGAAAAGAACAATTGTGGGTGCTGCACAAGCTATGTTGCATGACCAGGGCCTACCGATCCACTTGTGGGCGAAAGCATGCAACACTGTGGTTTATGTGAAAAACCGTTGTCCTCATAGAGTACTTGGCATGAGTACACCTGAAGAATATTTTACTGGTAAGAAGCCTGATATTTCTCATTTGAAGATTTTTGGCTCATCTGTTTACATTCATGTGATAAAGGACACCAGGAAGAAGCTGGAGCCAACTACAGAATTTGGGATATTTGTGGGGTACATAGAAACACCCCATAATTATCGTGTGTATTTTCCAAACAGTTGAATGATTGTGGTGCGACAGGATATAAAACTGAATGAGGTGAAAGCCATGAAGTTGTTGCTTGAGAGGGAGATACACTTGCATGCAGAGGAGGAACTTCTTGTTCCCAAAGATGAGCCTCTAGAGGTGGATCAGCCACAGGAGGAGATTCATGGAGTGGAGGAGTCCACTCATGCAAAACCAAACATCAAAACAGGCAGAAAGTGTACCACAGAAGCTGAGAGACTGAAGCTTGATGTGGCACAGAATGTAGGAGTCCCTATATCACAGCATAGACAGAGACAGTCACCTGACCGATTTACTGGATACATGGCTCTCATGAGCAAGTGTATCGTGACAGAGGCATATTCTTTTGAAGAAGCAGTGCAAGAGCCCACATGGGTAGATGCCATGGTAGAGGAGTATGACTGCATTGCCAGAAATAGTGCTTGGGAGATTGTTCCAAGGCTGGTGGGTAAATCATTTGTAGGATCAAGATGGATCTATAAGTTAAAGCAAGCTACTGATGGGAGCGTCGAGAAGTATAAGGAAAGATTTGTTGCCCGGGGCTTCTCATAGATCAAGGGGATTGATTATGAAGAAACCTTTGCACATGTTGCATGGTATTCTTCCATAAGGACCATCCTTGCTCTCTCAGCGCAGATGGGTTGGCACATTCATCAGATTAATGTGAAGACTACGTTCCTTAATGGGATCATTGAGGAAGAGGTGTACATTGAGCAGCCTGAAGGATTTGATATATTCATCAGTGAGTCGCATCTGTGCAGACTCAAAAGAGCACTGTATGGGCTGAAGCAAGCACCACATGCTTGGTACACATAGATCGATAGCTATTTCACTGGACTTGGCTTCACCAAGAGTGAGGCGGATGCAAACTTGTACCAAATTGTGGTGGAGGGTAAGCTTTTAATCATTGTTCTTTATGTTGATGATTTAATACTAATGGGTGATGAGCAGTTGATACACTCATGTAAGGAAAATCTTGCAAACTATTTTGAGATGAAGGATTTGGGCCTCCTTCATTATTTCCTTGGATTGGAAATATGGCAGCGAGAAGGTGAAATGTTTGTGTCTCAAGGCAATTATTCTTGGGAGATACTTGGTAAGTTTCACATGGAGGACTGCAAGCCCATGGATACTCCTCTTCCAATAAATTAGAGGAAAGAGGATGCTACATCGGTAGAGGTAGTGAATGCCACTGTTTATCGACAGTTGGTGGGTTTGCTCATGTATTTAGTTAATACAAGACCGGGCATATGCTATGCGGTGAACCATATTTCACAAGCGATGGTTATGCCTACCAAGCTCTTTTGGAAGGCAGGCAAGCATGTCCTGAGGTATCTCAAGGGCACGTCTGAGTATGGATTATGGTACAAACAGATGGATAAGGTGAATTTGCATGGTTGTACAGATGCAAATTGGGCAGGCAGTTCAATGGACAGAAAGAGCACATCAGGAGGGGTTTTCAGTATCGGATCTACAACATTTTCTTGGTATAGCAGGAAACAAAGATCCGTGGCACTTAGTTCAGCGGAAGAAGAATACATGGCAGTAAGTCAAGCTGCATGTGAGGCTATCTAGATGAGGAATATCCTAGTCGCTTTGTTCGGTTCCATTTAGATCCTACAGTGATACATTGTGATAATCAAAGTTGCATTAAACTCTCGATTAATATTGTGTTTCATGATAGATCTAAACATATTGATATCCAGTATCATCATATCAAAGATTATGTGCAGCGGAAGATCATGTGGCTTCAATACATTCCTTTGAAAGATCAGGATGCAGACACTCTGACGAAGGTGCTCGGTAGGAGAAAATTTGAATACCATAGAGGCAATATCGGGGTGAAGGATAATCCCTATCTTGTTGAGAGGGAGTGTTGAGATTCAACAAGATGATGAGCTTAGTGAAAAGTAAGCACCTTCACTAAGTGGGGCCTGCAGGCTATTTTTAGGTGTATGTCTATTTTTAGACATGGTGAGCATATTCTATAAGTTGCATGATGCTATTTGTAGATGGTTGGTCAAATGTGAAAAATAGATGAAATTCTATTTTTAGAATATTGGGCAAAGTCTATTTATAGATCGTCGATCTAAAAATAGGTGCATGTCGATTATTATTAGCTCTTAATAATAATCCGAAAATAAACATCAACTTATTCTCTTGGAGCACTTTATTTCAATGAAAATATTTGGAAAATTAGTGGGCTGAAGGAATTATGCAATTCCTAGGGTTTATTGGTGGCTCATGAATGAGGAATCAGTTAGAACTGAAGTGGCAAAGTTATGACAGAGTAGGAAGAGTAGTTTATGGAGTTGTTATTTAGTTTAACTTAGTTAAGTGAGTTAAACTCAGTTGAGGTAGTTGTATCTAGTCTAAATGAAAGATACGCTAGTGAGAGTTAAGCGAATTAATTATTAAATTAATTCACAACTAATAACTCACTAACAACTGAACATAAACAACAGTTAACTATAGTGCATGTTAGTTCCAGTGGAGACCCAGTGGAGAGATAGGTGAAAGGGTAAGATGGACTATCCGTTGTGACTATAGTGATGTATTCAATGCATCTGACAGACACTGGAGTTGCCAATGAGGATTGCGCAGTCAAGGCAAGACCAATTCGAATTCATTCAAGGGTTTTCTTCAACAAGGATTGCGCAATGGAGGCTGGCTGTCAGGAGGCAAGAAATTGGTGCATAGATATGCAAATTTCTGCATGACAATGTGTAATGATTTTTGATTGTACTGAGAGCTTGATGTACTAAGATTTGTATGAGATTATTACATGATTCCATTGATATACATAATATGATAATTGGGGTTTTTAGCTTTAAGATTTCCCGTTAAACAACTGTGTTATGTGCGACTGAATTTATTCACATGTGTTTGCAATTGTGTTTTAAGTTTCCACAAGATCAATAGTGTAAGGATTCTTTATTTTGCAAGACGATAAATATTGTGAGATCAGGGGGATCCGGTAATACATCAGTACTAATAAATTTCTACAATATTTTTCAAAGCTCATAAGTCTACACACATGTGCCAAGTCCCATCTTTCTTTGGTATCAAGACTATGGGTGAATCACTTGGAAAGGTGCTTGGCCTTATGATTCCTTTGTCCAACATCTCTTTGATTTGCCTCTTTATTTTAGCATTCTTCATTATCTACATGCGATACATACCGATGTTTGGAAGAGGAAAATATTGCTGCAACTGAATCTCATGTTGAATCTCTCTTTTTGGAGGCAATCCTATTGGCTCCTGAAACATCTCATGATGTGCATTAACTACATCATATAAATATGATTTAAAATTAGGATCACATCCCTCAAATGATTCATGATTAACATCAAATTTAGGCTTAATCATAAGAAGAAAAAAAATTCTTACTTGAATTTACCAGCTTCTTTACCTGTCCAACATTTACCATAGCAATGTTTGTCTTCTTGCGATGCGATCTAACAATGAAATCCTTGCCATCTTTGAATAAATGATATTTTTTCTCATGGTGATGGAAGATCGATTTCCTGTCATACACGTAAGGACTCCCCAACACAATAATTGTTATGTCAAGCGGAACAACATGTAATTCAATTGTGTCAACAAAAATTGCAGTGATTGCAAACTGCAATATGCATTACTTTGAAACCTGTAGATTTGCATCCTTACAAATCCAACCCAATGGATATGGTTTTGGATGTGGTATGGTCTCAAAGTTAAGTTTCTTGACCAAGTCTTCAGAGATTAAGTTTGCTTGTGACCCATTGTCAAACAATGTGTCAATCTTGGTATGTTTGGATATGACCCTCACATGAAACAATTTTATTCTTTCTTCTTCATTTGGAGTGTTTATGTGACAGTTTGATGTACTCATATTGGGTTTAGTTTCAATTTATTTTCCCTTCATGTTCTTCAATCCCATGGCTGTAATTCTAGATTCATCACCTTAATCATCTCCTAAAGCATGTTGAGTTTTAGCTGCAGTTTTCTGTTTCCCTTTGTTATTGGGTTTCTTTGGCCTCATTTTAGGATGTAATTTCCAACAGTGAGTTTCATCATGGCCTTATTTTAAACAATTTTTACAAACCACTTTTTCTCCCTCTTTCTTAACATATGCATTCTTTTTGTTTTTACCTTTTTAGGTATTCTCCTTTGCTTTACCCTTAAAAGGTTTCTTCCCACCCTCTTCAGAAATGTTCTTCCCTCTAGCTTCTAGATGTGCCGCCTGAACACATACTTCATCTAGACTAGTGGGGTTAAACATGATAATAGTATGTTTAAGGTAGCTATGTAAGCCTCCTATGTACTTGAGCAAAGTATCTTGGCTCTGCAAATCTACCTCTAATAAGAGAGCTCTTCTCCTAAATTCTTGGGTGTATTCTTGCACATTTGTCCCTTCAATTGCCTAAAGTTTTTCCAGTTCATTATGGCTTTGTGCATATGAGCTAATGGATAAAACTGTTGTTTTATAGCAATAATGAAATCTAACCATGATAGAATAATCTTACCATGTTTTTTGATCTCCTCCTTTGTCTTGGCTTCCCACCAAACAAGTGATGCACCTTCCATTCTCAATGAAGCTAATTGGATTTTGGTATCATCATCTTGAAGGTTCTGAATTCTAAAATAGACCTCCAATTTCCTAATCCAATTATCAAGCGTTTCTGCATTGACTTCACCATTAAACATTGGCAATTAAAACTTAACATCAAGTTTTAAAAAAGGACTTTTACCAGTGTTCTTTTACTTGTGTGGCTGATGTACTTAAGAAGAATTAGAGGATGATGATGATGAGGGTGAGGATGATGGCTATCCATTGCCTCCATTTCCTCCATTTCCCTTCTTTGACTTATCTTCATCATTTTGACCTCCTAAAGATCCTTGTCCTTCCTTGTGAATTTTAGATCCTTGTCCTTCTAGTCTCTCATTCCTTTCTTGATAAAGGATTATAACCATCTCAGTCATGTCAAGAAATGCTTTCCTAAACACTCTTTCTTCCTCCTTGGGATCAACTTCTTCATGGATTTCTCCTTCCTCTTGAGGCATGCTTAATGTAGCTTGTGCTTCTTTAGGAGGTGAAATAGGTGGTGGAGATTGTGGCAATATTTCTCTCCTTTTCTTTGGCTCTTCTTGAGACCCTTCTGCTTCCACCAATTTGCATTTTCCTCTTTTGAGCTTGAGCCTAGTAAGCATCTAAAAACTTGCAAACAGTTAAACAATTATTTGCACTAAACAATACCAAAGAATTAAACTCTAGCTCTGATGCCAATCTGATCTGAAATGACTGTATTATTTTTGATGTGCTAAGTTTCTTTTCACTTTATAAACATTTGCATAATCAGTTCATTATTTTTCTTAAGGATTGAGGTGTTTGTCTATGAATTGTAGATGATTTTAGGTGAATTTAGAAGCATAAAACAAGCTTAAATAACTCTTAAAAACAATGTAAAATATAGAAATAAGTCACCACATGAAATATAAACAGCAGGCATGATGAAGAAGTTCACCCCTCCTGGGCTACATTTGTTGGTCCAGCTCCCAATGGCATGTCCATCTTTCATTGTGCTCAAAATTTTGCTAATACATGTAGTTACAGTGCTCTAATGGTTGTTTTATCTGCACCAATGGTTCCAAAATGCTCCAATTATTCTAAAAAATGACTCTTCACTCCCTCAGAATGGGCGAAAATTGAGTCTCCTACTCTTTTACCCAGTTACACCTAGAAAAATCCGCTAAAAGTGGAGAACTCCACTTAACTGGAGTTAAAATAGCACTTTCTGCTCAAAAAGGCACGTTTTGCCAAAATACCATCGTATTTAACTGTGGCATTAAAGGTTTATGGTTGGGGTGGCCACATGCCAACCCCAAACCCTGTGGCTAACACAATGGTTAGTGGAACCGTTGACAGAACCCCAGCAATAAACCATGGTGATAAGGGTTGAACCGGGGTTGAATTGTGGGTTTCGTTAACCACACAGAGTATGGTTGATAACTTTTTCAATGTGACAAGAAATCACAGAACATTTATTGTGTTAATAACCATTGTTTGTAAATTTTGTTTAATGCCATGTGATCACCACACGGTGACCCCAGCGGTCCCCAACCCAAAACTATTTTGCAATAAAACTTAAATATAAGCCACGTTGAATAGTTGTTAAGAACCACTTGTAGCTCAGGTGGTAGAGACCTATGTGCGCCCACGGGAGGCCCGGGGGTCAATTCCTGTGGCCTCCAACCAAAATTTTATAATGCGGTTCCAGGGCCATGTGGCGGCCTTAGGGCTAGCCACGTGGCGCCTTCCGATTGTCCTTCAAAAAAATGTACAAACTCATTCGAACAATAAAGAAGCGACGCTTTTAAACCTATGGTTGGTTCTAAGGAAAATAATATTCCTTAGAATATTCCATTTTGTTGACTGTGCATCCCAGTCAACCCTGGTCAAACTATTGTAAAATTTACTTGTTTGGCATTTCTATCAAAATGCGATATCTCCCTCATACGACATCGGTTTTTCGAACCGTTCACAACGCCGGAATTATGAAGATGAGATCTATGAAACCATCATGGTTTCAACCCAATCTTATAACTTTTAATTTTGAGAAAAATTTATGAACTCTTGATCATGGAGCATCCTTCAGGTTGGAGCTTGTAAACTAGGGAGTTGAAGTGTCCTTCCCTTTGGAGATTGTAAGCCAAGGCGTTGGAGCATCCTTCAGGTTGGACCCTATAAATTATGGGATTGGAGCCTCCTTCAGTATGAGCTGAAAATATTGGAAGTTGGAACTTCCTAATTGATGTCAATTATTAAATATAAATATTAAGAATCATTTAATGGTTTTTCTCATGGAAGGTTTTCCACCTAAAAATCTTGGTGTGTTGTCTTGATGTCATGCATTGTTGAATGGTGTTGTTTACTAATGTGATGTTGATTTATGCTTGAACTAATTCTAACGTTAATTTGAATGCTCTGCCAATATTAAAATTAACAAATTGAAGAGAAATACTAATTCACCCCCCTCTTAGTATTTCCAACATGTTTAGGATAAATTTAGTAGGGGTATGTGACAAAGTGGTTTCATATCTAATTGTTAAAATTATGAAGAAGAAGAAAAATTTGATGCCCTATATCTTTAATCGATCATTAAGGCTTCAGTTATGTGAAAATTTCAGTTCATTCAACATGTTGTGTGAAATAAAAAATTTTGGAAAAGAAAAGGGAGTGACCCTACTTAAAGAATCCTTTGTAAAGAGTAGGCACATTGCTTACAACTAAGGATAGAGCCTAAGTCAACTTTTTTATGTGGTTATTATTATGATCAAAATAATGATGAAGGAATTAATGGAGACTAGCGCTTACCCCAACTTCTTGAAGAGGAGTTGGTAGGTGAGCTTAAACTTAGGGTTGGATCATGTAATGCTTCAGTTAAGGTAATGTTTATAGACAAGAAAATTGTTGCTCTCAATGAGGAGATACCAGCCAATCGAAGCCCCAATTAGACCCTTACTCATTTTGTGTGACAGTACTCACTGGTATAAAGTCTCGATTGCCTCTACCTAAATTAATCTACACTAATTACATAGTACCACTCAAATATAATCTACTCTAATTATTCTACCTAATACTTCTCTTACTGTTGATGTAAATAAATATTTCTGTACATTAACAGTTGGAGAATTCTTAGGTAGAAATAGATATTTAGTATAATTAGATTATATTAGTATTAGATTACATAGTTTTCTATTTTGTTACCTTAGTCATTTAGATTAGCTTATATTAGTTTAGGTAATTAGTGTAGTTTATTTTAGGTAGAGTTGATCGAGCCTTTATACTAGTGAGTATTTCCACACCATACTAGTAAGGGTCTTATTGAGGCCTTGATCGGGTAGTATCTCCCCGTTGTTGGTAAGATTTTTCCTTCTTGTAAACAATTGGCACTAGAAGGAGGGTTTATTGACAGGCTAACCCTGTGGATATTTTCACTTAAATTCTTTATTGTTAATGGCTTTATCCCGATTTATCCATAATTGTATTTCTCATAATATGTTTCAGAAGATGACATGTTCAATATATTCATCTTAACTTTTGCAAGTCGATTTAGAAAATGGTGTGAAACATTACCAATTGTATCAATTCACACTTGGGAACATTTTGTAAATAAATTCCTAGATTCTTTTCGAGATTGTGATTATGATGGACTGCATTTGGAACTTAAAAACTTATGCAAGCACAAAGGTGAGTCTATAAAAAAAATTATTATAAGATTTATATTAATTGCTTTTAAATTTCGAATTGATGACAAACCTTCTGATATATACTTAACGAAATGGTTTTTGTACCTTTTCTCTCTTCCTTCTATACTATTACATAATAATCATGATGAACATAGATAATATATTGATATGCATGCTACAATAGATATTGATGATAATTATTTTGAACATGTTATTTTATCTCATGATTTATACAATTATAATACTCAATTTTAGGGATGTAAAGGTGTCTCTACTCAAATCAATCCCAACCTTGAAATAATTTCAAATTTTCATAAACTCTCTATTAGTCATAAAAATAATAATTTACAATCCAAATTAGAAACCCAAATACTAAACATTAATACTAATGATCATTCCAAGACTAGAGAAGCATGAAGTATTTGATTATGTTTTCTCTAACAGTTATTTTTCTCTATACCATGACCTATATGTTTATTCTAATTCGCATGATGTTGACTCATTTCATTTGGTGGTTCCATAATATAGTCATTCAATTTTTGAAGATGAGGGAGCTATTTTGAATTAACATAATCATGAATTTTTAATTAGCCATTCAATTAAGCATGTTCAAAATGATAAAATAATGAATGATCACTTTAAGCATGACTCTATAAAATCACATGAATATATATATACAATTCATTTGATGATAACCACATTTCTGACTTGTATTGTATTATCGAAGAGCCTTTGGATGTTGATGATAGTGCGACACTTCACCTTATGGTGGTAGTTGTGCTTGATTCTCTAGTCGCTAACCGTAAAGAGGAATCTAAAGTACACGATGAAACATATCCTATACAACTATGTTATTATGAATTTTCATATTATTTTTCTTGAAAATCAAAATGAGCCCAATAGGGTAGAATAATTACCCATTCCTCAAAATAATTTCGTTATTTCAAATCAAAATCCTAATGAAGCATGTGATGATATTGAAAATTCCTTACAAATATTCAACTATATTCAATTTGATTCTAATGCTTCAATGATTCTTGTTTATAATATTTTTTTATGAATGAGTTCTCATGGTTGTGTAATAGCAATTTAAATTATGTAGATAAGACTAAATTTATTTTCAAATATTTTTATTTTTTATTTTTTATATATATATTAATTGTATTTAATGTGAATATGCATATAATATTTCACATTGGTATTATGAATATTTCAGTATTGATGTTTTAGTAGAAAAAGATTCATTAGTTGATCTGATTAATTTTCTTCAAGTTATTGAAAATTAAAAAAAAAAATAATGAAATAGTACAATTTCATATAACAACTATATTACATCATCGTGTTCTTTCTCTTAGAATCAATAAAGCCATGGATTTTAATAATCTTCCACAAGCTCCAATATTTGAGACTATTTCATATAATTCCTATTAGCTAAGTTATTCATCCATAAGTTCTACCCAATCTTTGACATTTTCCAACCCAAATTTAGTAATTCAATTGAATTTTGGTTGGAAGAATTATTTACGAAGGAATTTTTATTACATAATGATTTTTATGATAACATTAAAGCTTAGTTAGAGGAATATTTTAGCACTAAATTTCCTGTAAACAATAATTTTCTTATTTTACATATGTCAAATACACACACACACACACACAAGCTGAGTTGTGTGAGTGATGAGATGACTACACGCTTAACCTTTGGCTTGAGAAACCGCAACCCAGGGACATCTACGCCATCAAAATCACTTGAGGATCACAGCCAGTCTGGGCCACACCAGCCCTTAATATGGATGGATTTTTTCCCATAGAGTTTCGAACTAGTGACCTTCACATCACAGTGTTCCTTAACATTACACCCCATTACCATCTATTCTACACGACGTGGGATTTTTATAATTTATTTTTGGTTAAATTCTCATTGGAATTTTGGATGTGTATATCGTTGTAGGTTTGAAGCAACATGATTGGCCTCCATTGAAAGTTGTATTTTACATAGATTTAATTACAGATGTAGATTATGTTAGATTAGAAGTAGATGAATATGTTCGAATATGTTTCTATTTTTGCTTCTCTTCTGCCTTTTCTATTAATGTAGTTATGTCAAGTGGAGGATAAATTATCGACAAGGGGATGTGTACTTTACTCCTCTTTTGTTTATGTTTGATCTTGCTTAACATTTCTTTCTAAGTTCAATATTTTATTTTTTATTATCAATTTGCAATTGTAAGAACTTAGTTATGAAATGCCTAAAACATTAAGTAGGAATCCTTAAAGAGAATAAAAAGAGAGAATTTAATTTTAGGTTACTATCTTGTCATAATTGTACATATAACTAGGATTTATTTCATTTTGTTTAAGTAAAAGGTCTGATTTGCAACCATGCTATGTATTAGTAAAATAAATCTTTTACCATAATCGTCATTTAAAATAAAGGGCATGTGAAGACATATTAAATTATTGAATAGATTTAATAGGGATAAAAGTCCAAATTTACAATTCAACTTACCTTCAAGATCTAATCTCTCCTTTCTATTTTTTAACTATGGTTATTATATTTGTTTACACTTGTTGGGATTTTGATTATTGTAGATCTTAACTTAGGTCAGTTTCTGAGTATTTTTTTTCTTGAAACTTCTTAGTCTTTCAAATTTATACTCCGTTATGATGTTTTTGTTTCCTTGAAGTTATGAAAATGGGTTGTAACCCTCAACAAATAAATGATAGCATGTGGGGTATTCTTAAGTTCGTGTCTAAAACTAAAACAGTTACATTTAACATCCATTTAAAGTTCAGTGGCTTACAAGTAAAATTTCTCTACTTATGGTGGAAATCCTTTATTAATATGAATTGATCTCTATAAAACTAATACGTTTACCCTTTAGATTTCTTTCAACTTTCTTCTTCTTTGCCCTGTTCATCTCACATTAAAATCATTTATATCTAGAATGATTGATGGAAGAAATACCTTAAGCTAAACTTTGAAAGTAAGTAAACTACCAAGCAAATATAAGTAATTCTCATATCACCCTACTTCTGTTTGCCTAAATTGCAAATAAAAGCAAATTCAAATATTTTCATAAATTTGAAAGATGATTTTAAAATCTAACAAAAGGAAGCTGAAATCATCATAAGGTGGGAGGTGTACAAGTAAACCCATCGAGGTTATGGACGCTCGCTAGCAGTGGGGCCATGCTTGTATGGTGTTAAGGCAAGTTTATCGGGGTCATGCACAATCACGAGCATTGAAGCAATGTTGGGTTAAAGGGAAATAAGGAACACACATATGAAACGATTTACTTACTCAAGGTGAAGGCCCCAAGTCACGCTCTGCATCAAATTTTCATAAATTAAATGCTAAAGAAAATTAAACCTACAAATTGGCTTGAAGAAGTAATATATTAATCACCCAATGTTCGTGATTAGTGAAACTATTTGTTAAATTCGTAAAAATAAGATAGTTTCCATTAAAAAAAAAAAGAGATATATCTTTACAATCATCAAAATTCTCCTCAATATTAAATATGAATAAATCTTTTAGTTAATATGAAACATGCATAAGATACTTCGCCAAAAATGTCACCATTTATTGTGATATATACAACAATGCCCATTTCATTCTCAAATAAAGGGAGGCCCTTCTAAATTTTCTTGTTTTGGCTTACTTATTCCTGGTTTAGGAATAGCTCTCAATTATTTTTCAATATTTCAGTCAAGTTTGAATCTTTTATGTTTACCTTTTAATATTTGGATTACATTAATGTTGGATGGTTAAACGAGATTCACAAAAACCTACCCCTCATATGTCCACTTTGTCATGAAATAATATTTTCGATGAGCTTCACGAATCCTCAGATAAGCGATTGTATGCATTCCATCATTAACTAAACCATCCCTACCACCTTTTGCATTGTATTTCATTTTGATTTGGATTCACTCATCCGGTTTTCAGCCTTATTTAGCATGCCTTATATACTCTGCTCCCCTGCATGGTCAGATAACACATAATCAAAATAATCATTATAAATTGAGTTTAAGATTTAATAAAACAATTGTTTAGAAAATCCACCAATCTTGCATCACGTCCAAATATGAATATGTTCTTGTCTTGAACCCGGATTACGCCCGCTTGATCAAAATATCAAGATAAACAATGATTAATTAATTGCCAACACCAAATAATGAAATCTGGTATCCACGTTGTTGCTCTAGTTGACACCTTTTGCACTCACGAGACCCTGGATAGTCAGACGTTAACTTAGGGTGGTAATTAAATATAAACACGATTAAATGAAATATAAGAAATGTTAATTCTAATTAATCATGGATTACAGTGTAAAAATTGAATCCAGTGTTTGCTTCGAAGAGTTAAATTAAGTTTGAAAATCTCAATGAATCCCATATGCTTGGATTAGTGGCTTTATTCATTAGTCATTAAAGCATGAGGATACATGCATTCATACTGAAATGACTCCACAGACTGGCATATTAAAAATATTTATGAAGGAGATTACTCTCATTGACACAACACTCATTCTGAAATGACTCCACAGACTGGCATATTAAAAATATTTATGAAGGAGGTTACTCTCATTGACACAACACTCATTGATTTCCTCATAAAGATAAAATATTACCCCAAGTACTCATTGAAGCATTTTCCGCTCCTAATTATTACCATGTCACCTTGATACATCATTACCAAAAACCAAACAATTTCTCTGCAGCATTCTTGGTTAGTTTAGCGCATTAGCTTACAAATTTCTTATTTTTATAATCTATTAAGTATTTGCAGCACTCATTGTTGCTTAATTAGTGTGAGTAGGCAAAATGGAAAAGAAGGGGCGGTCTAAGAAGCTTAAGCTTATTATTAAAGAGGAGTTGAAGGAGAAAGATATAGTGGAAGAAATGAGTATGGAGGATAAAAACCTAAATACAACATTCTATAATGATACTACTTACAAAACATGAATGTAAGGCGCCATGTAATTCGAACACATTTTCAATTTCTTCGAAAACCAAATAGAAATCTTAAGAAGATCTAGGCTGTGATATAGACAATATATCAATACTCAGCAAATACGACTTCACAAGGTCACAACACCATGCTCCTATACTACGACATGGTACGATGGATCATTTCTCATCCAAATATTGAAATTTGCACCATTGTTAATGATGTTGTAAAAGTAGTTAGTTCTTCGTGGCTAGAGACTTTGCAAACAATATATAAATTAAATACCCCTAAGGTTTTCCTTAATGCTAATTATTTAACTGAATTTGAAAGTAAAGTGTTAATTAAGCATAAAATAGAGCTAACCAATGTATAAGGAAGTGGATTGTTGACTCACAAGGTTTCAAAACTAAAATGAATAAGCTATATCCTATTGGGATATTCAAATCCCCACACTCCTTGGTCATAGTTATGATTTTTAGATATATGGTGACCATAACCCAAACATTTTACAAAGGAATTGGTTCTTCTATTTCATGGAATTTTCCATAAGGCCAAGATATTTAATAGGGAAGATATCGTGTCCCATAATTTGACCAATGTAATTAAAGAAATATTATCTTCTTCACTAGGTTTTGGTCCACCCTTTTTCATGTCTGCCTATTTCCTAGATGTTATAGTAGCTATATCACCATTCTTTTTATTGAAATCGGTTTGGTCATAAAGGGAATAACCTGTTCCTCAATATTGTTATGTTATCTCTATGTCTTTGTATAAAAATCACATGTATGATATTTGTGATCGTTTTATGGAAACCTTATATCAATTGTTGCATGGTAGACCCCTTTTCAAAATTAGTAGTGATCTTAGTAATGCTTTCCAAGGCATTGGACATTGGTTTTTAGTAGAAAGGTTCACCTATTTCAAAATATTTGGTCATGGCACTACTCCCCACTTACTTCCCACCTTTATTCATGATAGATTGGCTCTGAGAGAAATAACTAACAAATTGACCATGCATGGAATAACCAAATTATTGTCTAAGAATTCTAAGAAGCTTCAGGAATTTTTCCGTATCAAATTCGATCTCTATTCCCTCCTTGATATAGGTCATGCAGTGGAGGAAGCAAAGGGTTTAAAATATGTTTGGTTTTATTCAATTCCTTTTTATAAATATAACCCTCACAAGATAGTGAATGCATATTGTTGGGTGCAACAATTTCACTTAAGCAAACTCCTCAACACGTAATTGTCAACCCGGGGGTTTCGTAACTTAGAGACGAAGCACAGAAAATGCTAGAAGTGGTATGATCTTTTCCTATTCCTATTCCTACTTCTTAATTGAAATATTGCAGAATCAAACAGAAGACAATTTCCAAGGCAATTGACACCAAAGAAATTCTAGTGTTGGAATGTAAAAGAATGGATTTGTGAGGAAATCAAGTAAAGGAACTTTCATAAAACTGAAAGCAATATTAAATGCTAAAATGAACTCTATGTTTATCTTCAGTATAGATGGTTGAAAGCTTAACAAGCGGGCCCTTGCAAAGATCTGCTTTCCAAATGATTTTCCTTCTACACTAAGAAATCGTTCTTGTACTCTTGCAATCGGCTTGCACTAGTGCAGGTACCGAGCTTATGTGAAAAAGTATATTTTACCTTCCTTACTGAAGACTTATGTCTTTGTGTAGGTGCTCTAAGACTTAAGGCTTAGAGCACTCTGTTCCTGTGACTAGACACCAACTCTTGCACATGGAAAAAGCTTCCTTCACCAAAGTTTCTAATTACTTTCGAAAGAATTAAAATACGTGCTAAAAAGAATTGCAATTGTAGGCTGAATTATGAGATAAATTACACACATAAAAATGAATGCTTTAATTGATTGATATTTGCAATGAAAATAAACTTCGCAAGGCATAAACAATTTTTAACAATCAAAGCATATATTCAAAGTAATTTGCATGCAATCGAACCATCTTTCGACAATTCACTTATAACGTTACAGATTACTTTTGATCCTTTCTCTTAAGTCGTGAGATGCAAGTATAAAGTGCGATGTTTATAATGACGTCCTTTCTTAATTCACGTAGTCATTCTTAGAACCTTCAAAACTCTGACTTTTAATGTTAAGAATTGTTACTTGAATTAATAATGCTTTACTTGCAAGAATAAATGAAATCGTAATCAGGAAAAGGAACGAAACACTTGCTGTGAAATAAATGAGTAAACCGGAGTGCAAAATCCCACATGCACTGGTGCAAGAAGAATATTCCTGCATGATCCGAGTGGAAGCAAACTAAGGAGGAAATTGCAGGAAAGGAATTCACTTAATTCAAACTTCCACACACGGATCCATTCACGCTTTTACCATGGAATGAATTTTTCTCAGAACTCAGAAACAAAAATAATAATGATTCAAACAACACATCTGCAAATAAATAAATACACACACGAAACTTTTAAATGACGAAAGCAAAAGGGTAAACGAGTTGGGTTGGCTGGGCCCTAGCCAACCAGCTCATTTCCCGTTTAGGAAACAAAACGATTCAACACTTAATCAATGCATAAACAAGATTTAAGCACAACATGAAGAAATCATGGCGTAGTTCCTTGTATTAACTTCGATCAGAAAACATACATTATAATTCGAGTCCAGCTTAGAACGAGGGTGATACGAAATTACAAAGTAAAAAAAATTACAATCTCTTGATATCGGTAAATTGTCTCTACCTAAGATCTATATTATATACAGTCTTTCGGCCTATAGCCACAATCTGCTAATTACAAAGTCATTTCCAATTCAAGCCTTTTGGCTGAATGGATTAACAAACAACATTACAAAATCGGCTAATGGTTATAACAAGGTATGAGCTTTGCTGGTCGTAGACCATATCTTTGGAAAATAACCCTAATTATACTCCGCCTATATCCATATTCAGATATTCCACACCCAAACTAAGAGACGTGGATCAAAACGTCCGCGTGGAATGATGAATTGTTGCGGAGATCACAGAGAAATATTTGTTGGCGGTGCAGGAATCTGCCTGCACTGGATCACGCTACATAATAATTAACACTTAGTTTTTCAATTACTTTTAGGAAGGTAATCACAAGTTACAATAAATACTTAAAATCATGAAATCTATGTAAAATAATTAATTAAGCACCTAATAACCCTTAATTATGAAATATGAAGTATATGTTGGAATAGACGATTATCTTGGACTAGTACAGGAATGACAAGGTTTATAGAGATGAAACAGAGGCTAATGGTTATAGGAAGGGGGTATAAATAGGGAATTTTGGCACACCAACATCCTCCCATCCCTAATCTATTGTGTGTCCTCACACAACGTTTTACCCGCTGCAAAAAATCTTCAAAAATGGGGGCCATCTTTCAATCCTGCACTTCAATGTTGATTCCAGCTTTCACTACCTTTGTATTTTTACCTCAGGCTTTCTTTAGTTGTTTGGTCACCTTCTTGAGGCACTTGTATCATTTAGAAGTCCGAAACTTCCATATTATCACTTTCCGTTTTTTTTCTTCGACCTCTGCGACCGACCCTACCTGGCCTTGCTTTTGCCAATTTTTCTCCTTCATGACCTGGTTCCAAGCCTTCGGGTCATGAACTTGTTGTTCCAATTATACTATCTGGTTATTGAGGTAGAGGGTAGAGGTCTCTGTTCCCATCTCCTCTGGTGTGAATGCCTTCTCTGTAATGGGCTTAAAGCAAGTCCTGTCATTTCCAATATCAAAATCGCCAAGGGTTTATGTGCTAGGGATTTCCATGTCACTGAGGGTTTCAGTACCCTCCACATCCTTTTTTCCAAGGGCTTCAGTACCTTGTGCACCAAATTCATCAGGGACTTTAGTGCCCTGTTCCTCCAACTTGTCAGGGATTTCAGTACCCTGCTTATTCAAACCATCTGGGACTTCAGTACGCTGTTCATGAAAATTTTCAAGGGTCTCTATGTACTACGCCTCATCATATTTTTTACCCTCTGCCTAATTTTCTCTTGCACCCAGTGTCATCTTTTGTCTTTTTAACTTGTGGATGAAGGCCGACAAAGATATGTCATCCTCCCTCTCCACATTCTCTTCATTCACCATGGTGTGAGCTATTGCATCTACAATAACTGAAAGGATATTATCTCTAGGTGAAAACTGGGGTGATTCATCGATCACAATTAGAGAGATCGACCGATGCTGACTTGTCCCTGGAGAGACATTTTTCTTCTTGGTCGGGTTTCTGGTCACTCTTTTCTTTAACGAGGGTGGAGCGTCTTCGACATACTTCTTTTCTACTTGCACTGGCTTGATTCTACTCTTTTTCTTGGGAGAGGACAATGTCTCTGCCTTCCTTTCTTGCTTGAACTCATGCCAGCAGACTTCCCTGTACTCCTTGCCCGAAAATATTTCAGGAATGCCTTCCAGGTCACTCCCTTTTCTTCCAACATTTTCTTAACGAGGATTGTGATGAGCCCATGATGATATAACTTATGTAAAACTTGTCTTGCATCCCCACTCTGTACACCTTTCACCATATTCTCGAGACTTCAGAGCAGGTAGTAGGGAAAATTAATAAGTTTCCTTGACTCAAAGTGCAACAATAACCAAAGGTAATATACAAACGTTAAGGAATAACACCCCTCACAAGTTAGGAACTTCTGTAAAATGAAGAGGAGGTCTCGCCATTTTCTAATCATGGAGCTGAAAGAAGCCCCTTCTTCCAATCAACTTTGAGCTTTCTGTCTACCACAAACTGACACCATCATTTATTTTCAAGCCGCTCCTTTTTGAACCACTGTTCCCATGTAGTTGGCAAGCCTGTAGCTCGCATGATGGACTCCTCCGTGACTTCCAATTCTAATGAGCCAATTCTAGCTCGGCCTCCTTCAAACGTCTTCACAAACTCCAGAACCACGGCCATGTCGAAGCCATCAAACTTCTGCAAAAATTAAAGGTACCCAGATTCTTGCAATAGTGCAAGACTGTTCCGGTATTTTGCGGTCTATTCTATCTCCCTCAAGGATGATAGCTCATTTCTTACAGGTGCCATATTTGAATCCGTCTCAATTCCTTGTCACAACCTCAAAAGGATTTCATAGTGAGAAGTATCAAAGGTTGTTGAGAATTTTATGCCAGAGGTTCATCCATCCACCATCTTTTCGGTCCCATCCATCCAATCATGTTTAATGATTAAAAATTACTCCTCGAATCAGATGCATACACCTATCACTCTGCTACGGGCAAGCAATAATAATTGGATGTGGCGGAGGCTTATATGACAGTGGTGTAACGGTCATGGATGATCGGGTTATGAGGTAAGATAATGATGAACAAGTGATGGAGGATCCTTTCAAAGGGGATAAGTATGTGATTTCGGAAAATTTCTACTATCCCATGTTTTTACCTCATAATTCAATTAAGACATATTTCAGTGCTTATTATTAATATTATATTTCAAAACCCAATATATCTTCCACTTTAAAAAATTTCCCTAAGTCAGTAAATGATAAAATAAAGTATTAATTAAAAAATACAATGCTATGATCTATCAGTGCAGTAATCATTCATGTGCAGAGAAGTAAAATTCCATAGGCATTTTGTATGAAGCACTCCTGTACTGTGTTAAAATTGTTTTACACTGTGCTTTCATAGCAGGCCGTGTTCTTGCACTAATTGTGCCTGCACTGATCCTGCTTGTACTGCACTGTGTTTTCACTGAGCCTACTTGCACTGCATGTTTTTGCACCAGGGAATCTAACAAAATAAAAAATTCTAATAGAACACAATTCTTCAACTGGACTTAAAAAAAATCCTGAATATACAAGAAAAGTTTTATTTTCCATCGTTTGGTGTTTCATGAGCACGCCTTCTGGATTGACTGCATCAAATCCTGCAATCAATTTATGAGGGAATAAAGAAGTGGGAAGGGGGTAATTTTCAGAATGGGAAGGAACATTACAACAGGGATTCCAAGAATAATATCACCAAGGGGGATAAGCGAAATAGGATGTGGAAAAAATTCGAGGCAGAAATAGGGATTTTATGAAATCGGGTAAGGGTAGTTTCCTTATAAGAAAGAGGGTAATTCATTATGGGATTTAAGAAAAGAAAGTTAGTGGGAATTTACATAATGGGACATAGAAGAAAGGTGAAATTTTTACCTGAAAATTTTCCTACACTGGTGCCGGAAAATAAATGTAGCGGGAATTAAGTGTTACTTGGAGAAAAATTTCCATGCTAGTTATCCCAAACTCGGATAAGGGCTTGGTTCTTTGAACCTACTTCTTCTTGGTGATAGTCAGTGTTAGACTCCTGTATTTTTACAGTATCACGAGGTGACTATTTATCTCTTATATTTTTCATGCTGAAAACAATATTCCCTGACTATCATTTATTTTCAGAAATCTCACTGCCTTCATTATTTTCCATTTAACCTCTCTATTATCCCTCATTTTACCTTTTTTGACATTACCATGCTCTGAAATCCCATGTTAACCCTAATATCCCCAAAATACCCCTTTCCTATTGCTAAACCCCTCCCCTTGACTCATCCCCCTTTCTTTTCATTAAAAACAAGGTGAAAACCCATTTTTTCATTGCTTTTAAAATATTATTAGCCCCGGGTCCCACTTTGATAAACATTGTTTATTAAATTACTTGACTCCGTTATGATAAAAACCTGACCCCTATCATTATTAAAACCCCGCCTTCCATTTTCATTTACCCTCCACTCTTAATATTTTTCCTGGGCCCCGCGTTATGTTTAACCCGCCACTTTATTTAAACCTCGACCCCACCATATCATCCCGAACCATGATTGATCCATGCCCGACCACCGTCCGATCCCCCATCTCCTAATCTGACGGCCCTCGCTCCATATCGCAACCCCAAATTCCCGATGATTAAAACCTTCGGAGGGTTGCGAAATGGGCGGTTTCACAACCCTCCCTTCCTCCACGTGACGCCTCTTTGTTTCATCAGATCCCATCAAAAAATACCGCCTAACCTCTTAAGCACCGTGTGATGAACAGGAAACCGCCTCTACACCATGAAACGAAACCACTGACCATTCGAAATTCTATGAGCTCTGTGCTATTGCGATAAGCCCCCGAACCACTATGATAACCCCTGCGATGTGTCTAAAAGATCTAGAAGCCATTACTAGACGCAAAAATTGAAAAACCTTCTATCCAGACTCATTCTAGAGTTTTCCCCAAAGTTCCTTCAAGCCATCGCTCATTTTCCCTGCCGACCTGCGTTTTATTAATGATCGTTTTAAATTTTTTAGGTGATCTGCATATCAGAATATGGGGTAAACAAATCTCAGGTGTATTTCTAGAGAGTTGTTTAATCCAGACTCTCTGGATTTCTACAGAGGATCAGGAGTGGAAGAATAACCAAAAGCAACAATGGATCATGATTATTAAGGATCATAAAATTACTCCAAAGACAATGAGGTTTATTCAATTTAAATGACAGTGAAAGGTAAAGAAGATAAACAAAGTAGTCAGGGATAAAGATGAATATAGATAAAATGCAAAGTTAAAGAACAGAGTTAAGGAAAAGGCAAACAAAGAAAGGTTAACGATAAAAACAGTTAAAGGATAGAGTTAAGAAGAAAGCATATAAAACAGTAAGGTAAAGGAATAATTTACAGTGACAGCAGAGGAAGTAAAGAGATTATGCAGATAAAGACATATTAAAGATTAAAGGACAAATCAAAGAAGAAAATCAATGAGGAATACAAAGCCAAATGTCAAGGCCATTCATCATTTACCTCTTGACAACCTTGTTGGCCACCTCCAGCTTAATTTTGATTGAATGAAAACCACCAAAGTCAATATTACAGTCACAGATATTTTAGCATCATTTAAGAAAGTTATTGTAAAATTTAATTCTACAAGCAGTTGGTCAAAGATATTTTAAAGTCAGCTCAGGAGTTAATTTGAAAGTTATTAATGTTAGAATAGGTCTGTCAAAGATACTTTTGGCATGGGCCTTGCATGGTATCAGTTGTCAAAAATTCATTTACTCTCTATTAAATGAAAATATGATACCCTAGGCTAGGGCAAACTCCTCTGTTGCAGTTAAATACTGCATGTATCGTTCATTATTGTTGTTGGTTGGTTGTTGAGCTGGACTTTGTTTAGACTCTGAGTCGCTAAGACTATTGCACTAGAGCACTGTAACTATTTTTGAGTTGGACATCAGTAATACAAGCACTTTCACAGGATCCTTCAACTATGTTAATGTTTTCCCTATGTTTTCCATATTGTACATCGATTTCTTTGATAATAGAACAAGAAATGTTAGATTGAGATATGTTGTTTGAGCACCTTAACTATTATCTTAATGTTTTCCTCTGAAAGTAAAACTAAATAATTCTTAACTGCTCTTTAGTATTACTGGACTGTTGTTTTAAGGTTCCTTTGTGAATTATAGCTAAATAATTCTTAAATTCTCTTTAGTTTTACCAAACAGTTGTCTTAAAGCTTTTCTCTGAAGTTTAGTTAAAGAATTCTTAACTGCTCTTTAATTTCACTGAACTGTTATCTTAAGTGTTTTTTTCTCTAAAAAGACCTGAATGTATAATTCAGAGATTTTCTGCTCTGCATTTATGTTAAAGTATAGTTGAATGATTCTTAATTTCCCTTTAGCCTTACTGAACTTACAAGTTTTCTGGCATTTCATATTCATCTTGCCAAAGAGATCCATTTGATATAGATAGCTTTCCCTGTAAAAACCCTTGAAAAATTGACGTACAACTTAGCCCTTTTATGATTCCATAGCCCAATGGATTAAGCTTCCCACATTTTCTATCTATCCAATCAAACAAACAACCCCAACCTTTATAACTAGCCTAAAATAAAAAAATATAACCATAAAGCTAAATCAGTTAATCATAAAAAAGAAGAGAGAGCCCTCTCTGAGCCTAGGAAGGCTAGGTCCTGGACTCCAAATTGGTTTGTTGTGGTTCTCTGCTATTTGTTATTGCCAATCTTACAAATTACAAGGAGCTAACATAATGGCGACCATACTAGGGGAGTTATTGAGAAAACCTAGTATTATCAAAACTCAAATGAAAACCCAGTCAAAATACTATGTGAATAAAGTATTTTTCTTCACAGATTGGTTTGTTTTTTAGCTATTTTATAAAACTTTCAACCTCTTTGCACCTTGGGTCTAAGTTCTGGCTTCTCGAATAATCTGTACCAGATCCCATCCTGACCTAAACCCTTCTACAATAGTTGACAATCCAGAGAAAATCCTAAGGAAAACTTCTAGATTTGAGAGTTAAAATGTTAGCAAGCCTATTCACAAGGAAATTTCCTTGCCTGAAAACCTTAGAAACTTGCAAGATATCCAATTCCACTCACACCTTGAACAAATCTTGTTTAGGACTAAATCCCAGAGTTGGATAACCCAGATAGTTTTGGACCCATCCATCTTACAACAGAGTCTTGTTATAGAAGTCTCTACCCCCATTCATACACCCATTGTTCACCTTCCTCCATTCAACCCTCCACCCCCTTTTATCAACCCCCCACTTATTAACCCCCCTTTTTTAAATCAAATACTAGCCATGGCATCTTAGTATGCCCCATTAGTCCTACCATTGCCTTTAGTACCTCTACCATAAGCCTATCTGTCCAAAATCCCCCTATTTGATTAAAGTAGTTCTACAACTGCTCAACAACATGTGGATATGATGAATGAATATTTTGATCGACAAGAGATAGATGATGAAACTATTAAGATAAGAATGTTTTCCCAAAGCTTAGGGGGAGAAGCAAGAAAATGGTTTAAATGCCTGGCCCCTAATAGTATACATGACCTCCCTACTTTTCACCAACTATTCCTGAATAAATGGGAAGTCATGAAAAATCCTCTCCAGATCTTATCAGAATATGAAAACATCACAAGAAACATTAGAGATAGTGTCCAAGATTAATGCACTAGGTTCAACAGTGTATATAATTCTATCCCTCCTCACATGAAACCCCCACAAGGCCTAGCCTTAATAAAATTTCCAGATGGTTTTGACCCAGAGATGGCTTATCAACTAAGAGAGAGAGAGACCCTCCTACATTAGCAGACATGCAGAGGGGTGCAGTAAGTGTGGAAGCAAATCTGATTGCCAAAAGGGCTAGAATGAAAAATTAAAAGAGAGTCACATATAGGGAAGAGGTTGTAGCCTCCACATTTGATACTAAGATTGATAACCTTATTAGAACCATGGAGAGGATGATGGAGAGGATCAACCTAAATGAGAGAGCCTTCCCCAGAGAAAACCAAACAGCTCCTCAGAATAGAAACCAAAACCAAAATCATAACTTTAGGAGAAACCCCCCTCAAATAAGACAAAGGGAACAGAGAGGACCTGACCATCAAATCAGGCCTCCTTTCCAAGAAAACTATGCTGATGAGGATGAGTGGGTGATTGAATAACTAGAAGACAGTCAAATTAATCTAATGGGAGTTAATAATGAGGATACTATTTTCCTCACCGAGGAAGAGCAAGGCATATTTTATCCAACTCAAATTGAAGAAGAATGCCAAGAATCTGAGGATTATAAACAAGGATTCAAAAATGATATCATGGAAGTGCATAAAAAATATGACCTCAGAAGAAATAAAGTTCAAGACATTCCCAAGAGAAATAATTCTGAAAATTCTGCTAAAAAGGCCCCTAAAACTGATCCTAAAATGACAATAGAAAGCTCAAATAAAACGGTTAAAAGTTCTAATAAAAATAAAAACAAAAACAATCTAGAGAGAGACACTATTAAATCAACTATCAGCCCTAACAAAACTAATTCAGCTTATATCCCTAATGTAAATCAGTAATCTAAAGTTGTTGCAACAATAATGTTCGATAAAATTGATTCAAATCTGCCAAAAACACAGACACCATTTAGTATTGAGAATGAAATTTCCAAGATAAAGATCTCCATACCTCTCACTGAATTAGTAGGTCAAGATGTATATGGATCCCAAGTTTTGAAAGCACTAAACATAGGAGAAAATACTGATACTGTGAATTTGAATTATGACAAACCTGAGCTTTTGTTTGGACCTGAAGTCGAAGGGAAATTCCAAGAGGGAAGTGTGCCCCCATTTTATGTCACTTTGAATATTCATCATAAAATCCTCCATAATGCCATGTTAGATTCAGGAGCATCTCATAACCTCATGCCAAAGGTAATTATGGAAAAACTGGGCCTTGAGATAACTAGACCATACACAGATCTGTACTCTTTTGACTCTAGTAGAGATAAATATCTATGCTTGATCAAAGATCTCTATGTTACTTTAGCCCAGATACTAGCCAAAAGTCTAGTAATGGATATTGTGGTGGCTAACATTCTCCCTAAATATAGCATGCTTCTATCACGCTCATGGGGAGCCAAGCTTCAAGGCACGCTCAAATGGATATGACTTATGCTACCATACCAGTCTTTAGTCAACCTAGGAGACTGTATAGGGAAACTCATATGAAATACATGGTGAGCAGTCAAGAAAAGCCTAATAACTCCCCTCTCTACTATGTCCACTCAGACCTTGATTCATTTATCCTTTACAATGATGAAAAATTAATTAACAAGTAGCAGTTAATGAAAAAAAAACTAAAAATTAAGAAGAAAAGGAAGAACAGTTAGACCAAATAGAAAAGAAAAACACAAATCTGAACCTGAACCTCTTTGGAGCATGAGCTTTGATGGTTCTTGTTATCACAAAATCAAACCTGATGGGCTGCTCATCAAGTAAACCTTGTGTAACTTTTTCAGACCAATCTTTTGGCTGAGGCTTAGCCTCCTCAACCTGATAGGGCTCTCTCAAAGGTTTATGATTTTTGATTAATGGATAGATGGATAAATCTAAGGTAAAAATATAAAATGATATGACTGGTTGTATCACAGATTCACAAACATTCATTGGGCTATGGAGTCAAAATAATCTTCAACAAAACAACACAATCTATTAAGCATGGAAGTCAAGGAATTTGGAGTCTAAGTCAATGAGGAAAACAATAACACAGTGAAATACACAGTCCATTTGCATATGAAGGAAGTTAGAACATTGTCAAATGAATTCTAAGTATCACATACAAATACCATTGCAAATAGAGATATTGAAGAAGTCCATTAGAACAATAATGAACATAAACTCCTTATGAATCTTGAGTTGTCACAACAGATCTCTGTATTAAGTGAAGAAGAAGTAGTGACATACAATAACACACAGTCTTTGCTAATAAAAACTCCCCAACCCTTATGAATTCGACCTCATGCTCTATATGAAGCATTTACAATATATGATCCTTTGATCCTCCACTAGAAAATTCGAATTCACTTACTTTGACACCTTTCCTAATCTTAAACATGCCATTAATTACAAAATGACAGCTATACTGCCTTTGAAAAGTCCTAATTCTAATAGGAGTGAAACTCCTAAATATGCTTGCAACAACCTTATCTAAACTTTAATTCTTCCTTTGACAGTTGCAATCCCATGTATTTTAACTTTTATGATGTCTCCACCTTTGATGTAATCCTGCTGATGATGAAAAAAACTGTCCTAGAAATCAGGAGACGAGTTTCCTGTTTTTTTAGCCCTTAACTTCCATTTTCATCTTCGAGCACTTGTGATCATTGATAGATCAGTTTTACATGTATCATATTTTCCAATCATTGCTTTGAATCCTTTAATATTCCACCTGTGCAGAAAAACATCTACGAAATAACATAAAAGGATAAGAAATAGGTCTGCGCTACGAAAGTAGCCTGTTTTCGTAATGCAGTTTGTAGGTCATTGTGAAACTTTTCCTTTAATCATTTTTTCTCCTATTTTATTCATTTGAACCTTCACATACAATCTCCATGCTTCCACTAGCAAAATTTAAAGCCAAAACTTATCATTCTTCCCTCCAAAATTCATATGAAAAAGTGCAAAAAGACATCTTCGGCAGTTTCATAGCGCGCTACGAAACTGATGTGAAAGTTGATTTTGACACAGTCTTCTAAACAGTATTCAAAATTTTCAATTTGGGGATGCTTATACCTTATAAGTGCTGATATTATTTCAAAACATATAACTTATCTTCAAAAAGATGATTTTCACAAAACTTTATCTTCACCTTAATGAAAGACTGATTTAAAATTTATCATTTTTCTGCACTGTTTCATTACCCTGTTTCACTATTTCTTTATCTTTTCTTGAGATCTTGTTAGCTAAATCTCCAAGTCTTCAACCTATCTCTTTAACTTTCTATTGCTGGCCCTCAAATGAGCATTCATAACTCTCAAAAATTTTGCTTCTTTTATGGCTGGTACAGTCCAAGTGAAAAATTGTTCCTCACTGCTAGGAATTTCTGCTCTAGAAACCTTTTCACCTTCCCAAAGGGCTTTTATCCTTTTGAAAATTGCTTTTTCAATAGCATGCTTTCTAGCTCTCTTCTTTAACCTAGGAATTTCATGATTAGCCGAATTTAACTTTTCCTCCATCTCTTCATAATTGATTTTTGCTGTTTGTGTTGAGAATACTCTGTGTTTGGCTTTTTATGATACAGGTGAAGAAAGATCTATTAATTCTTCACAAACAGTAGGTGCTTCATCATTTTTCTCCAGCTCAACATTAAGTTATATCCTCTTTGAGTGTTTGGTTACATGCTTCCTAGCCTTGAAGACAAATGTTGCATCTTCATCATTGAACTTCAATTTTTTGGATGACTTCATCTTTTCCTGTTTACCTTCATCATTTTTTATGAATTCAGCTTGTACTAAAGGAGACTCTTCTATGTCTATTGCTTTCAAGATATCATGTAAGTTCCCCTTTAAACCTGGACTGTCACTTGTTTCTGAAAACACTTCTTTCCCTTTTTCTTTTGCAACTTGACTTCTAGTCAGTCTCTGTTTAACTTGTTTATGACCTGATTGTTTCTGTGTAATTTCTTCAATTTCATCTAACCTTTGTTTTGGAGGTTGAGAATTTTCTTCAATGACAATTGATGTCTTTCCTAGCTGTTCTTTCAATTTTTTGCTAGGTTTTAACTTTACAAACCTTTTTGTCCTTTGTTGAGATTGCAACAAGATGATGATCTTAGTGAAAAGAGTCGCCTTCACTAAGTGGGCCCAGAGGCTATTTTTGGCGCAAGTCTATTTTTAGACATGTCGATCATATTATATGAGTTGTAGGATGATATTTTTGGATGGTTGGTCAAGTTGGAAAAATAGATGGACTTCTATTTTTAGACATATTGGGCGGAATCTATTTTTAGATTGCTAGTCTAACTATATATATGTCGAATATTATTAGCTCTTAATAATATTTGGACTCTAAATATTATCTTATTCGCTTGGAGCACTTCAGTTAAGTGCACAGATGTGGCACAGGAGCTGACAGAAGGAATTACGCTATTCCTAAGGGTTAAGTGGAGCTATTTCATGGAGACTTCAGTTAGAACTCATGTGACAAAGTTTGATGGAGTTATTGAGGTAGTTGGTGGAGTTGTGTTCAATTTAACTTAGTTAAACATAGTTGAGCTAGTTGTATCTAGTCTAACTGATTGATACACTAGTGAGAGTGGTGTGAATTAATTATTAATTAATTCACTAATTATTAACTCATTAATCAACTAAAGAATACATCAGTTAACTACAGTGCATGGATAGTTTCAGTGGAGACCAGTGAAGAGGTAGGTGAAAGAGCAGTGTGACTATCAGTTGTGACTATAGTGTTGCATGATTTGCAACACACGGTGGTTGGAGATGCCAATGAGGATTTCATGAGCAAGGCTGGACCAATTCGAGTTCATTCAGAGCCATTCTTCAGCACTGATTGCGCAGTAGAGGCAGGCTAGCAGGTGGCAGAGATTGGAGCATGAGATTTGCTAGATCGGACCTGATTAGTGTGTAGCAATTGGAGATTGTACTGAGAGCTTGTGAGGAGCTTTGTATGATGATTGTTACATGATCTCTATGAAATATAATATACAGATAGTTGGGGGTTTTCAGCTTTAAGCTTTCCCATAAATTACTGTGTTCATATGTGTGAATTTTTATGGTTTTAATGTGTGCATGCAATTGATTTTATTTCCGCAAGTAATGATCAATAGTAGAAGAGATTCTGTATTGTGCATGAAGTCAAATAGTGTGTGATAAAAATAATCTTGGATGTATAACATATCAGTTATATAATTTCTACATGGTATCAGAGCAGTATTGATCATTGGAGAAATTTCAAAGCATTGAAGTGGTTGAGTTTTGTGCTGGTGGAATTCGAATTTGCAGTAGTGTTTTCTTGGTGTCGAAGTTGAGATGTCTTTCAAAAAATTGTGATTGGAGTATGCCCTTGAGGGAAGCTCGAATTATATTTCATGGAAGGATAGGATGGAGGCAGTGCTGGAGGAAAATGGGTTGAAGGAGTTCATAGATGCAGAAATTCCAAAACCTGCTTCTAGCGATGCTGCCGCACTTGATGCATGGCAAAAGAAGACAACAAAATGTCGAAGGATTCTGTTGGAAGGTGTGAAGGATCACATAGTGTCCAACCTTCATGGTAAAGCTTCTCCATTCTTGATGTGGAAATATTTGACAGATTTTTTCCAAAGCAAGAGCGACCAAAGGAAGTTGGCGCTCAAGGATAAACTCAGGAACATAAAAATGGAGAAAGGCGAAAGTATACCCAAGTACCTCACAAAGTTTGTCCAGTGCAGGGATGAGCTGTGAAGTGTGGGGGTTACTGTAGATGATGAGGAATTGGTGAGCTTAGCTCTCCTTGGGCTTCCAAAAAGTTGGCATTCCTATCAGAACTCTGTCAATGGTCAGGAGAAACTGCCAGGATGGGAGTGACTTTGGTCAGATCTTGTGCAAGAGGAGATAAGGCAGAGTACCAGGGACGAATCTTCATTGAAGAATGAAGATGAAGAAAATTGCACTTTGGCTGCCAAAGCAAGGAAGGGGAAGAGCAAGAAGAATGCTTCTCAATCTGGTGCGAAAGGCAAGAAGTAGGACATGTCCAAGGTGAAGTGCTTTCACTATCACCAACATGGAAATTACGCCACTAATTGTCCATAGAAGAAGAAAAATAATTAGGTTGCTGGATCTGCAGCTGGAGAGGCTTTAGCCTCACAATTTGAGCTGGATTTTTTGCTGATCACATGCTTGGTCTCAAGTATGATGGGTTCAGTGTGGTTTCTTGATAGTGGTGCGTATTTTCACATGATCGGAGACAAAGATTTGTTTATTTATCTAGATGAGAAAGATCTTGGAGTGCACATCGAGATGGGCGATGATGGTGGATACAGTGCGACTGGTATCAGGACCATTTCCTTTGAGAGGGAGTCTGGTAAACCCTTCTTATTGAAGGAAGTCATGCATGTTCCAGGATTGAAGAAGAATCTTGTCTCTGTGGCGATGTTGGAAGACAAGGGATATGATGTTGTCTTTAGTGAGGGAAAGACTTTCCTGCGTAGTAAGGCAACTGGTGAAACCTGGAGGATAGGAGTTCGAGTTAAGAACCTTTATCAGTTGCAGGTAGATGGCTGCGCAGAAATGGCAGGCAAGGCAGAAGGAGTGGTGAGTTGGGATGAGGGTGAGCTATGGCACAGGAGATTGGGCCATCTTCACCATGGTGCTTTGAAAAATTTGCAGTAGATTTCTACTGGGCTTCCCAAGGGTACACTTGTGCAGTCAGATCAATGCAAGGGATGTACTTTGGGAAAATTTGTGAAAGCCACCTTTCACGAGAAGGATAGTTGCACCACAATGATCCTTGAGAGAATTCACACAAACGCGTGTCGACATTTCTCAGTTTCTTTGACAGCAAAGCACAGGTACTATGTGATCTTTGTTGATGAATTTTCTCAGAAGTGCTGGATCTTCATCATGCAGAAGAAGAGCGAGACATTCTCAAAGTTCTGTGAGTTTAAGGCACTGGTTGAGAAATATTCAGGGAAGTAGGTGAAGGCTCTTAGGAGCGACAATGGTGGTGAATTCATCTTTGGTGAATTCAAAGACTTTTGCAGCGTATAAGGAATTCGAAGAGAGATCATAGTGCCTCATAACCCATAGCAGAATGGGGTCGCTGAGCGGAAGAACATAACAATCATGGGTGCTGCACGGACGATGTTGCATGATCAGGGCCTTCCCATACACTTATGGGTTGAGGCATGCAATACTGTGGTATATGTGCAAAACCGTTGTCCTCATAGGATACTTTGCATGAGTACACCCGAGGAGGCATTTTATGGTAAGAGGCCTGATATTTCTCATTTGAAGATTTTTGGCTCACTTGTTTACATTCATGTGACGAAGTATGCCAGGAAGAAGCTGGAGCCGACCGTAGAGGTTGGGATATTTTTGGGGTACACTGATACACCCCACAACTATCGTGTGTATTTGCTAGACAGTCGGAAGATTGTTGTGCGACGGGATATCAAATTTCATGAGGAGAAAGCCATGAAGTGTTTGCTTGAGAGGGAGCCACACTTGCATGCAGATGAGGAGCTATTAGTTCCTAAGGATGAGCCTCAGAACGTGGATCAGCCACAAGAGGAGGTTCATGGAGTGGAAGAAACCACTCATGCAATGCCAACCATTAGAGGGCGGAAGCGCACTACATAAGTTGAGCGACTGAATCTTGATGCAGAGAATATTGTAGGAGCACCTACATCACAGCGCAGACAGAGACAGTCACCTGATCGATATACTAGATACATGGCTCTGATGAGCAAGTGTATCGTGACAGAAACATCCTCTTTCAAGGAAGATGTGGAGGACCCTGCATGGGTAGATGCCATGGTGGAAGAGTATGATTCGATTGTCAGAAATAGTGCATGGGAGATTGTCCCAAGGCCTGAAGGGAAATCAGTGGTAGGTTTGAGATGGATCTACAAAGTGAAGCAAGCAGATGATGGGAGTGTGGAGAAGTACAAGGCAATATTTGTTGCCTGAGGCTTCTTATAGATTGAGGGGATTGATTATGAGGAAACCTTTGCACCTGTCGCAAGGTATTCTTCCATACGGATGATTCTTACTCTCTCAGTGCATATGGGGTGGCACATTCATCAGATGGATGTGAATACTGCGTTCCTCAACGTAATCATTGAGGATGAGGTGTACATAGAGCAGCTCGAAGGTTTCAAGATCTTCAGCAGCGAGTCGCATGTGTGTAGGCTCAAAAGAGCGTTGTATGGGTTGAAACAAGAACCTTGTGCTTGGTACACATGGATAGACAATTATTTCACTGGAAATGGATTCTCCAAGAGTGAGGTGGATCCGAACCTATACCAGATTGTAGTGGAGGGTAAGTTGCTAATCATTGTACTTTATGTAGATGATTTGATTCTGATAGGTGATGAACTGTTGATATACTCATGCAAGGCTGATCTTGTAAAGGAGTTTGAGATGAAGGACTTGGGCCTCCTTCATTATTTCCTAGGATTGGAAATTTTGCAACGCAGTGATGGATTGTTTGTGTCTCAAGGCAAGTATGCCTAGGAGATACTGGAGAAGTTCAACATGCATGGCTGCAAGCCTATTGACACTCCTCTTCCTGGTGGATGGAGCAAAGAGGATGCTACATCGGAAGAGGTAGTGGATTCCACTGTTTACCGATAGTTGGTGGGGTCACTTATGTATCTAGTCAATACACAACCTGACATATGCTACGCTGTTAACTAGCTTTCACAAGCTATGGTTAAGCCTACCAAGTTCTTTTGGAAGGCAGGAAAGCATGTATTGAGATATCTCAAAGGCACATCGGGATATGGATCTTGGTACAAACAGGAGGATGAGCTGAGGCTGCATGGCTTCACAGACTGGTACTATCATATTAGAGATTGTGTGCAGCGGAAGATCATGTTACTTTCTTACATTCCTACGGAGGATCAGGATGCTGATATCTTGTGGAAGGTGCTCACCAGGAGAAAATTCGAATACCACAGGGGCAGGATTGGGTTGGCAGATAATCCCTATCTTGTTTAGAGGGAGTGTTGAGATTGCAACAAGATGATGAGCTTAGTGAAAAGATTCACCTTCACTAAGTGGGCCCGCAGGCTATTTTTGGCGCAAGTCTATTTTTAGACTATGTCTATTTTTAGACATGTCGATCATATTCTATGAGTTGCTGGATGCTATTTGTGGATGGTTGGTCAAGTTGCAAAAATATATGGACTTCTATTTTTAGACATATTGGGCGGAATCTATTTTTATATTGCTAGTCTAAAAATAGATATGTCGAATATTATTAGCTCTTAATAATATTTGGACTCTAAACATTATCTTATTCTCTTTGAGCACTTCAGTTAAGTGCAAAGATGTGGCACAGGAGCTAACAGAAGGAATTACGCTATTCCTAAGGGTTAAGTGGAGATATTGCATGGATACTTCAGTTAGAACTCAGGTGACAGAGTTTGATGGAGTTATTGAGGTAGTTGGTTGAGTTGTGTTCAGTTTAACTTAGTTAAACATTGTTGATCTAGTTGTATCTAGTCTAACTGATTAATACACTAGTTAGAGTGGTGTGAATTAATTATTAATTAATTCACTAATTATTAACTTATTAATCAACTAAAGAATACATCAGTTAACTACAGTGCATGGACAGTTTCAGTGGAGACCAGTGGAGAGGTAGGTGAAAGAGCAGTGTGACTATCAGTTGTGACTATAGTGTTGCTTGATTTGCAACACACAGTGGTTGGAGATGCCAATGAGGATTTCGTGAGAAAGGCTGGACCTATTCGAGTTCATTCAAAGCCATTCTTCAGCAGTGATTGCGCAGTAGAGGTAGGCTAGCAGGTGGCAGAGATCAGTGCATGGGATTTTCTAGATTGGACCTGATTAGTGTGTAGCAATTGGAGATTGTACTGAGAGCTTGTGAGGAGCTTTGTATGATGATAGTTACATAATCTCTATGACATATAATATACAGATAGTTGGGGGTTTTTAGCTTTAATATTTCCCATAAATTACTGTGTTCATATGTGTGAATTTTTATGGTTTTAATATGTGCATGCAATTGATTTTATTTCCACAAGTAATGATCAATAGTAGAAGAGATTCTGTATTGTGCATGAAGTCAAATAGTGTGTGATCAGGAGAATCTTGGATGTATAACATATCAGTTATATAATTTCTACATCCTTGTCACTACAGGTTTGTTGGATTCTATTGGTGGAGTTTCTTATACCTTAGGGTTACTAACTGTAGTTTGAGCTTCTACTCCAAATCCACATAAAAATAAAAATGATGACCATTATCTGTTAATATTTTTGAGTTCATTTAAGACCACCAGTTTTATTAAACCATGGTGAAATAGAGAAGTTTCACACCCTTCAGATTTCATTTGAACCTTGTCTGCCATCTTAGCAATGCTTCTATACAGGAAAAATGACAAGTCTAAAGATATCATACATGTAAAGTGTAACATAAGTTTGAAAGGGTATGAATAAACTTTATGGTACCTTCCCTCACAAGTAAAATACATGTGGATATTGAAGAGTAAATTAGCATAGCTATCTTTGATGCAGCTCCTGGGAATTGCATTTTTTAAATCCATCTCTGTAAATGCTGGCTTTAGAAACACCTTGCATGCCTGCATGTCAAATATGAAACCCTTAAACCATGTTTCTTGCCCTCTAGGAATCTCAGTTACCATGGCTATGGTCTCAGGAGTAACTGAAAAATTTAAGATTCCAATATTTGTGTTTGAACCACTGAAATGCGAGGAAAATTCCTTTGTTACCTTACTGTGTCCTCCCTACAGATTTTCACAAAAATTCAAACACCCTACCTTCCTGAAAGCCTCTAACACTATTTTTTCTTCAGCTAGGGCTCCTGCATTTTCAGGTTCTGACCTCAAGCAATGCCCTGGCCTGCGATTCCTTTTCTCCTCTGTCATTCTTTCCTTCGGAAATTTCTGTCTGCTTCCTGTAGAATTTAATGGTCAGCCTCGCTTGAATTCTAAAGATCAACCTCACTTGATGATAACAGTCAGCCTCGCTTGATAAAACATTCAGCCTTGTTTGATAAAAGATGATAAAAGCTTTGGTTTAAGATAACCATAAGCTTAAAACTTGAAACAGATATGTTGAACTATTTTGCATGAAAACTGGAGTGAATAATGCATGTAGGTCTTTCAAATTTGAAATTGTCTTTCATAAATGAGACCTCTACAATTGCAATGATGAGTTTGAATGGTTACACGTTTTGGAGATGACCCCTAACTGACTCCTAATGATGAAAACCTAACGTATTCTGAAATTTTTTATGTTTTTACATGACTTCCCTATGAATCCACGCTTTCATAGTGCACTTAGTGCAATTTCGGTGATATTTTCTACGAAATTAGAAGCGCTTTCGTATCGCAAAACTGTTTTTTTCAACTGGCTTCGCTACAAAACTGCGGTTTCGTGGCTTATTGCAGAAGATTTTTGTGCAAAGTTTAAAAACATGACTTATAAATGAATGATGGGACCTTTAAAGCATGGAATGAGACTTAAAGACATTATTGGGAAATGAAAATGACATTTTGAGACTTCTAACCTATCACTTACCCAATTCATAAATGAAATGACTCAAGACCTATTGACACCATGACTAGAACAAGGTAAACTTTCAGAGTTAAAAAAAAAAAATTATGGTGATAATAGTGGCTCCACTTGGGATAGTGTGCCCCTGTGGTACACTAAGAACTAGTAGCTCCAGTGCTGCTATACATTTTTTTTTGACAAAAACAGAATTTTTTTTGGAATCGGCAAGCTTCCTCCTCAAGCTCTAATGGCCTTCACCTCGGGCTCAAGCTTGATGATTTCTACAAGAAGCACCAAAACTGCACCTACTAAAAAAAAATTGCTCAGTTAACCTTGAGCTTATTCATACACTCCTACCTACCCTAGCAGTTGCAATATCCATTTTAACTCAAACAATATGAAATTTCCAATGAAGCCAATCATTTGTCTTATCTGATATTTGAAGCTCTTGAATGCACTCGAACCCAAAGTAAACATGATATTGAGATGACCAATGCCACTGAAAATGTATCTGATCTTCATGATAAAAATGAAACTGAAACACTGGAGAATAAAAATCTTCCATGTATTCAGCTATAGAGTCAAAGAAGACATGATCATTTTGATGATCCTCATAATTTTCTGTAACTTTAGACAACTGATTCTCAGCCACACAAGATTTCTTTTGTATGTTATCCAACTGTTGTTCAAAATGATTCCCACAAATAATGTATTCTTGCTCATTAATATGATCATTGTTTGATGTAAGTTTCCGCAAGGAATGACATAAAAAATCAACTTTTTCTTGTACCTTAGGATTGTAGCAAGCATTTTCCAATATTTCCTCTTGCTATTTGAAATGATTCTCATACTCCTGATGATCAAAGGATTGACAAACCTACTCCAAATTTTCCTCAAACTCAGAGGATGTGACATGAATTTCATAAGTGAACTCCCGTTGAATTTCATTTTCATATAAGGGAGATATTATCCTTTCTTCTTGCTGTTCTTCTTGTTGATGAAAGGTATTGTCATGAAGGGCTTCTAAAATTTCCTGATCCATGAACTCATCATCTTCATAAAAATTCTCCAAATATTCAATAAAACTCTCAGAGTGTTTACAACAGTCTTTGACCATCAATAAAGAGGGATGACACTCTTTATACATCTCATAAAATACATCATGGAAATCAGCAAGAGAATATAATGAACCATTTGGCAAGAATTCATACCAAGACCATGATTTTCCTTCTAAAGTGGCGATAAACATCTTCATGAGACAATCTTCAGGGAACTGAACCTTAAGACTGTGTACATGCATATGGAAACTAACCAAATGAAGAGAAACATTGTCTTTATTTTCATCTTTAAATATTGGAATATCATCTAACTATTCAACCTTTGGCATGGGATTTGGAAAACCAGGGATATGAGACCGATTCATAGGGGCATATCTGGCATTTATTCTTGCAATGGAACTCATCTTGAAACTTCATAAATCTACTAATATTTAAGCAGTGGAGTCACCTTCCAATTTGATCAAGGTCAGGTGTTTGGGTAGACAACACTAAGAACAACCATGCAAAAGGTCACTCTTACAAATTGAACTTTCAGTGTACAAATAATATAGCAGAATATTAGGCACTCCTCCTGGTGTTACGATTACTAAAGAAATTAGAGGCTAAAAGGATCTCTGTCCATGGATATTTTGAGCTAGTCATTAGGAAAATTAAGGGAGAATATTTAGCTAAGCATCCTAGATTAAGAGCATACATGAATGCTACCCTTGACCTCCTAAAAACATTCAAAGAATATGACCTTGCCTCTATCCCAAGAAATCAAAATATCCTTGCCAATGGAATGGAATTTGCAGCCAGCAATGGTCAAATACTTCATGCTAATAAACAATATACAGTAAAGGTTAAATACAGACCAACAATCCCTGACAATATGAAATATTGGCAAGTTTTTGAAGATGACCAACAGATTGAAGATTTCCTGCAGTCCAAAAATGGGTTTGAAATTCCAAATTCAGAATTAGATCATGAAGAGGATTACTCTATTGAGGAACAAACATACAAATATGAGTCCCCTCATGATGCTGATATAAATTTGTTAGCAAAGAAAGACCCACATCGGACATAAATGTGTGAAGATCTAGAAAAATAATAGTTTGAAGTGCTGCAGTTCAGAGATAATACCCTGCTAAGAGGACTTGTCCCTCTAGAAGAAAATTTTGATTTCAATGTTGTTGCTAGAAATCCAAAGATGGAATCCACCGAAGCAAATGTAGAAGAGTGCAATATAGGTAGTCAGAAAGAACCCAAAATGGTAAAGCTATCAAATACACTGCCAACACCTATAAAGCAGAAATATATTGAGTTATTCAAAGAATTTATTGATGTGTTTGCCTGGAGTTATGAAGAATTGAAGTCCTATGATAATGATATCATCTAGCACAAAATCCCACTCAAAGAAATCCAGAAGCCCTTTAAACATAAATTATGCAGAATAAATCATGTCCAAATGCCACTAGTTGAGAAACATATCAAGAAAATGTATGATGCTGGGATAATAGTCCCACTCAGGTGCTCAGAATGGGTTTCAAATCTTGTATATGTGAGGAAAAAAACATGAGAGATTAGACTCTGCATTGATTTCAGAAATCTGAATAGATCATCCCTAAAGGACAACTACCCCTTACCAAATATGGACCACATATTTCAAAGGGTAGTAGGCTCCAAAAGGATCTCTCTTCTAGATGGATTTTCAGGGTACAATCAGATGCTGGTGCATCCAGATGATCAACACAAAATAGCTTTCACTACACCTTGGGGCACCTTCATGTATGTAAAAATTCCTTTTGGGTTAATGAATGCTGGAGCCACTTTTCAAAGAGAAATGGATATTTCTTTCTCAGAAAAAATAGGTTTCTTCATTGTAATATATCTTGATGACATCACAGTCTATTCAAAAAATGATGAATAACATCTAGCTCTTTTGAGGAAGGTCTTTGAGAAATGTAGAAAGTACAGTCTATCTTTGATATTTGAGATAATGCCTCAATTATTATGCTTACTTAGTTTGGATTGGGTTGTTGAGGAAGTTGAGAGATTCTCTCAACTTCTCTCTCTAAGATTAGAATTAGTTCAACTATATATATTTGATGTATCTCTGATTATTGCTATATAGAAAATCATTATTGTGTGTTATTCCTATGCAATGGCTACTCTCTCCAATTTCTAATATGGTATCGGAGCCACTACTGGCTTAAATCCCTCACGGGATGGCTAGGAAGATGTAAGAGTAATGATTGGAGAGTAGATAGTTTATTTTCTAGGTAAAAGGGTTTTTTTTTTGTGTTTGTTATTTTTGTTTATTTTGCTCGAAGCCGGTGATTAGTTGGAGACAACCTGCGCAACCCGTTATGGCTTCGGTGCAGTTGTCACTGTAGTGCACTACACTGTCACTGTAAAGTTCGTTGTATATATTTATATATATGTGCCTACTTACGGGTATTAAATAGCGTATAGCCATGAAAATAAGGCTTGCTAATCCTAATCGCTGAGAATCTATCAGATTTGGAGCTATACGTGGTTGCTTGGACTTTTTGGTAAAAATGCATAAGGATTCAAAGATATGTATGTTCTTAGCCCTCATATGGATTGCAACAGTATCTGCAGAATCAGATTTACAGAGTCGAGTTCAACAACACAGTGGATGTAATTTTGCAGAACGGCAAGAGGCTGGATGGTACAAGCGAGGTTCATCCATGGCATTTTCACGGCCATTATTTCTGGGTTCGCGCTCAGGGAAATGGGATGTTCGATCCGGTTAAGGATACAGAGAAGTTTAATGTGATAAATCCGCCCATGAAAAACACAGTGCCTCTCTTTCCATTTGGATGGACTGCAATAAGTTTTATAGCCGACAATCTGGGGGTGGGGACTTTGCATTGTCATATAGAAGCGCATTTCTTTCTGGGAATGAGCGTGGTGTTTGAAGAAGGGGTTGAAAAAAATTGGAAGGTTGCCGAGATCGATCATGGGCTGCGGCGGGAGCAAGAACAAAGCCCTTCTTTTCAACATCGTTATGTAAAGGATGGACGAAGTGATGTCATCTGTTGCAGAAACAATCAAGAATTTCGCACTGATATACCTAGTGGACATAACGGAGGTGCGTGATTTCAACACCATGTACGAACTGTATGACCTATCTACTGTCATGTTTTTCTTCCGCAATAAGCATATAATGATAGATTTGGGGACGGGAAACAACAATAAAATCATCCGGGCTATGAAGGACAAGTAGGAGTTCATTGATATTATTGAGACCGTGAACATAGGGGTCAGGAAGGGTAGGGGTCTGGTCATTTCCCCCAAGGATTATTCTACCAACTGGAATTACCCGTCCGCTTCTTGGGCTAGGAGGTCTAAGACATAAATATTTTCTAGTGCCACTGACATGGTGGAAAGATCGTGGTGGGTGTTGTTTTTAATTTACAACTCAATTAATAACACTGTCGTGGACCAGCTTCAAAGATCCTTATCTACGTTTTCTTTGCACTTCCCGTTAAAAGAAGGCTGTAAAAATGAACCAGGGGAGAGTATATGTAGTTTAAGTTTTATATATTTTGAAATATAATTTTAAATTGGGATTTGTGAGATTTGTAGTAGAGAACCAATTATTGAACAAATTAGCATTATTTAAATTAGTCGTTCTCTACGTTCTTTAGGGACGAGAGAAAAATTGGCTAATTTGATTGTGTGAATTTGTTATATGCTGATCTTGTTGTGCTTCAAGCCAAGAGCATCGGTTACAGGTTATACAGTGAGATTCATTTGTGTAAAGGTCACTTTGTAGGATTGATCGATGATCATATTCTGTATCCAGAATATTTTCCTATAGACTGTTGAAATTTATTCTTCGGGAATTATTTCACAGATGGAAATATTTCCATAGGATAGTTCAGTGTCGAGACTCTTCTTCAAAAGTGTCAAGAATATTTGATCTTACAAATTTAGCATTGCTGGTCAGAAACAAATGTATTTTAAATGGGTTGAATGGTAGCTCGAAAATTGTGTAGAAAAGAGCGTTTTCTATGAGATCTTAGAGTGGGTACAAATTTTAATGAAGACCAGGGCAGACAAATGCTTGTATTAAATTAGTGTGTTCTCCATTTCTGTAATGTAGGCATTAAGGGGGGGTGTTTGAGATAATGCCTCAATTATTATGCTTACTTAGTTTGGATTGGGTTGTTGAGGAAGTTGAGAGATTCTCTCAACTTCTCTCTCTAAGATTAGAATTAGTTCAACTATATATATTTGATGTATCTCTGATTATTGCTATATAGAAAATCATTATTGTGTGTTAGTCCTATGCAATGGCTGCTCTCTCCAATTTCTAATATTTGAATCCCAAGAAGTATTTATTTGGCCTTCAAGAAGGAAAGCTTCTTGGCCACATTATATCTGAAGAAGGTTTATACCAAACCTTGTAGAACTCCTAAGGAACATTACCAACATGCTCAAAAGGGAGTCAGGAGTCAAGTGGACCAAGGAAGCAAAGTAGTCTTTTGACTTAGTGAAGAAAGCACTTACACAAGCACCAGTCCTAATCAACCCTAACTTCACCAAAGATTTCTTTATATTTTCCTTTTCCTCAGAACACACAGTTGCTTTTGTCTTACTGCAGAAAAGCATAATGGGAAAGGAGTAGCCCATAGCATTATTTAGCCAATATTTAAGAGATGAACCTTTGAAATATAATATCATGGAAAAGTAGGCTTTTTCCTTAGTCAAAGAACTAAAGGATTTTAGAGTCTACATTCTGCATTCACACATCATTGCATTTGTGCCCTATAGAGTGGTTAAATACATCCTAACAAAAGATCCTGATGGAAAAAGAGGCAAATAGATTACTGTCATCTTGGAATATTATTTAGAAATCAAACCCACCAAATTGATAAAAGGACAAGGGCTAGCTAAACTAATGGTTGAAACAAATTTTCAAGCACTAGACATCAATATGATTCACTCATTGGATGAACACGAGGAGTTGGTGACTCCACCTATTGAGGAAGCATTCCTAAATTCCCCCTAGTATGCAAATGTACTAGATGTGCTTTTTAATCTAAATGCTCCTCCTGGTTTATCCAAAACAAAGGCCAGATTTTTGAAACTAAAAGCTGTAAATTTCTGCATTCTGGAAAAAGTTTTATATTGGAAAAATTCTAGTGGTGTATTTCTTAAATGTTTGCCTAAATAAGATGCAGATAGGATTATGCATGAATTTCATGAAGGAGAATGTGGAGGCCACCTCTATTGGAAAACCATTGTCAATAAAATCCTTATGGCTAGCTTCTATTGGCCTAATATTCTCCAAGACATCCACAAAATGGTAGTTACCTGTCATAAATGCCAATTTTTTTACGGTAAAAGAATTTTTTTTCCTTTTCCATTACAACCCATCTCTGTTGAAGCTCCTTTTTCAACAATCGGGTCTAGATTTCATTGGAGAAATCCATCCTTCCTCCTCTGCCCAACATAAATGGATCCTTACTGCAACTGATTATTTTTCCAAGTGGATAGAAGACATTCCTTCCAAGACTGCCACAAACTCAGTACTTATCATATTTCTTGAAACCAACATTCTGTCTAGATTTCGATGTCCTATAAAAATCATTACTGATAACGTTGTTGCCTTTAAACCCAAGAAAATGGTGGATTTTTTCCACATATATCACATTACTTTGGGACACTCTAAAACTTATTATCCTCAAGGTAATGGGTTGGTTGAATCCTCAAATAAGAGTTTGGTGAACATCATTAAGAATTTGCAGGAGGAAAATAAGAAATAGTGGCACAAAAAATTGGTACATGCACTATGGGAAGACATGCTAACAAATAAGAATTCAATTAATATGTCACCCTATCAGTTAGTCTATGGGATAGATTCAGTCTTCCCAACCACTCTTGGAGTGCCAGTAATAAAGCTTATTCAAGAAGTACAGTCTGAATAAATTTATATACAAAGGAGAATAAACCAAACCATTTAACTGCATCAATCTAGAGAAGGTGTATACAATAGAACACAGATGGTACAAGAAAACATCAATAAAATATTTGACAAAAGGACCAAAGAAAATGATTTCAACATTGGAGACAAACCGCTGAAGTGGGATTCTAGAAGAAAGGACAAAGGCAAGCATGGAAAGTTTGATAACCTGTGGAAAGGCCCATATATCATTCATTCTACAAGGGTTAATAATGCATTATTCCTACAAGAGATGGATGGAATATAGTTGTTTGGAGTTCCTGTCAATGGCAGGATGTTGAAGCATTATTTCAGTTAGAAATATTAGTTTGAATTTTCTTCATCGTATACAACATTGCCTAAACAAATTTCAAACAGAAAACAGGACCAGGTTGAGGCCCAAAGAAAAGGCCCTGAACCTAGTCTGATAAAACAAAAAAAAAGAAAGAAAAAGAAGAAAAGAGGGCAGATGAAAAGAAAAAGGTAAGCCTCATACCAAAAAATGAATGTTTCTAAAGGTGTTGCAAATAAAAATGCCACTACTTTTAAGAAGGTCTTGTTCAATCATACAGTCTAAACATGATTGTACAAATTTTGAATTTTTACTAATAAGTTAGATGAAGATGTGCCAAATCATCTAATCTTGGCTTATCAATAGTAGTTTAATTTTTCAAATAATATTGTCTGCAACTTGTCCAAAAATGCCACAATTCATGATGATCAAACTTAATCTTGATTCATTCATGATTTAAATTTTATATTGATAGTGTGTCAATAAAGATCTGGCCAAATTGTTTAATCTCGGCAGATCAGTAGTTAGGTAGAGAATAAAAGAGCTCATCAGTTTAATCTGAGCTTTTGGAAGTTATAAGGTTAGAGATAGATAGTTTTCTTTCAAAAGAAAAAAATATGTCAAGGTTTGCAAGTCTAAATGCACCCCGTAAATGAAGAAAAAATGTTAGAATAAATGAGGGGTAGATAGAAATAGTTTTCACAAAGCATGGCTTTCAATTTTTTGAAGGTCACAAGTCACAAAAATTGCAACAGATCAGAATTACAGAGTGGAAATCAGCCAAATAAAACAAGCTATTGGTATACAAGGTTCTTGACACCTCTTAAAGGAGCTACCCTCCCCAGCTAGAACCACTGTTAGAATCCTGTATTTTCACAGTATCACCAAATGAATATTTATCTCTTATATTTTTCATGCTGAAAATAATATTCCCTGACTATCATTTATTTTCAAAAATCTCACTGCCTTCATTATTTTCCATTTAACCTCTCTATTATCCCTCATTTTACCTTTTCTGACATTCTCATGTTGTGAAATCCCGTGTTAACCCTAATATCCCCAAAATACCCCTTTCCTATTGTTAAACCCTTCCCATTGACTCATCCCCCTTTATTTTCATTAAAAACAAGGTGAAAACCCATTTTTACATTGTTTTTAAAATATTATTAGCCTCGGGTCCCACTTTGATAAACCCTATTTATTAAGTTACCTGACCCCGTTATGATAAAAACCTGACCCCTGTCATTATTAAAACCATGCCTTCCATTTTCATTTACCCTCCACTCTAAATATTTTCCTGGGGCCCCGCATTATGTTTAACCTGCCACTTTATTTAAACCCCAACCCCATCATATCATCCCAACCCACGATTGATCCATGCCCGACCACTGTCTGATCCCCCATCGCCTAATCCGACTGCCTTCTCTCCATATTGCAACCAAAAATGCCCGATGATTAAAAGATTCGGAGGATTGTGGAATGGGAGGTTTCGCAACCCTCCCTTCCGCGATGTGTCACCTCTTTGTTTCATTGAATCCCCTCAAAAATTACTGCCTAACCGCTTAAGCACCGTGCAATAAACCAGAAACTGCCTCCGCACCATGAAATGAAACCACTAACCATTTGAAATTATATGAGCTCTATGCTATTGCGATAAGCCCTTGAACCACTGTGATAACCCCTGCGACGTGTGTAAAAGACCTGGAAGACATTACTGGATGAAGAAATTGAAAAAACTTCTATCCGGACTCCTTCCACAGTTTTCCCCAAAGTTCCTTCAAGCCATCGTTCATTTTCCCTTTCGAACTACATTTTATTAATGATTGTTTTAAATTTTGTAGGTGATCTACATATCAAAAGATGGGTTAAACAACTCTCAGGTCTAATTCCAGAGAGTTATTTAATCCATACTCTCTGGATTTCAGTTTAAACACTTTATTCTATAGAGGACCAAGAGCGAAAGAATAAACAAAAGAAGCAATGTGTCATAATTATTAAGGATAATGTTGAGATTCAACAAGATGATGAGCTTAGTGAAAAGAGTCACCTTCACTAAGTGGGCCTGCAGGCTATTTTTGGCGCAAGTCTATTTTTAGACATGATGATCATATTTCAGAAGTTGCAGGATGCTATTTGTGGCTGGTTGATCAAGTTGGAAAAAAAGATGAAATTCTATTTTTAGAATATTGGGTGAAGTCTATTTATAGATCGTCAATCTAAAAATAGATGCATGTCGATTATTATTAGCTCTTAATAATAATCAGACTCTAAACAACAACTTATTCTCTTGGAGCACTTTAGTTCAGTTCATAGATGTGGCACATCAGTTGATAGAATGAATTACGCTATTCCTAAGGGTTTACTGGAGCTAATGCATGGAGGACTCAATTAGAACTCAAGTGGAAGAGTTATGACACAGTTGGAAGAAGTAGTTATGGAGTTGTATTTAGTTTAATTCAGTTAGACTCAGTTGAGCTAGTTGTATCTAGTCTAACCGATTGATACACTAGTGAGAGTGGAGTGAATTAATTAGTTAATTAATTCACAAATAATAACTCATTAATCAACTGAACAATAAAACAGTTAACAATAGTGCATGGAAGTTTCAGTGGAGACCAGTGGAGAGATAGGTGAAAGGGCAAGATAGACTATCTGTTGTGACTATAGTGATGCATTGATTGCATCACACACTCAGTGGAGATGCCAATGAGGATTGCATAGTCAAGGATGGAGTAATTCAAATTAATTCAGAGCAATTCTTCAGTAGATATTGCGTAGTGGAGGCAGGCTAGCAGGTGGCATAGATCGGTGCATGGATTTGCAAGATTGGGCCTGATCAGTGTATGACGATTGTACTGTACTGAGAGCTTGTGATAAGCTTTGTATGCTTGTATGAGATTGTCATATGATCTCCATGTTACATAATATATAGTTGGGGTTTTTAGCTTCAGGCTTTCCCGGTTAAAAACTGTGTTATGTGTGATTGAATATTTTTGTTTATGCTTCACATGTGTGTGCAATTAATTTTTCCCCAAAAGATTAACAAGTGGAATAGATTCAATATCTTGCATAAAGTTAAATAGTGTGAGATCAAGTGGATCTTGGACATATGCATGCTTAGTGCATATAATTTCTACAGATCATACAATTACTCCAAAGACAATGAGGATTATTCAATTTAAATGACAGTGAAAGGTAAAAAGATAAACAGAGCAGTCAGGGATAAAGATGAAGATAGATAAAATGCACAGTTAAAGAACAGAGTTAAGGAAAAGGTAGACAAAGAAAGGTTAAAGATAAAAAAAATTTAAAGGACAGAGTTAAGAAGAAAGCATATAAAACAACAAGGTAAAGGAAGAATTTATAATGACAACAGAGGCAGTAAAGAGATTATGCCGATAAGGACAGATTAAAGATTAAAGGACAAATCAAAGAAGCAAATCAACGAGGAAGACAAAGCCAAATGTCAAGGTCATTAAAAATTTACCTCTTGACAACCTTGTTGGCCACCTCTAGCTTAATTTTGATTTAATGAAAGCCACCAAAGTCAATATTACAGTCAGAGATATTTTAGCATCAGTTCAGAAAGTTATTGTAAAATTTAATTCTACAGGCAGTTGGTCAAAGATATTTTAAAGTTAGCTCAGGAGTTAATTTGAAATTTATTGTTGCAATATGTTTTTCAGAGATATTTTTGGCTTGGGCCTTGCGTGGTCTCAGTTGTAAAATCTTTATTTACTCTGTAGTAAATGAAAATCTGCCACCCTAGGTTAGGGAAAACTCCTCTATTGTAGTTAAATACTGCATGCATTTTTCATTATTGTTGTTGGTTGGTTGTTGAGTTGGACTTTATTTAGACTTTGAGTTGCTAAGACTATTGCATCGGAGCATTGTGACTATTTCTGAGTTGGACATCAATAATACAAGCACTTTCATAGGATCCTTGAGCTATGTTAATGGTGATGTTAAACCTTTTATGTTAATGTTTTCCCTATGTCTTCCATACTGTACATCAATTTCTTTGATAATAGAGCAAAATTTTTTAGATTGAGATATGTTGTTTGAGCACCTTAACTCTATCTGTTACTATTATCTTAATGTCTTCCTCTGAAAGTATAACTAAAGAATTCTTAACTTCTCTTTAGTATTATTCGATTGTTGCTCTAAGGTTCCTTTGCGAAGTCTAGCTAAAGAATTCTTAAATTCTCTTTAGTCTTACCAAACTATTGTCTTAAAGCTTTTCTCTGAAGTTTAGTTAAAGAATTCTTAACTGCTCTTTAATTTCACTGAACTGTTATCTTAAGTTTTTTCTTCTCTAAAAAGACCTGAATGTAGAATTTAGAGATTATCTGCTCTGCATTTATGTTAAAGTATAGTTGAAGGATTCTTAATTTCCCTTTAGCCTTACTGAACTTACAAGTTTTCTGCCATTTCATATTCATCTTGCCAAAGAGATCCATTTGATATAGTTAGCTTGCCCTGTGAAAACCCTTGAAAAATTGAAGTACCACTCAGCCCTTTTATGACTCCAGAGCCCAATGGATTAAGCTTCCCACATTTTCTATCTATCCAATCAAACAAACAATCATACAAAAAAAATCAAACAAACAACCCCAACCTTTATAACTAGCCTAAAATCAAAAAATATAACCATAAAGCTAAATCAGTTAATCATAAAAAAATAGAGAGAGCCCTCTCTGAGCCCAGGAAGGCTAGGTCCTGGACTCCAAAGTGGTTTGATGTGGTTCTGTGCTATTTTTTCTTGCCAATCTTACAAATTACAGGGAGCCAACAACGAGCATATCTAAAAATCAAGCAAAATTCCATTTTTATCTGAAATTTCGATTTTCTTGCCAGCATGCTAGTTTTCATGTTGATCCTTATGCAATCATGTCAGGAAACTGATTTTCATAATTACAAGAAAAAAAAATCTCTTTTTGTCATTTTTTTTTGTTATATAAGGAAAATAAAGAATCCAATCTTCAACGGGTTGGTGTTTCCACCTACCATCTCCTTCTCAGATTATTGTTGGACTTGTTGCATAAAATATCCTTTAGTAAGGGGCTGAAAATATACCTTGAATCTATGCCCATTTACCAGGAACACATAATTCCGTCCATCAATGGTTTTAATTTCTATCGCTTCATTCTCAAACAATTTAACTACCTCATAAGGTCCCATCCAGCATGTATGGAATTTCCCTTTGAAATATTTAAATCTAGAATCATAAAGGAGTATCCAATCACCTAGTTGAAATTGCTTTTTCTAGATAGTCTTATCATGCCACTTCTTGCACTACTGTTGAACCAATATGTTATGTTGAACATCATCCCTTCGAAATTCATCTAACTCATTCAACTATAGGAGAAATTTTTGTTGTGCCTCAGAGAGATCTAGCCCCAATTGGACTGCAATTCAGAAAGTCTTGATCTCTAACTCTATCGGCAAAAGGACTTGTTTCCTATACACCAGCTCATATGGTGTATGTCATGTGCTATTCCTCTAAGTGGTTCAATATGTCCACAAGGCATCCGGTAAATTATTTTCCCAATCCTTTCTATGGATATTTACTATCTTTGTAAGGATGGACTCAATTACTTTATTTGTGGATTCCACCTGACCATCTGCTTACGGGTGGTACGGTGTAGATTTCCAGTGCCGAATTTTGTATTGCTCTATCACACCCTGTACTAGGTTAGAAATAAATTGTGGACAATTATCAGAAAATATCTCTCTAGGCACATCAAATCTAGTAATGATCTCAGTAAAAAGAAATTCAACAACAAATTTTTCAGTAGCAAAAGAAACAACTTTAGCTTCTACCCATTTTGTAACAAAATTTGTACAAACCAAAATATGCTTTTTATTTAATGACGTTGGATTTATTGGTCCTAGAAAATCAATGGCCCATTTTTCAAAATGCTCAATCATAACCTGAGGACATAAAGGCATTTCATTGGTTTGATTAGGTTGGCCAACTCGCTAACAACTATCACATCATTTGAAATATTGTTTGGCATCCTTAAACAAGGAAGGCCAAAAATAGCTAGCTCACAAAATTTTGTATGTAGTCTGCTTAGCAAGGAAGTGAATTCCACAAGGTTCATCATGGGAATATTTTAAGATATCAAACACTTCTTCCTTTCTTACACATCTCATATGATAAGGTATGGTCCAATGTAAAATAGTTCTCCTTGAACCCAAGAATATGTAGCACTTTTCTGTATGATACTCTGCTTTTCATGAGTGGATAAGTGAGGTGGTGTTTTTACTGTGACTAAATAGTTAGCTATGCCAGCGAACCATGGGGATTCTGTTGACGCAACAAATATATGTTCGTCAGGAAAATCATCATCAACAGGAATTACTCCACTAGGATTATTTAATCTTGAAAGGAAATCTGCTACCACATTAGATTTTCTTGGTCTATCAACAATAGTAATATTAGATTCCCGCAAAAATAATAACCAACTAATCACTCTACCGCTAGTTAATGGTTTATTCATTAAATATTTTATCGTGGAAAGATCAATATGTACAAAGACTTCATATCCTATGATGTAGTGTCTGAATTTATTAATGGAAAATATTATAGCTAAAAACTCTTTCTCAGTAACTATGTAATTTAATTCAGCAGGTGACAAGTTTTTACTCATGAAGTAAATGGAATAGGATTTTTTACCTTCTTCTTGTCCTAAAGCTGGGCCAATAGCATCTAAGGCATCAGAGGAAATATGAAATGGTAGGGACTAGTTTGGTCCTCTCAAAACTGGTGCCTGAACTAGTTTTTCCTTCAATGTCTCAAAGAATTGTTGGCAAGTTGTGGACTAAGAAAACTCACTATCCTTAGCCAAAAGTCAAAAAATGGGGGTAACTATCCTAGAGAAGTTCTCAATGAATCTCCTATAGTAGCCCTCATGTCCTAGAAAACCTCTCCCTTCCCTTTGAGTTTTGGGTACGAGAAGACTCAGAATAATTTCTATTTTTGCAGGGTCAACCTGAATACCTTTGTCTGAAATAAGATGGCCAACAATCACTCCTAACTTGCACATTAATCTACACTTTTTTTCACTTGTTGGGTGCAGGAATTACACTTAAGAAAATCCTCAACACTTAATTTGTTAACCGAGGGGATCTGTAAACTTAGAGACGAAGCACAGGAAATACCAGAGATGGTATGAATCTTCCTAATATAAATCCCTACTTTCTTTAAAGGAAAGTTTGCAGAATCAAATTAAAAAGAGAAAAAGGCAACTTTAACCATCAAAATAATCTAAGACTGGAACAAGGAAGAATGCATTTGCAAGAGGGAATTAAAGATAAAAGGCAATCACTCTAGCTAATTATTTTTTAACTACTAAGTGTGTATTTTTCTTTAGCAGAGACACTTAGTAGTATCATCATATGGGCCCTTAAACCTGCTCCTTTAGAGATTTCCTTCTTGCACTAATATGTCCTGCACTATCGCAGTCTGCTTGCACTAGTGCAGGAACAAAGATTTATGCAGAAGGTATAAATGGTGTCTTTACTAAAGGCATTTTACTTCATGCAAGGGCTTGAAATTTTCCAGGTTCAAGGCACTCAGATCCTATGGCAAGAAACTAGTTCTTGCACCAGATTAGAGCTTCCTGCACTTAGCATTTAATTCTTAAAATGAGTGCTTAATTATTGCAAGTGCTATTATACTGTTAAATAAAATTGCACACATAAAAAGTGAATGTTTATGATCTTAACAGAGTGCAGGAATAAAGAAACAATCAATATACATTTATCCTGTCATAAGCATTTAATGAAAGAAAGAAGATTGTAGGAAGTAGACTAAGAAGGCTTGCTGCATCACACCAATGTGAACTGGTGCAGGTTCATTTCTCTTTCTTGGACCATGCGGGGAAAACCAATCAAACAGAATTGCAGAAAAGTAGATATCACACCAACGTGCACTGGTGTAGGTTCATTTCCTTGCTTGGACTAGGCAAAGGAAAACCAATCTAAAATCAAGTGTAGGAAAGGCAATTGTAGGAAAATAAAATTTATCTACTTCACACAACATATTCGCTTTCACTCAGACAGGAATGCATGTGCTTAAAATTAAATCACACTTGACAATGTAAACACAAATTATAGGAAAACGGGAAATGGGGTAAACGTGCTGGGTTGGCTGGGCCCTAGCCAACTAGCGCGTTTCCCTTTTAAATAAGAATGCTACTCAGTACCTTAATAAATTCATCAGCTCAAATACAGAAATGAAATTTTTGAAACATGAGGCAGAGCTCCCTTTTATTAATTCACTGAGGCAAGTACATACATTAATACATCGTTCAACCCAGATTCATGTGATAACAAAATACAACAACCTATTACTGCCTCTCTGGCTGTGTCTCTATTCTCTTCTCCTATAAAAACTTCACTTCTAGTCCTATTTACATTCTACATTATATATATATTTGGCCAAAGGCCAAAATATATCATTCAACCGATTACATAACCAAACACAGAATTTAGCTTTTCGGCCTTCAAAATTAGACAGTTAGCAAAACTATCCGTAGCCAATCTCCAGCTTTCGTCCTTCACAGGTTTGGTCTCGGCTACCTTTGGATCAATCTTGCTGTCATGGCTGAAGCTGATCAAAATGAGGCAGTGATCAAGGAGGTTCGGATCTGCTGCAAGGATTTGTTGTGCTGGCAACAGTGCAAGATCTGATCCTGCACTAGGATCAGTGATCACGGTAAGTACTCTAACTACCAAATAAACATTGGAGATATTGATAACTTAAAAAAAGTGATTAAAAGTAAGAAATCATGTAATAAATGATTAATTAATGCTAAGTTGAATTAAAAGTATGAAAAATAAAGTTTATACGAAATATGTCACCATGCTTGGACTAGTGCAAGATGAGGGTACATAAAAGAGGTAAAACAGAGGTAAATGGTTATGATTTAGGAAGGGGAAAATGGAAAAAAGAGAGAAAATTAGGGGGCTAACATCCTCCCATCCCTAAGTTGTTGTGTGTCCTCACACAACTCTTTACCTTTGCAAAAAAACCTTCAAAACTTTGAGCATTCCAGCTCAATCCTGCTTTGACATACTGACATTAGCCTGCAATGTTTCAAACTTCTTCTTTCTTATGTTCTTTAGTTTCTTTGTCACCTTTCTAAGTCACTTGAAACATTGCACAACTCGGTACTTCCAAACTCTAACTTCTCCTTTCTTTTTTTGGATCTCCACAGTTAATTCTTCTTTACTTTTTTCTTTATCCTCCCGCACTTTAGCTATGAGATGTTCTAAGTTCTGCACTTGAAGCTCTAGTTCAACTATCCGAGCAACAGGAGTTACCAAATTTTCTTCTTCTTCTATCTCAACAGGGGAAATATCATATTTAGGGACCTTAGTATCCCTCAAGGTTTCAACAAACACTTCTTCCTTTTCTTCTTCTTCTTCTTCTGGTTATTCTTCTTCTTCTGGTTCTTCTTCTTTTGGTTCTTCTTCTTGTTCTTCTTCTTGCACTAGTGCAGAAGGGGATTCAACATCCTGTGGGGATTGTGGTTCTTTTCTTGCACTAGATTCTTCATTCTTTTTCTGGGCCCTTTTAATGAAATCAACCAACAGAGTATCATTTTCGATCTCTACAAATTTTGCTGCGTCCGCAAGGACTGACATGTTGTTTTCTTTGGGGGTCTATGCCTGTAATGGTGTCGTAGAAGGAATCTCTTCAACAGGTGCACTAGATTTCTTCTTATTTAGAGATGGGGCCCTTTCTTCTATTGATTTTTCAGGTTGTTTCCTTTTTGCACTGGTGCAAGAAGGACTCCCATTTACATTCTTACTCGGACCTTTGCTTGTGCTGGCGGGGTCCTCTGTCTCCTTTCCAGCAGCTGTCTTTTTATGTAGCTATTTTAACAGCACCTCCCAGGTCATGCCTTTAATTTCTGCCATGGTGATATAACTTCTTGTCAACCTGGTCTGCCTGTCCATCCTGCACACCCTTGGCCATTTTTTCCAAGATCTTAAGCAAAAAATGGGGGAAATCAATCCTCCACCAGATGTGCCGGCTAGCTTCGAAATGATGCAACATCCTAAAATGGTACACAAAAGTGAGGGAGTACATTCCCTCACAGGTTACGAATTTCTGTAGGCTGAAAAGGAGGTCCTGCCACTATCCCAGCAGGGCACTGCGCGGAATTCCTTTCTTTCAATCTACCTTCATATTCTTGTCGAAGACGAAATGCTGCCATCGCTTGCTTTCTCGTTTCTAATTTTTAAACCACTTCTCACCAGTGTTTTCCAAGCCTGTCGTTGCTGCTATAAACTCCTCCGTAACCTCAAATTTTAGAGGCCCAATTTTTACTCGGCCATTTTTGAAACTTATGGAAAACTGTAGGGCTACTTCACTGTTGTGCCCATCAAACTTTTTCAAGAATTGAAGAATGCCCGAGTCTCGCAATAGTGCAAGACTATTACGATACTCAACAGTCTATTCTACCCTACTGAGAGATGAAGGTTCGCTTCAAACAGGTGGCATCGCTTCTTAATGGTTATGAACAGTCAAGAATTTACATGCAACACTGGAAAATTGGTTCTTATAGATAGGGATCCAACCGTCCACCATCCCTTCCATCTTATCACCCATTCATTCCACTGAAATAGCCATGGATGCGCGACATCTTTGAGATCGTGATGGACTAGTGCTTGCGACAACGTTTTAACGGCTAGGTGAGGTAATCATTACAAGTGAAGGAAATCTAGGATTATGGTGGAAAGGAGTAATTATATCCAAGCAACGGTTAAACACTTCTGCACTCCTTCATAATTCAAAAAAGAACTTTAGCATTCATTAAAAAATGATCATGATTCTTAACTTACAAACACCTTGTACTTTAAATAATTTTCTCCTAGTTAATATGATAGCACAAGTACTCATCGAATAAGTGAAAGGAATTCTTATAAACTTTCATGATGACCACTTTCCTATGACGTATGCTATGAAAAGAACAAATTGTACTATGTTTCTAATAGGGTGCATGCTTGCACCGGTCTGCTTGCACTAGTCTGCTTGCACTGCTTAAACCATGCTATTCTGCTGGTACCATTCTGCTTGCATTATTATATAGGACAACATGCTTGCAATAGTGAAAGCATAACATCTGAAAAAATAACAGGGAATTTAAGTAAAATATAGGCTAGACTTCCAACATGGCTTCCTCAACTTATATTGGAAATTTGCTTCACCCTTTCTTGATGCTTCAGAGCATATCCTTTTGCTCTTTGTGCATGAGATCCTACAATGAATTCATGAGGAAAAAAATAAGTGGGAAAAGGGAAATTTCAAAATGGGAAGGAATTTTGTTATAGGGATTCCAGGAATAGTACCACAAGAGGGGATAAACAGAAGTGGGGTAGGGAAAAAAAAATTCAAGGGTAAAGTGGGGTTTTTACGAAATGGATAGGGTAAATTCATAAGAATATGGGAAGGTTAATAATTCTAGGATTGAAGAAGAAAACTGAGGGAATATTACAAAAGTGGAATATGAAGAAAGGAATAAAATTTTCTGGAAGGTCTTCCTACACTGGTGCAAGAAAAATAACTGCAGTGAGAATTAAGCATTACTCGAATAAAAAAATATCCATGCTTATTACCCCAATTGTATAAAGGTTGGTTCTGTTGAACCTTCTTTTACTTTGTGGTCGCTAGCATAACTAAAGATAAAGCAACATTCTCTTTTTATTAGAAATTTTTGATATTCCTGCCAGCAAGCTGGTTTTCAGGTTGATCCTTCTGCAATACTGTCAGTGAACTGATTTTCATAATTACAGGAAAATATTTTTTCTTTACTTTTTCATTTAATTTTTTTTTGTATTTTGTATTTTGTATTTTTTGTTTTTAAGAAGAAGAATAATTCATTTTTTCAAAAGGTTGGTATTACCATTCACCACTACCATCCCAAATTGTTGTTGGACTTTCTGTGTAAAATATTTCCTGGCATGTGGCTGAAGATACTTCTTTAATCTGTGTCCATTTACCAAGAATACTGATTTTTTTCCATCAATAGTTTTAAATTCTATTGCTCCATTCTCGAATACTCAGATCACTTCATAAGGTCCCATCCAATGTGTATGGAACTTCCCTTTAAAAATTTTAAATCTAGAATCATAAAGGAGCACCCAATCACCTGGTTGGAATTTATTTTTCTGAATAGACTTGTCATGCCACCTTTTGCGTTGCTGCTGAATTAGTATGTTCTGCTGAACAAAATCCCTAAGAAATTCATCTAACTCATTTAATTGGAGAAGACACTGTTGCTATGTCTTAGAGAGATTTAGTCCTAACTGAAATACAGTTCTAAAATTTTTGATATTGAATTCAATTAGTAACAGAACCTGTTTTCCATATACCAACTCATATGGTGTATGTCCCGTGCTATTTCTCCAAGTGGTTCTGTATGCCCACAAAGCTTCTGGTAATCTTTCAGCCCAGTCTTTCCAATGCATATTTACTGTCTTTGTAAGAATGGACTCAATGACTTTGTTTGTGGATTCCACCTAACCATGTGCTTGTGGGTGATACGACATGGATTTCCTGTGCCAGATCTTGTATTACTCCATCACACCCTATACCAGATTAGAAATAAACTGTAGACCATTATCGAAAACAATTTCTCTAGGCACACCAAATCTAGTAAATATTTCAGTAAAAAGAAAAGAAACAACAAATTTTTCTGTAGTAAAGGAAACAGCTTTAACTTCTACCCATTTTGTAACAAAATCTGTACAAACCAAAATATGCTTTTTACTTAATGACGTTGGATTTATTGGTCCTATAAAATCAGTAGCCCATTTTTCAAATGGCTCAATCATAACTTAGGGGCATAAAGGCATTTCATTGGTTTGATTAGGTTGTCCCACTCATTGACAGCTATCACATCGCGTAACATACTATTTGGCATCCTTAAACAAGGAAGGCCAAAAGTAACCAGCATGCAATACTTTATATGCAGTCCGCTTATCAGCGAAGTGGCCTCCACAAGGTTCATCATGAGAAGATTTCAATATGTCAAACACTTCCTCCTCTCTTACACATCTACAGATAATCAGGTCTAGACTAATGTAAAATAGATCTCCTTGAATCCAGGAGTGTGCATCACTTTTTTGAATAATATTCTGCTTTTCACGAGCAGACAAGTGGGGTGGTGTTTTCCTAGTAACTAAGTAATTAGAAATGTTAGAAAACCATAAAGAATCTATTGACATAGCAAAAATATATTCATCCGGAAAATCATCATTAACAGGAGTTGATTCACCAGGATTATCTAATCTAGAAAGAAAATCTTCTACAACATTAGATTTTCCTGGTCTATCAACAATAATAACATTAAATTCCTACAACAATAGCAACCACCTAGTCACTCTACTGCTATTCAATGGTTTTTTCATCAAATATTTAACTGCGGAATGATAAGTATGTACAAATAATTCATATCCTGTAATAGTGCCTGAACTTATTAATTGCAAAAATTATAGATAAAAACTCTTTTTATGTAACTGTATAATTTAATTCAGTGGAAGAAAAATTCTTACTAATATAATAAATAACACAGGATTGCTTATTTTCCTCTTGTCCTAAAGCTGTGCCAATAGCCAAATCTGAAGCATTAGAGGAAACGTGAAAAGGCAGGGACCAGTTAGGACCTCTCAAAACTAGTGCCTGTACCAACTTTTCCTTCAATGTTTCAAAAGACTGTTGGCAAGCTGTGGATCAAGAAAATTCACTATCCTTAGCTAGAAGTTAGAAAAGAGCGGCAGCTATCTTAGAAAAATTATCAATGAATATTCTATAGTAACCAGCATGTCCTAAAAAACCTCTTACTTCCCTTTGAGTTTTGGGTGCAGGAAGATGCAGAATGATTTCAATATTTGCCGGATCAACCTGGATACCTTTACCAGAAATCAAATGGCCAATATCACTCCCGCTTTGCACATTAATCTACATTTCTTGTCACTCAAGGTGAGATGGGCTTCCTGACAACTCATAATTACTTTCTCCATATTTTTGAGAGCTTCCTGAAAAGAATTACCAAACACAGAAAAGTCATCCATATAAATTTCTACAAATTCTAGATCAGTAAAAATGGGCAGGACTGCCCTTTGAAAGGTAGGGCATTACATAAACCAAAGGGAAGAAATTTATAAGAAAATGTACACCATGGACATGTAAAAGTATTTTTATCCTAATCTTTGGGTGCAATCTATATTTGATTATAGCCATTGAAGCCATCCAAAAAGGAAAAATATTTCTTTCCTGCAAGGGTATCAAGCACCTGGTCAACGAAAGAGAGAGGGAAGTAATCTTTGAGAGTGGCTTTGTTTAATTCTTGATAATCAATACAAATACGCCATCTTCCATATTTATTAGGTACTAGCACTAATGGAGAGACCCACTGATTGTCAGAAATAGGATAGATAAAACCGACACCCAAGAGTTTCTTTACCTCTTCCTTCACAATATCTCTTAGAGCTGGATTCATTTGCCTTTGGGGTTGCTGGACAGGCCAGGTTCCTTCTTGAATATATATATGATGTGTACAAGTTTCAAGAGGAATAACCTTCATATCTTCACAGCCCCAAGCAAAGGAACTAAGATGGTTTTGAAAAAAATTCACAAGCTGCTCCTGCTGAGATGAGTCCAAATATGAACTAATATGCAAGGATTTACTAGGGCTAATCTCAAAAAGAGTAGTATCAGGCTCAGGAGTACTCAAGTGAGTGGTCAAATGCAGCAGTATGGAAGAATGAGAATCAAGATTATCTTAAAAATCTAGTCTAAAAACCTGGCTCAATGACTCAAAATTCGGTGTAGTGTCTAGATTATTCAGGAAATCTTGAATCTCATCTTCTTGTGAAGACCCAGTATAATGATGGATAAGGGAAATGGGCTGAGTCTCCTCATCACTGCTTTGATCAAACCATAAAGTATCTCGAATGTCCTGAATGGATCTGGCAGGGGAGCATAAGGTAACTTTCTTCCTAGAATCTCCATGAGAAATATACATATCACCGGAATGGCATCCAATATATGCATCGACCGTAGCAAGCCATGGTCATCCCAATATCAAGGGATGTCTTCCTTCTTGGTTCTTTGGATGAAGCACAATGAAATTAGTAGGATATTCCCAAGAATCTAATGAGATGATCACATCATCCAATACTCCTTCTAGTTTAATTTTAGATCTATCTGCTAATTCAAGCACAGTGGGAGTAGGGTGAAGATGAGATAACTGAAGTTGATCCATGGTTTGCTTAGTCATGAAATTAATGGTTGCCCCTAGGTCTATAAGAACATTAGACACCAGGACATTACCAATATGAACTGAGACAACAGGGTTTCCGGGATTAGTATATTTTTCCATAGACGCACATCCCGTCATCAACTCTGCTGCCCTACCAACAAATTGAATGGTTTGGGGTTCCATTCTATTCCTCCTGGGTTTCTTGAGATGGAGTTCATAATAATATTGGTAAAAATGGGGATCTCTTTAATGGCTTGAAGAAAAGGTATCTTAATGAAAATATTTCGAAGCTCAGATGCCAAACTAGTCTCAGAAATAGGCTCACTTCTTTCCATTACTAGCCTCTCTGGGAAGAGAGGCTGGTTGGAAAAAGATGGCGAGGATTCAAAGGGTAAGGGCTTCTTAGTGACAGCTTTCAAAGAATGGTTAAGAGTTTCCTCTTCTCCTTTCTCTTCAACAATAACTATAGGTTGCTTCTAATTTTATGATGTTATAGTCCTTCCCGATCTTAATTGAATATCATGAACCCCAAATGGAATAGACTGGTACTCGAATGGTGAAGGTGGGTTTGTTACATAGATCATTTGCACTGCTTTATTATTGTTAGGATTGGGCATAGGTTAAGCAAGCAACTGAGGAGGTTGAATGGGTGGAGGTAAAGGCAACGGTGGAGTAGAATGACTCGGAAGTTGAGGCATTGAATAAGGTGTATGCGTAGATGGATATGACTGCATAGGTGGCTGGTAGGAATATGGAGAATGAGTTGGCCCTCTCCAACCTTTTTGCCATGGTTGAGAAGGTTGCCCATGCTGATATTTATTCCCATACTGCCACTACTGATTAGTGTTAGGATAAGAATATGCATGTGAATTATAACCAAAATAGTGTGGAGAAAATTCGGGAGCCATACCTGTACCTACCTGAGGCAATTCCTTCTTGCTCCCATAGCATACAAGTATTCAGCCTCAGGCTGTTGTTACACAGTATTTTGTCACCATCCTTGCAATCCCTCATTCCGTACATTGGAGGGCTATTCTCATGACTTGTGAATAGTAAAATGTCCCGAAAACACCTTGATGGCATCCTTTTGCATAAGGGCAAGAATTCTCCTGAAGAACATTTCCTCAGAAAATCATTAAAAACATATGTTTGGGCATTGGCGCGCTTAGCCAGTTCATCACTCGCGCCGACCTGGGAGATTTACACTAAGCCCGTGCCACCTGGCACTCTGTCCCTATGTATTTCTCGTGCCAAGCCTATTAAGGAATGTTTTTTAACAATAGAAGGTGGAGGTTGGATTCTAACAACTTCAGAATGAATCATCAAAAAGAGGTTAGGCTGTTTGGCTCTGGATCTCCCTGATTATGAAGTGGTTTTCCACCTCTCATGGAACCTTCCTAAGAGATAGGACTCTCCCCCATGATTATAGGGATCCTGACCTCTCCTTCTCCTTCTATAAAAGACTGTCCTCTCCATTTGCTAGCTAGCTGAACATTTGGGAGGAAAGCTATAGCTGAGTGACTATTGAAAGCAGAGCGAAGGAGAACCCCGTAAGAGAGCGAGCCTTGTCTAAATTCCCGACAAGCTTTGTGAGATACACTCTACTGAAAGCCCTACCAAAGGAAGAACGCGACGTCAGAACTCAGTTGTAATCTTTCTTTCACATTTTAATATATGCTCGACTACGTTATTGGTTCCACTGTTGTATTGCTTATCTATGTAATGCAATTTAGTTCAATCTTTTCTGACTAATTGATAGTTACATGTTTGAATTATTACGTTGTATGCCGTCATTTCTTCTCTGCATGTGTACAGGTGTCTGGAGGCAGTGAGCGAAAGGATTGTGATCTGTCAAGCTAGGAACGGGAAGCAGTGCTTCTTCTTCGACAACAACAGCATAGGACTTGAGGTAGGCCACCTATCGTAGCTTTGTATTTTGTAACTAGGAATTGATATCGCAGCATGTTTTGTTTGTTGCTAGACCCACTCTAGGGCTAGTGGGATCACCTCTGTCTGCAGAGGGAATTTACCTCTCCAACAAATTGGCGACTCTGCTAGGGATCAGTGTGATTTATTCCTTCTTCCATTTGGGTTGTATTTTGGCTTTTGCTTGTTTAGTTTTACTCTTTGGTCTATCTTGCTTGGTTTGAAACCCCTATTCAGCCCCCTGGAGATCAAACCTATCTCTATTTGCTCATTTTCCCTTTTTCCTGAGTAAAAACTCTTGGCGCGGTTATTCAGCTAACAGTAGTTCCGAATGGCGCAATTTTCTCGTTTATAGCCCACGCCATTCCCTGTTTGGCACCAATTACGGCCAGATAGGCACGCCAACCCTGTTAGGTTTTGGGGTTTTCTTGGTTTTGGAGTTTTTGAGCCTGAATTTTGATCCTGGGTTGTTTCTTCTGACTTGTTGAGTGCTTTAGAGTCATTTTTTACTATTATCAACCCTTTTCTTTTGGTTGTTTTCCCTTTTCTTTCAGTTTTGTGATTCAGCCCTAGGTCCTCTAGGTGCTTGAGCATGCTGAGCCTCCCGTGGGAATTTCGGATCCTTGGTTTCCCAATAAACTTCACTTCTGCTTCTTTGCATTCAGATTTTTGGATCCATTTGAGTGATTGAGTTAATTGAATGATTGTATTTTCTTTCATTCAGTTTGACTCTTGTCACTCCAAGTCTAGATTACATGGCTTGCTTGGGTCCCTTTTGAGATCTTCTATTTGATTTGAGGGATTTCTTCATTGATTTGAGTCTTGTTGTGCTTGTTTTGAATTGAGTGAAATTGTTTTGTTTCAGCTCTCGCTTCACTATTTTCAAATTAGTGTTTTGATTTAATTTTCATATCATTTAGTGCACTTGCTCTGATATATTGAAAAATACAAAAAAAAATCTTTTGCATTTTTGATTAGCATAGTGAAAATTGGAAAATATTTCACGTTTCTAGCATTATATAATTCTAGGGAAGAGCTTTTCAGTTTCATTAGATTGCATCAGGCATTGTAGTGGATGTCTTCACATGATTTATCATATCTATCGCTTGAAATATCTAACTCTCTCGTAGATAGCTCTTCATTGAACGAAATGGTGTCTTGTGGCATGTAGCTTGCATTCAGGGATTTGTGAGATTCAACGTTCAGTAGGACCTTGGAATTGAAATGTAAATCGAATATCAACTTTAAAATTTATTTCAATTAATCTAAGGCAACATTTAAACTTAACGCAATATTTAGTGGTTTAAGTTAGAGACGTGTTCCAAGGTCTTTAAGCCTAGCAGCTGTCGCTCGCCATCTGACTTCAAACATCGCTAGTATGGACTTGTGCTCCCCATACCGTTGAGTATATAAAGGGATACCCCTCTAGGTTGCAATCCTTTTATCCATAGGAAGCTGAGTTTGCCGCCTTGTAATTGTGATACACTGAACACAGCATTCGGGGAGACTACCTACGCGTACATCAAGTCCTTGGTTGATTTCTCTTTCATTTTAAAACCAAGGTGTATATGGAAGTTCATGAGAACCTGGTACACCATTTTACATAGACTACCTGAGAAGTCATTTTTTGATCTTTACTGACTCCATAAATTTGAAAATATCATCGAGCACTTGTCCTTTCGTGCTCGCTTAAAACTGAAAGATACAAGAGTCATCTTTGATTGTTTCTTGACTCTTAAAACATGAAACAACAAAATTTTGTTTCAATGTGGTAAAATAAACTACCTAGGTTTACACGTCCATTAAATATTGATTACTTGGCCTGTTTTTTTTTGCCTTGGTTTTAATCCAAGTGTCTTCATTTTTTATCTCTTTTCCTTTACTAGTGTGCTACAGTCACAGTGGCGAAACCATCAGTTTCATCTACTGGTAGTCCTTACACAGAAAATTCGTCTGAAACTTCTCAGGTCTCTGGCTCTACCAAGCTTGAGAAGCCTGTCATCCCAACTAAGTACCCCTTCGGGGAACCGATTGATTTTCATTGGCCTCTTTCCAACGCTTGGTTTGGGTTTGCAGTCGGGGAAAATTTTCCCCCTCTTATGTCGGGATCACCATTTTTGGCTGTTGTCATACCTCCTAGCCCCTGTAATATTTTTCAATATCTTACGACGGATTTAGACATGGAATCGTCTGGTCCTAATGGCAGTGAGGGTATTCCAGTTTCTGATGAAGGATACCAAATTTTCCCAGAAGACGTCCAACCAGATCCTGCTCAATCTTCACCATCGGTCTCGCTTCTAGTTAGATATAGGTCTTTAGGTCAAATCATAGCCGATATTGCCTCAATGGAAATGTCAACTCCGTCAAGGGGGCCAGTTCTTTCGTCATTAGGGATGTCACCAATGACACCTTTTTCGTTGTCACCCTTGGTTACATTTGTCCCCACTAGGCCTACTATCTGTGTGGCTGCGTCGGCACCGAATGTCACTGTTCAACCGTCGAGAGTTTCAACTTTGGTAGAACCTTCGATTGCCATGGCAATCCCTGATGGCCTTTCACCAGAGGAGTATCAATTGTTTGTTTAGCAGCAGAAATCCCAGATTTATCAGTCCCCTCAGGATCCTTATCAGTCCTATTTTTCTCATTATGGGGTGGATGATACCCTGATTTATTCACTTCCATTCTAACATGATAAGCATGGCAACCCCATATACTTGCCTGCTCCTGTGGCTTATTAGTTCCTCCCTGGTTTTATACCTACCTTGCCTGTGAAACCCTCTAACCAACAAGGACAACCCTTGCAGGGACAACCTTCGATTCAGCAAGGGTATGCTTTCGGCCCACAAGGACAACCCTTTTAGGGACAACCTTCGGCCCAGAAAGGGTATGCGTATGACCCACAAGGCCAACCATTATAGGGACAACCTGTGGTCCATTAGGGATTGTTTTACGGCCTGCAAGGGTAGCCTTACAATCCTCAAGGTCAACCTTTAGAGCCTCACCTTGTGGTCCAGCCAGGGCCACCTCAAGGACCAGCAAGGAAACCATTATATCAACCTGGACCTTCATACGGTCCTGGGGGAAAATCCATCCACCTCAACCATTGGTGCAACCTCAGCAACCATATCTTCCGATTGGTCAAAACGTTGCACAACTAGGGCCATATTATGGTCCTGCCACAGGTCAACCTAGTTATTAGGCACAACCTGTCCCACCCCAATCATCAGGCCAACCTACTCAGTAGGGGCAACCCAGTGGCTCTTATCAGTTAGTTCAACCTGTTCAACCAAGACAACCTACTCAACCTATCAAACCTACTCAGCTGCCACTCTATTCTATGCCACAATCGAATCCACCTGTGCGCTTGAATTATTCGGCTCAGTAGGGCCCTACTTACCGGCAGCTCGTTTGACCCCAAGGAGGTTATCACCCTCAAGGTTATTATTGACTGGTTTAAAACCCACCTCAAGGTTCTAGCTATTACCCTCAACAACCAGGCTATACTTATGCTTCGCAGCAAAATCCCCGCGCTGCTCAATCGGGGCCCACATATACTCAGAATCAGTATCCTATTTATCAACTCCTATATCCTGGTTCTTAGCTGCCATATCAACCGAATTATCACGCTTATACCCCTTATGGTCAGAATCCTCAAGGACAGAACCCATGGGGGTAGAGTTATACTCAACTAGGGTGGACTATGGGTATGGGTCCTTATCGAGGACCTGCCATGCCTTTCAACCCTCAATTACCATTCCTTTCCACGTTGGAGCTGCCAGATGTGTCCAAATTGAAAAATGATCCAATTATTCATAATCCTTGTTGGCCTCTGGTCCCAACGAAGGTTCCTGGTGATTTTCCCAAGTTTGAGGGAAAGTCTAGAGAAGACCCCCAAGCACACGTCATGACATACCGTTTGTGGTGTTCTTCTAATTCTTGGGTCGATGACTTTATCTAACTTCATCTTTTCCAGCGAAAGCTCACTAGAGCTACTACTAAGTGGTACATCGAACTGCCTCGTGGCATCTTTCAATATTTAAACACTCATGCTATGGCATTCCTGACTCATTTCCAGTTGCCGGTTCATCATGAATCCAGGACACATCTCCTAACATCCTTGAAATAGGATCGGGCTACCCATATCTCAAACCACATTCATGAATGGAGATGACGTCGTCACCTGATCAAGTTCAAAATTCTTGATCAGCTTCTTACTCATTGGTTCACTACCTCTTTTTTCAACCATATTACGAAATATAGCGCCATGGGGGCATGTAACCGAGGAACAAGCCATCACTCATGCCTAGTACATTGATCTAGTGTACTCTCAATTAGGCACTTTGTACGATATCTTGACTGAAGCTCCACAGCCTAGAACCTCTAAAGCATTGGCTACCCCATCAGTCGATGACGTTATTGGTTCTATATCTCAAACTTCATGCAAGTCTTCCAATGGGAAGCAGAAATCGAATTCTTCCAATACTTTTGCTCCTCAAGCTTCCCCATATTCTGGTAAAACCGCGGAGGTCAACGCCGTTCAGGCCAATCCTGCGGATAAGGCCTCGAAAGGGAAAAAGAAGGGCAAAGGCAAAGCAAAATATGATGCCCCAAAACCATAATCTTCTAAACCCCATGCTGATGATGGTTTGCAGCGAAAACCGAAGTATCCCTGCCTGATTTGTGAAGAGGGTCATTACAGTAAGGATTGTCCTCGACGATCCAAGGTTAGTCAAATATTAAAAGGCGCTAAGGGAACTCTGGTAGTCCTTAAAGAACCTTTCCCATCTCAGCAGACCCACATGGTCGATCAATCTATGCCATCTGCGTTGTTTGGCTCTGAAGTTTTCATGATGAACGATTCTGCACCCATTTCCATCACTACTCGGTTAAAAGATTATGCCGGATCATGTCAGGTAGTTGGGAAGGAGGTCGTTGATGGTCCTCCTCCCCCACCTACCTTTGGTACCCTTGAAATTGAGAAGCCCAGTGCTGAACCCGTTATACGACCATCTTTTAAAGGTGTTCTCTGGAAGTTTTCCTATAATCCTAATGCTCATTTTTCTCAACATTACAGTATTGTTGAAGATTTAGCGTAGGCTACGTCTGTGATTTCCACATTGGAAGTACTCCAGAGTTGTTTGTCTCAACGGAAAGAATTGTTATCTGTGATCGGTAGTATCGATCCTATGGATTCTAGTCTTCTCACTTTTGATTTAGAGAATTTCGTCCCCCGACTTCCACACCAGATTGCGCTTGTTATACAGGTCGGTATTAATGGTCTCAAAATCCATAGGGACGTAGTGGACGAAGGTGCATCTACCTGCGTCATGTCATCTACCTGCTAGAAAGCTATTGGATCTCTAACCCTTAATTCGTCACCCAATGCCCTTGAGGCATTCGATGGAAGGGAATCAAAACCATTGGGTGTTCTCGCTAGCTTACCGATCACATTGCAAGGAAATACTATCAATGTTGAAGTGGAAGTCGTTGATGCAAAACTCAACTATAATCTTCTACTCGGTCGTAGTTGGATTCATGCTATTTTATGTGTTCCATCCACCCTCTTTCGACTTCTGAAGTTTCCACATGAGGGAAAAATTATTACTATTGATTAGTTGTCATTCTTTACCTCATATTCCGAGAACAACGTGCCATACATGGACCAAATTACCATTCCCCCTGATAGCATAGGGTCAGGTCTTTTCAAAGATCCTGCTCTTATGGGTATTTTTCCCTTTCCACCACCCAATACTGTTCAAGTCAATATGATCTCTCGGTAAGATGACCCTTGGATCATCCATTCACCTAAATAGGTTGATTCGTTTGGAGATTCGATGATGTTTAGTCCCATCGAGATAAACTATTGCGAACTAATGACTGCATCTGATTCTCCCCCTCCTGAAGCTTCTCCTTCGAGCATGTCTCTCGACGTGTATTCTTAATCCCCGTGACTCGGCGATGCGGATTCGCCAGATCCTTTAAAAGAAGTGTTTCCATCCGACGAGGCTATTATGGAAAAAATGTCTCTCGAGGATCTATCATGGGGTGATGGCCATCATCGTTCCTTGTTTATGCCTTGCCTCGTGGCCATGTATAACTGTCTTGAGCGCTTTGAATCCCAAGTTCCTTCTCTGCCGCTTCAGATGCCCATTTTGACTCATGAAGTCTTTTCGGAAGGTAACTTGGGGAACATTACTCAAATGATGTCTATTGACATCTCCATTAAACCGGGGATCATCGAGAACATCCATGTGGGAGTCACTTGTTCCTATGAGGAAGTCCAAATGTACACTAGTCTCTTTCATGAATTCTGCAATGTTTTTGCATGGTCTTATGGAGAAATGCCTGGAATCAACCCCAATATTGTTGTGCACGACATTCCCACCTATCCAGGTGCGAAGCCTGTCTGTTAGCGTCTTCATCTCGTGCATCCTCGAAAAGCCGCCACTATCAAGGCTGAAGTTGAGAAACTTCTTAAAGAGGGTTTCATTTATCTGATTCCCCTAACTGAATGGGTTTCTAATATAGTTCTTGTGGACAAGAAATAGGGCGCCATTCATGTTTGTGTTGATTACCGTGACATCAATCGGGCCTGTCCTAAGGATAATTATCCCACCCCATTTATCGATCAAATCATTGAATATTGTGCAGGAAGTGAAATTTTCTCCCTTATGGACGGTTTCTCTGGCTATAACCAGATTAACATTCTCCCTTCGGATCAGCACAAGACCTTTTTTATGTTCCCATGGGGAATGTTTGCATATAGAAAACTCCCATTTGGCTTGAAGAATTTTGGGGCTACGTTCCAACGCGCCATGTCCTATGATTTTCATGAGATTTGACATATTGTCCAACCATACCTGGATGACCTTCCGGCTCATTCAGCTGTGCAGAAAGACCACACAGAAAATATTCGTCAAATCTTTCTTTGTTGTAGACGCTACAATATTAGGATCAACCCGCACAAGTGCATCTTCTGCATTGACTTCGATAGACTCTTAGGGTTTATCATATCTAAAGATGGAATTCACCTTGACCCTCTTAAAGTTGAGGCTATTTTCAATCTCCTCTCCCCGTCCTCATTACATCAACTGCAGAGTATCCAAGGGAAAGCCAATTTTCTCCGTCGTTTCATCCCAAACTACACTGAAGTAGCCAAAGGATTTACATGACTTCTAAAGTAGGACGTCCCTTTTTTTTGGGATGAGATTGCTCAAAAATATTTTGATAGACTTAAGAGGATGCTTGTCAACACTCCGCTATTGTGTCCTCCAAATTACCATCGTGATTTCACCCTCTACCTAGCTGTCGCCTTCAGCATGATTGCATGGTATTGGTTCAAGACGATGATGATGGTAATGAACATGTTGTTTACTACCTATCTTGGAACCTTCTCGACCGTAAAACACGTTACGCACATGTCGAGAAGTTGGCATTGGGAGCGGTCCAGGCCATCCAACGTTTTCATCATTACATTATTTTACGCACGGTGACCGTGATTTCTAACTATAACCCCATGACTTGTATTTTGTCATGGCAGTTGCTGGGGGGAAAATACTCGAAGTGGATTGTCATCCTCCAAGAGTTTGATTTGGAGTTCACTACGGCCAAATCAAAGAAATCACTTGTATTTGATGATTTGATTTGTTCTCTCCCTGCTGACTCTGCTGCTTCTTCCTCTGAAGATCATATACTAGACGAAACTCTCTTCCTGAACAGCACCCTCGACCCATGGTACAGTGATATCATCATGTACCTCAAAAAATCTAAATTCAGGTCTGAGCTAACGAAAGATGCTCGACACTGCATTTGGCATCAATCGCAACCTTATCGTATCGTTGGAGATACCTTCTATCGTGTCGGAGTCGATTCTGTACTCCGCCAGTGCCTGACCCTCGAGGAAGCGGAGAAGGTTTTAAAATACTACCATAGTGGCGCCTGTGGTGGTCACATGTTTGGTTATGCCACTGCACAGAAGATCCTTCATGCTAGCTACTTTTGGCAGTCTATTTTCAAATATTGCATTGTTGCAGTACGGAAATGCCATGCATGCCAGATTTATCAATGCAAGATGTGTGTGCCTCCTGCTCCACTACACCCTGTCATTATCGTTGGCCCTTTTTCCAAATGCGGCATAGATTTTATGATGTGTAACCCTCGTTCGGCCGAGGGGCATGCCTATATCATCATTTCCATCGATTACTTTACGAAATGGGCCAAAGCAATGCTTACACTCGTTGCAGACGGTAAGACAGCGACACAATTCATATCAATCACGTTATTAATCGGTTCGGTGTCCCTCAAGCCATCGTCACTGATCATGGTTCCGATTTTCGGGATTATATGATGGAAAAGCTGACATCTAAGTTGGGTCTGCGCCACGAAAGCTCAACGCCTTACTATCCCCAAACTAATGGCCAAGTTGAAGCTGTAAACAAAGTCCTTGTTACCATGCTTCAATGAAAAATAGGGATCCACAAATCAAACTGGAATCTCATGTTGTTCTCAGCTCTCTCGGCTTACCAGACATCGATAAAAAGTGCAACCGGGTTTACCCCATTTCAATTAGTATACAGTCTGGAAGCCACGCTTCCAATTGAATGTGAAATCCCTTCACTTAAGTTAGCTGTGGAATTACTGCCCGACACTTCGCCTGAATAAGAACGTCTCCTCTATTTATAGAGATTGGACGAAACTCGTCGCTTAGCTGCCTTGGTCATCGAAGCACAAAAGAAGTGAGTCAAAGCCCATTTTGACCAATCAGTTTCTCCTCGTTCTTTCATCGAAGGCGATCTCATTCTTCTATACGACCAAGCTCATGATAAGCTGTGGGCAAGAAAATTCCACCCCATGTGGCATGGGACCTACATCATTAAGCGTGTGTTACACAATGAGGCTTATGATCTCATTGACTATGAAGGGTGTCCTTTATCGCAACCCAGAAATGGGTTGTATCTGAAAAAATGTTATGCCTGAATTATTCATGTGTGATATGTGTACATAGGTGATTGTTTTCATTTTTTGTGCATGCTTTGGTGTGATGTGCTTTTTGAGATTTTTTCTGCTTATTTGGGTCTTGTTTGCTATGCAGATGTCTATTTCCCCTTATGTCATTTTCACGGATGGTGCCTCCCATAGTACCAGGAACTTGTCTTCAGCAGCTTGGGTAATTTATGATCCTGATGGTGAGTTGATTAACTTACAAGGTATTTTTCTAGGACCAGCTACAAACAATTTCACTGAATATAGTGTAGTTTTGGAACTATTTACCGAGGCAGTCAACCTCGGCATATGCACATTGCTTGTTAAGTTGGATTCACAACTTGTTGTTCTTCAACTAAACAATCATTATTTGGTTCGAAACCCATGCATTTTGAGATTGTATTTATGTATTTGTTTATTTGAACGACATTTTGATTTCATTACATATCAACATATACCAAGACGGATGAATACATTAACAGATGCAATAGCTAACATGGTGTTGGATAGAAATTTGTGTAGTTTATAAAAAAAAATTATTGAATGTACACAAGACCCATGTAGAATATATATATATATATATATATATATATATATATCATTTGTTTACAAGTCGCGTGCATCATAAATCCCACAAAAAATAATATATGTATGTTTCGGTTACATCATGAGACAACATGTCTCTCAAAATGTGCAGAAGTAAAGCCTAAATGCCTAGTCGGCGTGGTTCTCATGATAGCATGTCACTGCTCATACCAACTGCCTCAGCAAGCGGTGGATATGTCTAGGCACTCCCATAGTGTGCCTCTGATAGGCCTAGGGTACGTCATCAAAACGTGCATAATCAGGGACCCCACGAGTGATTCCCTCCAATTTTTTTACTAGCTCCTCGTCGATGCCCTTGCCTTGAGGGTCAAAGTCGCGAGGGGTCCACCTCGCTATGGGAGACATGCCTGTAGGATGCTCTAAACCAAAATTTGCATCCATATCAGATTAACTATTAGAACATGCATATATACTAAAAAATCATAAAACTCATAAAAATAAAAAATGAGGTTTACCAAGTTCTTTGTCCCAGTCCTCTTCCTTTGGGAGCGGAAGGTCTGGGTCTCCAGTAAAATTGGTGTCGGTGTAGGGCCAATCCTCCACGATGATCAACTGTCATCGAAGCCAGTTAAAGAACTCGTGCCTCTAGGACATCTGCTGGCCACCCCCTGCCCTCAACATTAGTGCCACCCATCGATCCATCCATGGCTCTCTCAGTGGTGGATCCAGGACTATGGCCTCCTAGTGCTGAAAAATAGGTTGTCGTTCCAGGAAGAATGACACCAAAATTGACCCATACCCAAACTGTTTTAGTTTAGAATTCTTGCATTTTGTGAGCTGAAGTTTGATGTTCATTGTCATGGCCTCGGCCCAGTCAAAGATAGTTGGGTTCATACACTCCGAAGCAAGAAGTAACTACGTCTTTGTGGCCCCGTGCGGTGCCTGCGATCCCGCAGCCCGCGTAATGGTGTGTAGCACTACTCTCAGTGCTAGATCGGGGATGGTCTAAATGTCCACTTTCTCGCTCCCTGTTCCTTTGCTTGCCCCTCGGCACACCCTATTCATGACATTGTCATGCTTTCTTCTGAAGGCCTGGTACCGGTCAGAATAGGGACTGGACCCCTGCCTGACAGTCCAGTGATGAAGTACACATCTGATACTTCGAGCTCAAGCTCCTGGTCTCAAAGTTTGAATTTATCCTCATCCTCATCCCACATACTAATGATATACTGCAGCAATTCGCGCTGAGCCCAGAGACATGGCATCAGAAAGAACTTTTTTAGCTCGCAATTTCGAAGAGCATTCATACATTGCTCATTTCCCATTGTCAGTTCATATTCTTCACTATGTTCTCTCTCTTTCAATTCTATAACCATATTTTTCATTGAATACCTGCATCAATCAATCATAGGAACATTATAAACCTCCTTGGGTATTCAAAATTACATTTGATTGGTTCAAATTTGCTAAATTTTAGCCATATTTTGAGTTGCGCCGTTGGCGTGACTGTTTTGCTAAAAACCGCACCAACTGGCGCGACCCCTGTGTAAAGTAGGGCGGATTGGCACGGGTCTGTGCCCGAAGCCTGTGCCAACCATGGAGCCATAAAATTTGATAATCCTCCCCTAAAGGACCTAAAATCACAGTTAAATGCAGTAAAATGTAACTTAAAATATGGGCAAAGAGGTCGGCTCTTACCTGAACTGGATAGAATTCGATTTGGTTGACTGGATTGATCACACTCATCGCCTAAAGATCAAGGAAGAAATTGGTCACTATTGCTCTGCAAAGAGGTAAAAGTGAAAAGTAAATATTTTTTTACCACTATTGGTCTTTTATAACTTTTCAAATTCCTACAATAGGTTTTAAAACATGTTTGTTGATATATTTTCACATTATTTTCATGGAATATATTTTGCACATGTCTTTTTGTGCAGTAACAGGTTTTTCGCGTGGTTTTTATGAAGAGACGAGTTGTATTTTATACTTTTTTGGACTCGGTAAAAACACGAAAAATTCACTACTGGAGTCACTATTCAGCTCTTTTCTGACTCTCTAAAACTGAAAAGATTTTCGAGTCTCTTGTCATTTTGAGCTCGTTAAATTGGCTACGAAACGACATCTACCGAGTATACGTTTACCCCTTTTTCGGGCTAGGATAGATTATTTATGAAAAAGGAATACCCTAGCCTATCACGACTAGGAGGTTCTCTCAGACATAGTTTTATACCTTTTCGGATTTGTGGAACTACTTGCGAAAAGGGACTATTGGAGTTTTCTTTTCCGCTGTCTTTTCAAACTCTCTAAACATGAAAATATGCTGGGTTCTTCCTTTGTCAAACTCGTTAAAAACTGATGACATCAAAATCTATCGCAATGACGTTACTCGAGTTCCTCCTTCCTAGGGCTCGTAAAATGTACTAGGTTGAATTTTACGAAGGACAAACTTACATCGCAAGCACATGATATTCCCTTCAAGCTTGTTTATAAAAATAATTGAGTACTCGCTAGAAATGGTGGTGGAAAATGGAACCAAAATCATAGTCGTATCGACAGTATGTCGCTCTTGAACATGGAACTTGTCTGCATTCGTGTCGAGTTGGGGACATCTCATCTCATCATCTGCTTACCTTCGTGGGTTTGGGTAATCTCTTTTGACCGCTCATCTACTCTTTGCCACGTCACCATGACCTCAGATCCCTTGATGTCAAATACTGCCAAATCCAGTGTCGTGCCACCGACATATTCAAGAGAAGTTGGCCTCTGCAGTTTTCAACCTCCCTCTGATTCTCTGTTGTTCTTGATTCACAAACATCATGTTCCTCTGTCTCATGTCGATGATGTGCGAAACATTATGGCCCACCTTTGATCAAGGTCACTTCTTGTCGACTTCAACTCATTATCCAGGAAATTGATCTAGAGACTCCCTTTAGGTACCTTGGAGCCTGCATGCCTCAATGGCAGGTTCTTTGCATTCGACACAAGGTTTTAATTATTGGCCTTCGATCGATTGATTCTACGAGTGTTCAACGCCAGATCACTATTCACATTCTGTAGATTGTACCTCTTGTACCTTGAGATCCATTGTCATTATTGGTGGTTTCTCTCGCATCTGTTAATAGTTCTCATCATTGGCTGGTAATCAAACGATGTTCTTGCATGTTTGACTTCAGCTCACATATTTTCATGCTCGAAATTGTACTTTGTTCGGGTTGAGATGGAGTGCAAGACCCTGGATTTTGTCTGATGAGATCTGGGCTACGGGTTCTTTGTGGATTTTTATGACTTATTACATGATTATTTTGATTGGATGGCTGCGACCATACCTGAGTGTACTTGTTGATACTTATTTTACTGGATGGCTGTGTCCATACCTCAGATCTCATTGTTTATGCACTTTTTATGGATAGTTGTGCCCATACCACATATCATGTATCAGAGAAATCATTTGTATTTGTACTCGCAGGTTTTTCGACGGTAGTGTTTTCAGTTGAACGCGTTCTCATAAAGCATTTCACCCCTCCCTCTCTCTCAGACCTCATGATTTAGGGGGCATTTGTTACACAACATTTTTTCACCATCCCTGCAATCCCTCATCCCGTACATTGGAGGGATATTCCTGTGACCTGTGAACAGTAAAATGTCCTGAAAACACCTTGATGGCATCCTTATGAATAAGGGAAAGAATTGTCCTGAAGAACATTTCCTAATAAAATCATTAAAAACATATGTTTGGGCATTGGCGCGCTTAGCCAGTTCATCACTTGTGCCAACCTGGGAAATTTACACTAAGCCCGTGCCACCTGGTGCTCTATCCCTATGTATTGCCCGTGCCAAGCCTATTAACGATTTTTTTTTAACAATAGAAGGTGGAAGTTTAATTCTAACAACTTCAAAACAAATCATCAAAAAGAGGTTAGGCTGTTTGGCTCCAGATCTCCTTGATTAGGAAGTGGTTTTCCACCTCTCATGGAAACTTCCTAAGAGATAGGACTCTCCCCCATGATTATAGGGATCCTAACCTCTCCTTCTCCTTCTATAAAAGCCTGCCCTCTCCATTTGCTAGCTAGCTGAACATTTGGGAAGACAACTATAGCTGAGTGACTATTGAAAGTAGAGCAAAGGAGAACCCTGTAAGAGAGAGAGCCTTGTCTAAATTCCCGACAATATTTGTGAGACATGCTATGCTAGAAGCCCTACCAAAGGAAGAATGCGACGTCGAAACTCGGTTGTAATATTTCTTTCACATTTTAATATATGCTCGACTACGTTATTGGTTCCACTGCTGTATTTCTTATTTGTGTAATGCAATTTAGTTCAATATTTTCTGACTGATTGATAGTTACATGTTTGAATTATTACGTTGTATGCCGTCGTTTCTTCTCTGCATGTGTACAGGTGTCCGGATGTGGTGAGTGAAAGGATTGTGATTTGTCAAGCTAGGAATGGGAAGCAGCTCTTCTTCTTCGACAACAACAACGTAGGACTTGAGGTAGGCTACCTATTGTAGCTTTGTCTTTTGTAACTAGGAATTGATATCGTAGTGTGTTTTTCTTGTTGCTAGACTCACTCTAGGGCTAGTGGGATCGCCTCTGTCTGTAGAGGGGATTTACCTCTCTAACAGTTGTCCCCCTGTAAATACAGCTTTAAGTCCTGGTATAGAGGGACATTTTTTTGTGACATGGTCTTCTGCACAAATAGCGCACTTTTTAGTTTCTTTCAAATTAAGAGGAACCTCTTTAGGAGGATGCTTGTCTCTACATTTAGGAAAGAAAATACATAATGAATCTTGTTCCTTTCTGATTTTTTGCTGAAATTTAAAAGTGTCTAACTGTTTGGTAATAGTATTCATTATATCAATTTTCATGTTTTCCATTATTTTTTCTAGTCCAATAATCATAGCATCAGTAGATTCAGTTTATCTATTTCTATTTCGAGTTCCTCTACCAGATCTATACTGATTTCTTGAAAATTTCTTGCATAATTCACAAAATTTTTCAAAAGTTTGCTGAGAAATATCACCTTGTCCTAACAGATTCAAATTATTTCTAGAATTATCAGTAAGTCCTCTTAAGAACAAGGATCTAATAGTACTGGGATCAAACTTAAGTTTCGACCTTATTAAAATATACAGAAATATTTCTAGGTAATATTCAAGAGTTTCATCATCATCCTGTATGATTGTAAAAATCTCATCCTGCATGTCCTGAGTTTTGCAATATTCTTGATATTTAGACAAAAACACTCTCTTCATCTGATCCCAACAAGCTAAACCACACCTGAGCTATTGTCACTAGAATCCAAGTGGATTGTTACTCCGTGATGGGTTTGAATTGGATTGGGTTTCCTGCTTATAGAAGGAGACCCAATATGATTTTTTTTTCAGAATTCTTTTGGCCCTTAGTGGGCTTCAAACCCTTACCTTTTCTAGGCATTCATTTCAAAAAAGAAAGAAAAATAAAAAACAACTTCTAGTAAAAAATGTTGTCAGAAATCAATTAACACCAGTAAAATTCCTTCAAATAAGCTTTTCCAAACAATACTGCAAAAATAAAGGAAAAATTACCTCTATTGTATAGTCAAAAAATTATTACCAAATCAAATCGCCCCCTAGCAACGACGCCAAAATGTTGGGTGCAGGAATTACACTTAAGCGACTCCTCAACACTTAATTTGTCAACTCGAGGGATCCATAAACTTAGACGAAGCACAGACAATGCCAGATATGGTATGAATCTTCCTAATATAAATCCCTACTTTATTTAAAGGAAAGATTGCAGAATCAAATTAAAAAGAGAGAAAGGCAACTTGAACCATCAAAATAATCTAAGACTGGAACAAGGAAGAATGAATTTGCAAGAGGGAATTAAAGATAAAAGGCAATCACTCTAGCTAATTATTGTTTAGCTGCTGAGTGTGTGTTTTTATTTAGTAGAGACACTTAGTAGTCTCATCGTATGGGCCCTTAAACCTTCTCCTTTAGATATTTCCTTCTTGCACTAGTGTAGGAACAGAGATTTATGCAGAAGGTATAAATGGTGTCTTTACTAAAGGCTTTTTACTTCATGCAAGGGCTTGAACTTTTCCAGGTTCAAAGCACTCAGATCTCGTGGCAAGAAACTAGTTCTTGCACCGGATCAGAGCTTCCTGCACTTAGCATTTAATTCTTAAAATGAGTGCTTAATTATTGCAAGTGCTATTATACTGTTAAATAAAATTGCACACATAAAAAGTGAATGTTTATGATCTTAACAGAGTGTAGGAATAAATAAACAATCAATATACATTTATCCTGTCATAAGAATTTAATGAAAGAAAGAAGATTGTGGGAAGTAGACTAAGAAGGCTTGCTGCATCACACCAACGTGCACTAGTGTAGTTTCATTTCTCCTTCTTGGACCAGGCGGGGAAAACCAATCAAACAGAATTGCAGAAAAGGAGATATCACACCAACGTGCACTGGTGCAGGTTCATTTCTCCTGCTTGGACCAGGTGGAGGAAAACCAATCTGAAATCAAGTGCAGGAAAGGCAATTGCAGGAAAAGGAAATTTATCTACTTCACACAACAGATCTGCTTTCACTCAGATAGGAATGCATGTGCTTAAAATTAAATCACACTTGACAATCTAAACACAAATTAGAGGAAAACAGGAAATGGGGTAAACGTGTTGGGTTGGCTAGGCCCTAGCCAACCAACACGTTTCCCTTTTAAATAAGAACACTGCTCAGTACCTTAATTAATTCATCAGCTCAAATACAGAAACAAAATTTGTGAAACATGAGGTGGAGCTCCATTTTATTAATTCACTGAGGCAAGTACATACATTAATACATCGTCCAACCCAGATTTGAGCGATAACAAAATACAGCAACCTGTTACTGCCTCTCTGGCTGTGTCTCTATTCTCTTCTCCTATCAAAACTTTGCTTCTAGTCCTATTTAGATTCTACATTATATAGATCTTTGGCCAAAGGAAAAAATAGATCATTCAACTGATTACATAACCAAACACAAAATTTAGCTTTTTGGCCTTCAAAATTAGACAGTTAGCAAAAATGGTCGTAGCTAATCTCCAGCTTTCATCCTTCACAGATTCGGTCTCAGTTGCCTTTGGATCGATCTTGTTGTCGTGGCTGAAGCTGCTCAAAACGAGGTGATGATCAAGGAGGTTCGGATCTGCTGCAAGGATTTTTTGTGCTGGCAATGGTGCAAGATCCGATCCTGCACTAGGATCAGCAGTCATGGTAAGTACTCTAACTACCAAATAAAAATTGGAGATATCGATAAGTTACAAAGAGTGATTAAAAGTAATAAATCATCTAATAAATGATTAATTAATTCTAAGTTGAATTTAAAGTATGAAAAATAAAGTTTATACAAAATATGTCACCGTGCTTGGACTAGTGCAAGATGAGGGTGCATAAAAGGGGTAAAACAGAGGTAAATGGTTATGATTTAGGAAGGGGAAAATGGAAAAAAGAGAGAAAATTAGGGGGCTAACATCACTCAAGGAAAGATGAGTGTCTTGGAAATGAAGAAGCACTTTTTCTAGATTTTTGAGGCCCCCCTGAAATGAATCACCAAACACAGAAAAGTCATCCATATAGATTTTACACAGTCAAGGTTGAAAAAAATAGCCAAGACTACCCTTTGAAAGGTAGTCGGGGCATTACATAGCCCAAAGGGGAGTACTTGGTAGGCGAATGTGCCCCATGGACATTTAAAAGTGGTTTCTTGATCCTCAGGTGCAATTTGTATCTGGTTATAACCACTAAAGCCATCTAAAAAAGAAAATTATTTCTTACCAGCAAGGGTATCGAGTACTTGATTGATAAAAGAAAGGGGAAGTAATCCTTAAGAGTGGCTTTGTTCAATTCTCTATATTCAATGAAAATTAACCATCTCTCATATTCCTTCGGGACTAATACCAATGGAGAGACCCACTGAATATCATAAATAGGATAGATAAAATCAACATCCAAGAGGTTTTGCAATTCTTCTCTTACAGCATCTCCTCGAGCTGGATTCATACGCCTTTGGGGTTGTTAGACAAGTTGGGCTCCATCCTGAATATAGATATGGTGAGTATAAGTTTCAAGAGGGATTCCTTTCATATCTTCATAGCCCCATGCAAAGGCATCAAGATAGTTTCACAAAAAATTCACACACTGCTCTTGTTGGGATGAATCCAAGTCTGAACTGATATGTAAATATTTTCCCAAACTAATCTCAACAAGAGTAGTATCAGGCTCAATAGTACATAGAGGTGTTACTAAATATGGTGGTGAGGGAGGTAGAGATTCGTGACTTTCCTGGAAATCTAGACTAAAAATTTGACTCAATGACTCAAAATTAGGCATAGTGTCTATATTGTTTAGGAAGTCTTGAATCTCGCTGTCTTGTGGGGACTCAACATATTGATGGATCATGGAAACAGATTGAGTATCCTCATCACTACTATAGTATAACCATAAAGTGTCTCTGAGCTCCTGAATAGATCTATCGGGTGGATATAAGGTGACCGTATTCCTAGATTCTCCATGGGAAATATACATATCACCAGAACGACATCCAATATAAGCATCGGTCGTAGCAAGCCATGGTCATCCCAAGATCAAGGGATGTCCTCCCATAGGATTCTTTGGTTGAAGCACAATGAAGTCTGTGGGGTATTCCCAAGAATCTAAAGAAATGACCACATCATCCAATACCCCTTCCGGCTTGATTTTAGATATGTCTGCTAGTTCAAGCACAGTGGGAGTAGGACGAATATGGAAAAATCCAAGTTGATACATGGTTTTCTTGGTCATAAAATTAATGGTTTCCCCCAAGTACATAAGTACATTAGAGACAAGGAAATCACCTATTTGAACAGAGAAAACATGATTTCTTTGGTTAGTATATTTCTCCATGTTCATACACCCCGTCATTAACTCTGTTGCTCTCTTGACAAATTGAATGGTTTGAGGTTCCAATATTCCCCTCCCTAGATTCTTGAGACAGAGTTCCCTAATGATTTTTGTACACATGGGGATCTCTTTGATAGCTTGGAGCAAAGGCACATTTATGAAAAAGTTCCTAAGCTTGAAAGCCAGGCTAGACTCAAGAATGGGGTCATTCTTCTCCACAACTAGCCTCTCTGGATAGGGAGACTGGTTGGAAGAAGAGGGTAAAGGCTCTGAGGGTAAGGGGATAGGCTGAATAGTGAAATTATTTTCGAAATGTTTAGGAGTTTCCTCTTCACCTTTCTCTTTGATAATCACAATAGGCTGCTTCTGTTTTTCTGTGGCTACTATCTTCCCTGATCTCAGCTCGAGATCATTGAATCCAATTGGAATGGACTGATATCTGGGTAAGGAAAGTGGGTTCATGGAATGGATCATTTGTACTAATTTATTAGTGGGGTTGGGCAAGGGTTGGGTAGGCAGCTAAGGAGGTCGAAACAATGGCGGTAAAGTGTTGAAGAGGTAAATCCCCTTTGCGGACAGAGGTGATCCCTACTAGCCCAGATCGGGTCTAGCAACAATCAAACACGCTACAGTGCAGATTCCTAATTGTAAAGAAACCGCCTTGAGAGGAAGGCTTACCTGGAATCCAACACTGTCGTTTGTAGAAGAGGTGGTGCTCTCGTTCCTTTGCCCTGGTAGATCACAATCCTCACGATCTCCGTGATCGGACACCTGCACATGCAAGAAACAACACAAACGCAAGCATAAAATCCAGTATATATAACTATATGTCAATCGAAGAGGACATAACTCATGAACATGATCAAGAACAAGAGTGGAACCATAACCAATAGTCGCTTAACATTAATGAGTCAAAAAGAAGAATACAACCAAAGCTTCGACGCTGAATTCTCCTTTGGGGGGTTGTCAGCAGAACATGTCTCGATAAAGCCTGTCAAGGATGGGACAAGCCTCTCTCTCCGGATACTTGGAAATAGCCTCCTTGCTTGGATTTGGCCTTAAGGGAATCAAGAAGGCTCTTGCAACATAAGGATGTGAAAGCTCTTGGGAACTTGGAGATTCTGGCACTAGCTTGCAAGGGAAATGGGCAAGCTTTTATAGAAGGAGGAAGGGAAGTTGGGATCCCTATAATTATGGGATTGGCCCTATCATCAAGGAAGCTTCCATGAGAGGTGGCAAACCACTTCCTCTCTATGGAAATCCGTAGCCAAACCACCCAACTCAAGATAGATATCAGTCCAGGAATTTGTTAGGATGAAACTTCCGCCTTTTATTTTTAAAAAACACCTCTTAATATGGTTGGCGTGGGTGCGGCTCTATGACAGAGCGCCAATTGGCACGCCCTCTTTGGAGGATTTGCCCCCTTGGCAAGAGGGCTGAACTGTGGAACCGCGCCAATGAAGAAAGAGCTATTTTTAGGGTTTTTTGTAGGGAGATGTTTTCAGGGCAATTAAAGCTCATCTTCAGAGGGATGTAATGAAATTATTTTCAAGTCTTGTCTTTGCCCATAGGTCACGGAATGAGCCCTCCAATGTGCGGGATGGGGATTGCAGGGACGGTGACAAATTGCTGTGTAATAGATGCCCCCTAAAGCATGAGGCCCAAAAGAGAGAGAGAGGGGTGAAAAGCTTTACGAGAACATGCCGACTGAAAACAATACCATCGGAAAACCTGCAGAGTGAAGTACAAATGATGTCTCAGATACATGATATATATGCGTGGTATGGGTGCAGCCATCCATGACAGAGTATGCAATAATCGAGATCCAAGGCATGGACGTAGCCATCCACTGAGGATCGATAAATAGACTCAGGTATGGTCGCAGCCATCCAATCAGTGAGTCATGTAAATAATCATAATAATCCATAAAATCGCAGCCTGGATTACAACAGACACAATCCAGGGTATTGTGCTCCATCTCGACCCGAACAAAGTACAAGTTCAAGCATGCGAATATGTGAGCTGAAGTCGAACATGCAAGAACATCGTCTGATTACCATCCAATGATGAAAGCTGTTAACAAACGTGAGAGGTACCACCAATAATGACAATGGCCCTCAAGGTACTAAAGGTACAACCTATGACATGTGAATCAATGAGCTGACGTCGAACATCCATAGGATCACTCGATCGAAGGCCAATGATGAAAACCCCACGTCGAATGTGACGAAACTACCATTGAGGCATGCAGGCTCCAAGGTACCATAAGGGAGTCTCTAGATCAGCTTCCCGGATAATGAGCTAAAGTCGACAGGAAGTGACTTTGATCGAAAGTGGGCCATAATGTTTCCCACATTATCGACACGAGACAGAGGAACATGATGTTTTTTTCTTTTTTGTGAATCGTATGAGAATCAGAGGAAGGTTGATACTTGCAGAGGTCAACTTCTCTTGAACATATAATGGCACAATAGTGGATTTGGCAGTATTTGACATCAACAGATCAGAGGTCATAGTGAAGAGGCAATGAGCAAATGAGAGGTCAAAAGGGATTATCCAAACCCACGGAGGCAAGTGAAGAACGAGATGAGATGTCCCCAACCCGTCACGAATGCAGACAAGTGCCATGTTCAAGAGCGACATACTGCCGACATGACAATGATGTTGGTTCCATTTTCCCCACCATTTCGGTGAGTACCTCTTTATTTTTACACAAGCTTTAAGAGGATACCATATGCTTGTCATATAAATTCGTCCTTCGGACGAATCCATCCTAGTAAATTTAACGAGCCCTAGGAAGGAGAAACTCGAATAACGTCATTTCGACTGAATCCGATGTCATCAGAGTTTAACGAGTCTGACAAAGGAAGAACTCGGCGTCTTTTCATATTTAGAGAGTTTGAAAAGACAGCTGAAAAGTAAACTCCAATGGTCCCTTTTCGTAAATAGTTCCTCAGACCTGAAAAGGTAGAAAACAATATCTGAGAAAACCTCCTAGTCGTGATAGGCTAGGGTATTAATTTTTCGTAAATAATCTATCCCAGCCCGAAAAAGGGGTAAACGTATACTGGGTAGATGTCGTTTCGTGTCCACTTTAATGATATCGAAAACGACAAGGGACTCGACAATATTTTCAATTTTTAAGAGTCAGAAAAGAGCTGAAAGATGACTCCTCTTGGAGGAACGAGTGGTATAAAGGGTAGCAACTGGTTCCAGCAATGGTGGAACTGCTCAAAACATGATAAAGGTCAAGAGGCTGGCTAACAAGACCACTCATCGCAGCGGTTCTTCAGGAATGGGTAAAACAACCAAGTGAAGGCATATGATCGGCCAAGCAGATAGTGACGATGGAATGAGAAAACCAAGGCTCATCTGGAAAAAACAGGCTGATAAAATGACAATCACAAGACGTAAAATGGGAATGGTTTCATTTTTACACAAGCTTGAAATCAGGAAACTCTGCTTGAAGTTGGTTTCATTTTTACACAAGCTTGAAACAAAGATAAACTATGCTTGAAACTAGTTTCATTTTTACACAAGCTTGAAATGGAAACAAACTATGCTTGAAAAAGGTAAGCATGCCCCCAGCATGGTGACTCAATTCGAGGTACATGCCCCCCAAGCTTCAGTCCATATGTAAGACAGATGGAGTGAAGGTTCAAGTTACGAGATCAAGAGAAAGACTCTACTGGGATTTTACGAGATCTTGTGAAAGAATCGAATTGAACGGGAACGTGTTTCATTGTTTTAACGAGGTTGACACATTAAAAGAACTATCCTTGAAACACCTTGTTTCATGGTTTAAGGAGCTTGACACAAGACAAGGAAATCTGCTCTGACAACCTTGTTTCATTTTTTAAGGAGCTTGACATAAGACAAGGAACTTTGCTCCAACAACCTTGTTTCATTTTTTAAGGAGCTTGACACAAGACAAGGAACTCTGCTCCAACAACCTTGCTTCATTTTTTAAGAAGCTTGACACAAGACAAGGAACTCTGCTCCAACAGACTTGATTTCATTTTTAAGGAGCTTGATGCAAGGGAACGAACCATGCTCCAACAGACTACTCGTCATGATGAACAGGAAGTCATGGCTTCCAAGAGTCCCGCACTAGGTGGGAGGATGACATCTTGGAAATCAGGACCCAATGCCCCCAGTAAACGATGCACGACGGCGTCGTCACTGAGTGGGGGCACGGGGTAGGTAGCCACATAGTTGACCTGCGGTGGGGCAGATACAACGGGTGGATAAAAAACAGAAGGGGGTGATTGCGAGCCAGTTGCCACATCAGGACCAAAGAACGAAAGCTGATCAATGGTCACGATCCGTCCTTCATGCGGAAAACAAGCCACACGGAAAAGGGAGAAGATGAGCGCTCCCATGGCATAGGTGTAATCGCGCCCCAGGAGCAGATTAAAATCCAAGGGGCCTGGAACGACCATCACGTCCATATGGACAGTTTTACCTCCCAAAGTAACAGGTAACCTTGGAAGGATCCCTAAAGGCTGACTTGTTCTTCTGTTAAATGCCAACAGATTCTGCGTAACAGGCACAAGCGGTGGTGAACCAAACGCTTGCCAAGTAGTTGAGGATAGAACACTAAAAAAAGTTCCTTCGTCTATAATGGTGCTGGGTACGACCAGACCAAAAGCCTATACTATGATCTCGAAAGGCACATAAGACGAAATGTGGTATCTTGCGAATCGATTCCAATCAAAGGAAGTGACCAGACTACTCGGAGGGGCTACCATCGAACGGAGAAGGTCTTCCCCTGATGTTACAGAAGCAGGAGCCTCCTCCATGACCTCCATCTCGAAGGCGGGAGGAGTATCCTCCGGAACCTCCATCATGGGAGGTGGAGGAGCTGCTTGTTGAGGTATAGGGATAGGAGAATCTTTCTCCAAGTCCGAAGAATCTGAGGAAACCAGAAGAACATGAGGGATGTGAGATCCACTCTTGACAGAAAAGACCTAGTGCACCGCGGATGGGGCCAGCTCAATTGATCCCACGACCAATGGTTGGTCAGGGAAGGATTCTTGAATTCGAATTTCTGAGGGAGTGGGATCGACCAAAGATAATTTTTGACCAATCGTATCATCAGCTAGTGGAAGACTCAAAGAAAGCTGTTTATAACCAGCCAGGAGGCATGGTTTAGAAACAACCGAGTTTTCCAAAACTCGCTTGGCTTCATCCATATACGAACAAAGGTGAATGTCATGGTGCCCTTCACACAACTTACAGGGATTGGTAATATTACCCTGCTTCTTAGGAGCTTTACCAGTACCAGTTGAAGACGTGCCCCCAACCTGACTCCCGAAATCCAAAGGCAACGACGGGCGACCGTTGGACCATACTTTGAGTACCTTGGGAATGCCAGGGCAGTCTCGAAGAAGATGATCTCCCGTGCACAACATGCAGGGGAACTTGAATTTCCGTGGAGGGTTGGAAGGTATATCAAGAGGAGATGTTTCTGAAATAGTAGTGATAGGTTTAGCCTCTCTTTTATCAGACTTCTTCTTCTTTGTCTTCTTCTTCTTCTTCTTAGCCACCTGGTTACTCGAATCCAGACTTTGACTAGGCAAAGTAGAAGAAGGGGACGCAGAAATAGGTGAAGAAGGGGAGAGGTCCACCCTGGAATCAAAATGACGTTGTTTAGGTGGAGGAACTGATTGAACAGAAGTTGAGACATTCGGAACCACAGAGGTTGAAAACAACCAAACAGGCAACCCAACAGTTAACCCAGGAAGGGAAAACATTGCCATATAAGGAGCACCAACATTCCCAAAAGGAGGAAGATGACCAGGATTCCCATCGGAGGGGATTCCTTGGTTGGTGAACTCTGGAAAATTTGCCATCAACAACTCAAAACCGCACACGGGCTAAAACCCAAGGCACACAATCAAACGGTCAACAAGAAAACTCTAAAAGGGCATGTGATCGCGGGTGATTTATTTTACCACATTGAAAAATAAGAAACTTCACCATTTCATGTTTTAAGAGTTGAGAAATAGTTGAAAAGGTGACTCTATCTCTTTCAGATTTGACACAAGCGTGAAAGGACAAGCGCTTGATGATCTTTTCAAATTTAATGAGTCAGAAAATATCGAAATGACTACTCAGGAATACTAGGTAGAGGGTGTACCAAATAACCGTGAACTGCAATATACACCCTGGTTTCAAAATTAAAGAGAAATCAACCAAGGACTTAATGTACGTGCAGGCAATCTCCCCGAATGTTGTGTCCGGTGTATCACGGGTATAAGATGGCAGAATCGGCTTCCTATGGATAAAGGATAGAAACCTAGTGGGGTCTCCCTTTATATACGTGACGGTACGGGGAGCACAAGTCCGTACTAGTGCTGTCTAAAGCCAAGAGGCGAACGACAGCTACTAGGTTTTAAGACGCCGGAACACGTCTCTAGCCTAGAACACTAAATGTGTTGCGTTAATGTTTCAATGTTGCCTTAGTGTCAATTGAGTAGATTTTAAAGTTGATCTTCAATTATGTTTCAGTTTCAAGGCCCTACCATATGTCATATGACAATATCCTGTATGCAGCTATATGAGAAAAGAAAACTTTCAATTCGATGAATGCTATCTAGTTAAGGGAAGAGCTTCAAACAATGATGCAACAAATAGCAAAACTGAAAACGAAACTTTTCCAAACTAGATGACTTTCACTATCCAAAAGTTTATCTAAAACATTCAACGAAGCGAATTATGCAATGTAATCTATGCAAAATTCTCTTTTCTGAAAACTATGCAATTGTGATCTATGCACAATTTCCTTTTCCTTTTCAAATAATAAGAATGCACTCAATGCATTTTTCGATGAAATGAGAATCTACTTAATGCATGCTTTTAATAAAAGAGAATGCAATCAAAGCGACTTCTAGTTTTCAATCACTAAACAATGTAATCTACGTTCAATGATAGATCTCAAAAAATACTTTTCAATGCAATGTGATCTAATGCATTTTAACAAAAAGAACACTTTGAGACGAAAACTAAATAAACGCAAATCTCCTTAATTAAGGATGAATGCAAAAGAGATGTAAACAAACACTAAGAATGCAATCGTTGTTTCAAACACTTTGTAATGAAATCCCTCAAAAGGCGACAAGACATATAAGGTCAAACACAAAGAGGACTTCCAAAGCAAGAGATCAAAACAAGGCATTCATTCCCTTTTACATCAAAAAATCATGGAAAGAATACATCCCAAACAATGAGCAATGTAATCTATGCTCATACGAGGAAAAGACCGGAAGGGAAAGACACACTGGTGAAGGATTTAGGGAAAAAATCTCAATTTTCACACACCCTGAAATTGGCTCGACTTGTACATTGACAACTAGCGCCAACTGGCACGACTTGCACACTGAAAACTATTGCCAATGGCCAATTGGTGCGGGTTGCTAATTGACAACAAGTGCCAACGCCTGAAAATGAAAAACAAATAATTTCTCCCAACCAAGACCAGACTTCACCACTTCAAGCAGAATCTCCAAGACTCAAATGAATCATGTGATCTAGGCTCAAAGTGAGATAGACACAAATCAAGCTCAGAAATCTCAAAACAGATTAAACCCTAGTACCTTACAGGATTGGCGTGACTGTACGGTTGAAACTAGCGCCAGAATAGAATTGGTGCAGGTAATACACTAACAACCTGCGCCAATGGGCGCGACTGTCAAGCTGAAAAGCGCGCCAGTTGAGTTTACCAGTCAAAAAAAATAAAAAAGAGCAATCCAACAAGCAGAACAGTGATAATCAAGCTATCCAAAAGCCAAATTCATAGAAAGAGCCAGCCCAAAGAGATGATCAAGCAAGCAAAATCAAGAATCAACCGAAAAGACAAGACAAAGCTCCAAGGGTTCAGTTTACAAACTAAACCGTAGATTGACTGAAGCAGCTTTGATCTACTTCACAATTGTAGATAAAAAGCAGTTCGAAGGCTATCTGGCCAACTTCAGGCTCCGTCTATAGCTTATAAAATGAACAACAACAAGCCAACGATCCCCAGCAGAGTCACCAAATTGTTTAAGAGGTAAATCCCCTCTGCGGACAGAGGCGATCCCTACTAGCCCAGATCGGGTCTAGCAACAATCAAACACGCTACAATTCAAATTCCTAATTGTAAATAAATCAACTTGCGAGGAAGGCGTACCTGGAATCCAATGCCGTCGTTTGTAGAAGAGGTGGTGTTCCCGTTCCTTTGCCCTGGCAGATCAGAATCCTCACGATCTCCATGATCGGACACCTGCACATGCAAGAAACAACACAAACGCAAGCATAAAATCCATTATATACAACTGTATGTCAGTCGAAGAGGACATAACTCATGAACATGATCAAGAACAAGAGTGGAACCATAACCAATAGTCGCTTAACATTAATGAGTCAAAAAGAAGAATACAACCAAAGCTTTGATGCCGAATTCTCCTTTGGCGGGTCATCAGTAGAACATGTCTCGATAAAGCCTGTCAAGGATGGGACAAGCCTCTCTCTCCGGATACTTGGAAATAGCCTCCTTGCTTGGATTTGGCCTTAAGGGAATCAAGAAGGCTCTTGCAGCATAAGGATGTGAAAGCTCTTGGGAACTTGGAGATTCTGGCACTAGCTTGCAAGGGAAATGGGCAAGCTTTTATAGAAGGAGGAAGGGAAGTTGGGATCCCTATAATTAGAGGATTGGCCCTATCATCAAGGAAGCTTCCATGAGAGGTGGCAAACCACTTCCTCTCTATGGAAATCCATAGCCAAACCACCCAACTCAGGATAGATATCAGTCCAGGAATTTCTTAGGATGAAACTTCCACCTTTTATTTTTTAAAAACACCTCTTAATATGGTTGGCGTGGGTGCGGCTCTATGACAGAGCGCCAATTGGAACACCCTCTTTGGAGGATTTTCCCCCTTGGCGCGAGGGCTGAACTGTGGAACCGTGCCAATGAAGAAAGAGCTATTTTTAGGGTTTTTTGTAGGGAGATATTTTCAGGGCAATTAAAGCTCATCTTCAGAGGGATGTAATGAAAGTATTTTCAAGTCTTGTCTCTACCCACAGGTCACGGAATGAGCCCTCCAATGTGTGGGATGGGGATTGCAGGGACGGTGACAAATTGCTGTGTAACATAAAGGCAATGGTGTCATAGGTTGAATCAACTAAGGTAATGATGGTTGCGGCATTGGGTAAGGTGCACATGTAGGTGGGTATGATGGCATAGGTGCAGGATAGGAATGATGTGAATGGTTTGGCCCTTTCTATCCTTATTTCCAATATTGGTAAGGTTGTCCATAATGATATTGGCTCCTATGCGGCCAATGTTGAGAGTGACTATTTTTAGGATAGGAATATGGAAGTGCATTATAACCAAAGAAATGTGGTGGAAATTCATGAGCTATACCTGTACTTATCTGAGGCTAGTTTCTTTGTGCTCCCATAGCATGCAATGATTCAGCTTCACGTTGTCCTCCTTCAAGTACATCTTTTAGCCTAGGTATGGAGGGACATTTTTGAGTGGCATGGTTCTCTGCACAAATTTCACATTTATTATTTCCTTTTATATCAAGAGGACATTCCCTTAAAATATGTGTTTTCCTACACTTAGGACAAAAAATAGATATTGTCTCCTGTTCTTCTACAAGTTTTTGTTGAATTTTTAAGGAGTCTATTTGTTTTCTAACAATATCCATTATTTCTATTTTCATATTGTCTATTTTATTCTCCAATCCAACGATCATAGCATCAATAGATTTAGTTTTCTGATTTCTATTCTAAATTCCTTTACCAGATCTATATTGGTTCCTGGAGAATTTCCTACACAAGTCACAAATTTGATAAAAATGTTTCTGAGCAATATCTCCTTGTCATAAAAAATTTAAATTATTTCTAGCATCATCAGTAATACCACGTAAGAAGAAGTTTCTAATAGTACTTAGATCAAATTTGTGCTTTGACCTTCGTAGGATGTACAAGAATCTATCTAAGTAGTCCTCTAGAGTCTCATCATCATTTTGCACAATAGTAAATATTTCATCTTGAATATATCTAGTTTTACAATATTCCTGAAATTTCGATGAACACTCTCTTCATCTGTTCCCAAAAGTCTATAGTGTTTGATCCTAGTCCCATGAACCAACAAAGTGTTGCTTCCTTGAGAGTTGTAGGAAAAAAATTTAACTTCTGAGCATCAGATGAATAATCATAAATTCTACATAGAATATCAAATTGAAATAAGAAAGAGTCTATATCTTCATGTACCTTACCATAGAAATGAGGAAGAGCTGATGGTGGTATATTTTTCATTTACACAGTTACATCCGGATCCACAATTGGGAATCCAAAAGTGGATTGCTCCTCATTTACCCGATTTTTATCTGTTCCTTCTGCATGGTCTTCATGATCTGCCATTTTTTTTCCTCCAAGAGATCCGCTCTCAATAGGCTGGGATGACTGACTATGGGTTATAATAGTCTCCTTCTTCCCCTTTATGGGTTGTGTTACACTTGGACTATTGCTGCCATAGCCCAAGTAGATTGTTCCTGTGTGATGATTTTGGGTTTGTTTGGAATTTATGCCTACAAAAAAAGGCCCAATATGAGATTTGTTTTTATATTTATCAGTATTCCCTCCTTCCTTAGTGGGCTTTAGACCGCTACCTCTTTTAGGCATTCATTTCAAAAAATGACAAAACAAAATTCCAATAAAAGTTGAAAATTTGAAAATTATTCAGCACCTACAAATCCCTTCAAAAAATAGAAGTACATTGTAGAAAAAATATAGTAGGCTTACCCCTATTGCAGAAAAAATGAAAAATTCTTACTAATTCAAATCACCTCCCTGGCAACGGCACCAAAATATTGGGTGCAAGAATTTCACTTAAGCAAAATCCTCAACACTTAATTGTCAACCTGGGGGTTTCGTAAACTTAGAGACGAAGCACATGAAATGCTAGAAGTGGTATGAAATTTTCCTATTCCTATTCCTACTTCCTAATTGAAATATTGCAGAATCAAACAGAAGACAATTTCAAAGGAAATTGACACCAAAGCAATTCTAGTGATGGAATGTAAAAGAATGGATTTGTGAGGAAATAAAGTAAAGGAACTTTCACAAAATTGAAAGCAACATTAAATTCTGAAATGAACTCTATGTTTATCTTCTGTATAGATGGTTGAGAACTTAATAAGTGGGCCCTTGCAAATATCTTCTTTCCAAATGATTTTCCTTCTACATTAAGCAACTGTTCCTGTACTCTTGCAATCTGCTTACACTAGTGCAGGTACAGAACTGATGTGAAAAAGTATATTTTAAGTTCCTTACTGAAGACTTATGTCTTTGTGTAGGTGCTCTAAGCGTTAAGGCTTAGAGCACTCTATTCCTGTGACTAGACACCAGCTCTTGCATAGGGACAAAGCTTCCTTCACCAAAGTTTCCAATTAATTTCTAAAGAATTAAAAGACATGCTAAAAATAATTGCAATTGCAGGATGAATTAAAAGATAAATTACACACAGAAAAAGGAATTCTTTAATTGACTGATCTTTGTAGTGAAAATAAACTTCACAAGGAAGAAACAATTCCTAACAATCAAAGCAATAGTCAAATTAATTTTCATGCAATCGAACTATCTTTTGGAAATTCACTTATAACCTTATAGATTACTTTTGATCATTTTTGTTAATTCGTGAGATGAAAGTATAAATTGTGATGTTTATAATGACATCCTTTCTTAATTCACGTAGTAATTCTTAGAACCTTTATAAGTCTGACTTTTAATGTTAAGCATGGTTACTTGAATTAATAATGCTTTACTTGGAGGAATAAATTAAATCGTAAGTAGGAAAAGGAAAGAAACACTTGACGTGAAATAAATGAGTAAACCAGAGTGCAGAATCCTACATGCATTGGTGCAGGAATAATCTTCCTGTATGATCCGAGTGGAAGAAAAACGAGGAAATTTTAGGAAAGAATTGCAGGAAAGAGATTAACTTAATTCAAACTTCCACACATGGATCCGTTCATGCTTTGACCATGGAATGAATTTAACTCAGAACTCAGAAAAAAAAAATAATGATTCAAACAACGCATTTGCAAATAAATAAATACACACACGAACATTTTAAATGACGAAATAACAAGGGTAAATGAGTTGGGTTGGTTGGGCCCTAGCCAACCACCTAATTTCCCATTTAGGAAACGAAATTATTCAGCACTTAATCAATGCATAAACAAGATTTAAACACAACATGAATAAATCATGGCGTAGTTCCTTATATTAACTTTGATCAGCAAACATACATTATAGTGCGAGTCTAGCCCAGAACGAGGGCGATACGAAATTACAAAGTAAAAAAAATTACAATCTCCTGATATCACTAACTCAGCTCTACCTAAGATCTATATTGTGTGAAGTATTTTGGCTATAGCGATAATCTACTAATTACAGATTCATTTCCAATTCAAGCCTTTCAGGTGAACAAATTAACAAACAACATCACAAAACCAGCTAATGGTTATAACAAGGCAGAATCTTTGCTGGCCATAGACCGTATCTTTGGAAAGTATCCATGACTATACTCCGTCTATATCCATATTCATATAATCTGCACCTGAACTAAGAGACATGGATCAAAAAACCCGCGTGGAATGATCAATTGTTGTGGAGATCATGGAGCAATATTTGTTGGCGGTGCAGGAATCTGTCGGCACTGGATCACGCTACATAATAATTAACACTTAGTTTTTCAATTATTTTTAGGAAGGTAATAATAAGCTACAATAAATACTTCAAATCATGAAATCTATGTAAAATAATTAATTAAGCACATAATAACCCTTAATTATAAAATACGAAGTATATGTAGGAATAGACAATTATTATTATGATTAAAATTAATGATCAAGGAATTTTAAAAGATAATCCTCAAGATATTGCATATGATATGAACCCAAAACATTCAGAGAAAGACATCAAGTCACATCATGGATAGGTTTTAGAGGTTGAAGAATGATATGTTTCAGAAATAGAGAAATCAAAGAAACAAAAGTAAGCAGACATATTACCCTTCACTGATGAGAAAAAGGTCACAAAACACATAGATAAACCTATTCCCAAAGCTCGAAGTGTTGGTTAGAATATAAGTGATCCAAATATTACAATTCCAACTAATTCAACTTAGATAATACAAGTTATTTATCTCTCATATATTGTTACTACATTGACAATTAATTTAGAGAGATTTGCCTCTCTATTTTTTAATATTGATCAAATGAATCCAATGACTGAACCAGTGGTTTCTTTGGAAAATTATTACTTAATTTCTCAATTAAAAGTTATGGTTAAAAGGTCTAGGAAGAGGAAACTAGATACAAACTTGCAGGAAGTGTTGGGGCCTTTGTTTTGAAAAAGAAACAATTTTGAGTTGTGAAGAACATGTGGCAGAGCACAATCAAGGTATACAGGGAGCTATCATGGTTATAGATAGATGGAAGATAGGTGGTGTGGTAGTTGTGGAGAACATCATAGATGGCAGATATGGGAGACAAGGAAAATCAACAAAACTCCCAATAATCAAGAAGAAGCGGCAAGCAGTGGAGTAGGAAAAGAGGAAATACTAACAATCACGTTGGCAGAAGAACAAATAGGAAATCAGCCAACGTATACAGTTAGTTAGTACGACAGAGGGAAGAGCCATAGGAGAGCTCTGTGAGATCTCTATTGTATTGAATCACATTGTAATTGACTCTGTGGAGTGATGTATGTCATTTGATATTGATAATGAAATATGGTTATTGCTGTGTTTAATATTCTGAGTTGAGTGTTAATAAGTTTCTTACTATGAATGTATGCCCTGTTTTAAATTTTAATTGAACATCCTAAACATGCTCGATGAGTAATAGCATATACATAGTAGTGAGATATATTTGTTGTTTCAAGTTCCTTTAGTTTTTCTACATGGTTGTAATCGTCTGGTACATGATATGTCTCCTAATATTACTAAGGTCACATAATGCCTCAGGTGATACGCTCTACTCCTTAGAGTAGGGTGAAAATGGTGGCGTTGTGCTAGACTACTGCGGAAACCTTGTTGGCCTCCATCCTGAACCTGGGTCTTGCTCAGAGATCCCATTTTTCGCCAAAAAATGGTTCTGTTGCCGAGACCTGAAAATTAATTTAGGAGTGAGATCATGGTATCATGGATCTACGAGAGAGAACTACGAAGCTGGTGGGGCAAGCACTTATACCAGTTCATCTCGCAACAAGCGGAGCTGCGACAATAGAGGGAAAAGACTATAAAGGATTGGGTCCTATTTTTTGAATCTGCAAGTGACCTCTACAAAATTTTATGGGGAAAGTTTCTTGAAGAAATTTATAATTGGTTGCAGAGACTACAAGTCAAGTCACTTCTAGGAGGGTCGCATAGAGTCTGTCGCAAGTGGATGCACACAGATCTAGTAGCACTCCATCGGTTAGATACTGATTTGACCCGAGTTGTACATTTCTGGGTACAATATACCTTGGAAGGATACATTGTGGAATTCGTAGCAGAGTGTTATCAATCCTTTTCAAAAGATGAGGACATATTCAGATCCGGATTGCGGGGAGAACTGTTGAAGTAAATCCCATCGTGGATCAAAGCTTTAATGGTAGACGAGGGTTTGATGACATTTAAAAATTTTGAGATGGAGACTTAAACATCCTGTACTAGGGGAAGGAGCTGAGGGAAAGATTATATGAGTAAGTAAGAAGGGGGAATATGGATATGGATGTCGAAACCTCCAGTAGACTGAGAGAGCGATGAGCACATCGAACGGCGCAGATTGTTGAGAAGTGGTAGGAAAGGGTGATGAAGGAGTTTGAGAAGCAGGAAAATAGTCGACAAGACAAGGAGAAGGTGCCACAAATGAAAAAGGAAATGTAACGTTAGATGGGATCCCAAGGAATAGGAGGGACCACCAAAGAAATTAGGCAAGTGTATAGGAGCCCAACCCGAAGAGAAAAGGGAGAAAAGTCCAATGTGGAGGACGCACACCCTGAGGAGATATCTGATGTGGACATGCATGTTGTGATGGAGCAACTATTTCGAGAGAGGCTGACACCCATAATTCAAGGTAATAATATTCCCCAAATTTCAAGTAGCTCTAGTCCCAACCTTCCCCTGGTACTTTATCAACCACCAGATAAAATATTTGTTAAGTTACAGGAGTTTAGCAAGTTGAATAGTGTTAAGTATACAGTACAAATATCTACTAGATATAGTGCTAGTAATACAATTTCATAGCTAAGAAGTAGAGGTTTTATTTTAGTACCACCCATACAAAGAAATATGGCAGGATCATTTACCCGATACCCAGAATTCTTTGGGAGGGGAAACAATGATGTGGATCAACACTAGTATCTCCGCAAAGCGATATGGAGTGCTCGACAAACACTAGAGGTGGTTAAGTTGATCGATTTACACACTACTTTAAGAGACAAAGTTCTTTGTCGGTTCATTAAATGGTCCGAAGCTCATCAAAACCCACTGATAGACAATGTAAAAGATAATTTTTCAAATAATTTACATTACCTCAGACATATCAGCAAGGATTATCTGAGTTGTGGGAGATTAAAAAGTGAGAAGGTGAAACAGCGTGGAACCTGATGAAAAGGTTTAAGGATGCGATTTGGAAAATGAGTTACCCAATCGATCTGAATCACCAACGAGATTGGTTTATTAAATAACTTCTTCCATTGACAAGAACTCCACTGACACAACAGAAGATTGATACCATAAAATATTCCCTGGAGAAATCCATGAAGATAGAATCTATGGCGAGGTATCCGCAAGAGTTCAGAGGAGGAGGATCAGTTCAAGACCCTTCCATATTGGGGCTACAACACCAGATAGCTAGTTTAATAGAGAATTTGAAGGACATTCAGCCGATACGACCTACAAGGCCCAATGTGTGGTGTACCCATTGTTTGTTGGAGAGACATGTGGCCACAGAATGCCCGAGGTCACGGGGGAAAAATGCAGGAGCTTCAGCAATAGGGACCCAGGGGGCTCCACCAGTTAGGGGAGTTGCATAGATAAATACTCAGGGATTATACCAACCACAACCCCACTTTCCAAGGTTTCCCGTGCAACAGAATCAGACATAAACTAAATACTGTGAAATATGCAAAGGCATCAGTCATCCTCTGCGACTATGCCCAATTTTGCATAAATATTCCAACATTCCAAAAAATACATATTGTGAATTTTGTGCTTCTATAATGCATAATACAGAGCAGTTTAAAGCCCTTGATGCACTGGCAGAATGATTAGAGAAACCATCTTATAGAGTGAATGAAGCTCCAAGGGGCCGAGGAGGAGGAATGAGAGGAGGCAGAACTAGAGGAAGAGGAATAGTAAGGCGCTACAACTGTGACCAAGAAGGGCATGTAGCAAGGGAATTTCCATCACCTAGAAGACCATGGTTCTCTTAGTGCAGAGTTAATACACATGCAACTAAAGACTGTCCAGAATTAATTAGGAGGTGGGAGGAAAGACCTAGACAGAGGGGAGCGAATCTGGTGAATGCAGAACCAACAATAGTAGAAGATCGACCCATGAAAAGTGTAGCCATAGTAACCTAGGGAGGAAATAAAATAGGGGAGGGTGCATAGAATATGGACCCGATAAAGCTAATCAAGCCAACATCTTTGAAAATTGCTTTCAAACCAGATAGACAGAAGCAATATTTTAAAGAGGTTGTGGAAACATTTTTCCAAATAGGAGGGATTAAAGGCATTGAGCTTTCATAGCTGACCGGAGAAAAAGAGAAGCAGGCCCATACAAGTACAATGATTGAGGAATGGTTTCGATTATTTTTTAAAATTGTAACCAATGCGCCAATTTTGGAGCAACTAAAGCAAAATATAGAATTAGTGGTGTTGGAAAATGCAGAACCGGGAAAGTCAAGAGATTCAACGGAAAAATACATAGGAAGGATAAAAAGTAATAAGAGAAGAACATGAAAGGAATTTAGTCTGAATACTCAAGTCGTGAGATTTCAAATCAAAGACACCATGCTCGACCTAGGATCAGATGTCAACATTATACCAAGAAAGACGTGGGAAGCACTAGGGAGGCCAAAGTTGACATACTTGCCAATACAGCTCCGCATGGAAAATTAGTGTTGTATTGTGCCCATAGGAAGGCTAGAAGAGGTCAAGTTTGATGTCACAGGAGTGAAAACATATACAGATTTTGAGGTGATAGACATCATGGGGGACAAGGATCCCAATCCTGCTTTGTTAGGGATAGATTGGGCCTTTGAGAACTACGCAGTGATCGACTTGAAAAAAGAATTGATGATATTTGAAGATGGGGAGGTTAGGGTCACTTAGCCACTTGACCCATATCAGGGACCCCAATATATAGAAACTATTGACAATAGAGAGGATGCTCAACATCTTGATCACCTTTACCAGATGACGGCATGGAAGAGAGAGTACTATATCAATCCAACAATAGGAGGGACCGTAAGCTGGAGAAGTGTTCATAGTTTATACTTGGGCTCAGAAATAGCTTGGGATGATTGGAAACAGGGAGGATACGAGACTAATACTAGAAGATATGCTAATATTCGAGGAGTCAACTGGATTGGAACTGAGATAACAGGATATCCGACTCTATCAAATATGAATTTTGTAAATAAATTTATTGAAAAAGTAGAAGAAAAGGTACCAATGGAACATAGAGTCCCTCTTATGGATGTAGCACTGCAATCCACGTCAGCAAAGTGGTGGGTCAACCATTGCAACTCACTTCTGAAGTGGGAAGATGTTGCAATAGCACTAAGAGCTAGATTCAAGGAAGATGAAGGAGCACAATTCGTTGAGAAGTACCAAGGGGATTCTGACCCCACAAAGCATTTAGAAAATTGTGAGTACCATTGGAATAAAGTAGGGTATCCAGAATCTCTATGGATGCAAAGTTTTATACATTCATTGAACACAATTCCACAAGCCTGGTACTTGACCGAAGAAAAGAAGAGAGGAACTGGCACCTGGCAAGTAGCTGTGGAAAAGTTTACGAAATGTTTTTCTTTTAAAGGAGAAACAAAACTGGTTACAGAAGCACTATGAGCCATCAAAAGAGTACCATTTTTTCCAGAGATTCAAGAAGACAAATAACAACCACTCTTGGAGTAGATTATCAAACAATCAGTAGCATGCAAACAAATAGATAGTGATATGGATGACGACGATTTAGAGAATCTCCAACACTTATACTTTGAAGAGAGAGAAGGGGAGTAGGATATATAGGAAGAACTAACAACAAAAGGACTACACCTTTTACCCTTGAAGACTAAGAAGTAGAACATTGGAACCGTGGAGAAACCCAAAATAACATCCATTGGAGACTAGTGGGATACAGAAGTGACCAAGGAAATCTTCAACCTTTTAGAGGAATATGAAGAATTATTCCCATCCTGAATAGTGGAGCTAAAGGGGATAAAAGGGGATATGGGGGAAATGCACATAGTCTTGACTCCCAATGCAAGACTAGTGAAGCATAGGCCTTACTGCCTAAATCCAAGGGTAAAGGAGAAAGTCAAAGCAGAAATAGATAAAATGTTGAAAGCAGGGCTGATTTTTCCAGTGGAGGAAGCAGAGTGGGTCAGTCCCATTGTGATACAAATAAAAAAGGAGAAATCCGAGATTAGAGTATGTGTGGATTACAGAAGCATCAACAACGCATGCATACATGATCCATTTCTGACTCCGTTTAGTGATGAGATTCTCGACAATGTGGCAGGAAATGAAGCCTATTCATTCACATACGGTTTCTCAGGGTATCATCAAGTGAGAATAGCAGAAGAAGACAAGAAGAAGACCACTTTCACAACCAAATGGGGATTGTTTGCATACCATGTCATGCCCTTTGGACTAAAGAATGCACCAATGATGTTTTCACAAATAGTGATAGCAACATTTCAGGATTATATCTATAAGTTCCTTGAGGTTTACATGGATGATTGGATATTTTACAGTTTAGTGAAACATCATGCAACTTTGCTGCGAATAATGTTTAACAAATGCAGATAACTCCAAATTTCCCTCAACCTCAAGAAATGCATTTTTGCAGTACCTTTCGGGATGTTGCTAGGGCATGTTGTTTGTAAATAGAGTGTTTGTGTGGATCCAACAAAAGTAGCAGTCATTGTTAACATAGAAGCGCCAGAGACTATGAAACAGTTAAGATAAATATTCAGACATACGAGGTACTACATAAGATTCATCCAAAACTATGAAAAGATAACAACACCATTGGAAAAGTTGTTGCTGAAGTCAGAGCATTTCAGGTGGAGTGAAGAATGCACTAGTGCCCTCAATACATTGAAATAAAATTTAGCAAATGCACCCATATTGTTTCATCCTAACTAGGACAAACAGTTTCATGTCCATAATGATGCCTCTAGCATTGCATTAGGAGCAGTGTTAACCCAACACAGAGAAATTTCTGTTGATCATCTAGTATATTTTGCAAGCAGGAAATTTTCTACTGCTGAAAGGAACTACAGAAAAATAGAATGAGAAGCTATTGCGATGGTGTATTCTCTTCAGAAGTTTCATCATTACCTACTAGGAGGTATGTTCAAATTCTTCACAGATCACTCAACATTGAAGTACCTAGTTAACAAGCCTATGCTTGAAGGAGGGATTTGTAGATGGCTCCTATTTTTCCAGGAGTTCACCTTCGAAGTGATAGTAAAACGAGGAAGGTTAAATGTGGGTCCTGACCATTTATCAAGGCTAGAAAACAGAGAGAATGGGGGATCCATGGATGATCAGTTACCTAATGCTGATCTCTTCAGATTAGAAGCCATCCTAGATTATCTGGAGCAGATAGCAGTATATCTAGCAACAGGACAATGCCCAACTGAATACAAAATGACTCAGAAAAGACATTTGGTAGTGAAAGCAGATGAGTATCAACTGATAGCAGGAAAAATTTATAAGATGGGTTTAGACCGGGTCTTGCGGAGATGTGTCATGGACCATGAAAGAGAGGATATCTTGTGGGAGTGTCATTGTGGAGTTGTGGGGGGCCATGTCGGCACAAAACCTGTCACAAGAAAAATATTACATACAGGGTTGTGGTGGTCCACAGTTCATAAAGATAGTAAAGCATATGTAAGAAAATTTGATGTGTGCCAAATAACGGGACATCCATCACACCGATATGAGTTTCCACTACAACCTACAAGAGCATTATAGCCATTTGAAAAATGGGTCGTTGATTTTGTAGGGCTAATTGCACTAGTGGCAAGAAATTCACAAGCAAGGTACATAATAACCACAATAGATTATCTAACAAGATGGGTGGAGGCAGCACCAGTGAAAGATTGCACAACGGACACAACAACCAGGTTCATTTTTGAAAATATCATTTTTAGATTTGGCTGCCCCAGAAGCCTAACCAGTGATCAAGGTACACACTTCATCAATACAACAATCAAGTCTATGTTGTATAATTTTATGGTGCAGCATCATAAGAGCAGCCCGTACCACCCTGAAGCAAATGGAACCATTGAAGCATTCAATAAGATCTTATAAAAAGAACTAACCAATATATGCAATGCCAATCAGGATGACTGGGATGAGAAGATACCAGCAACATTATGGGCATACACAACAGCTGTAAAAATATTACACAATCAAAATTGTTTCCAACTAGTGTATGGGAGAGAGGCGGTGGTACCTACTGAATTTATCATACCGAGTTTATTAATTGCTTCAACAGTACATATAACAGAGGAAGACTCAATCACTCAATTCCTCCATGAGCTACAAGAGCTTGAAGCAGACAGATTCCTGGCGGAATTCCATCAGATGGATTAGAAGGAAAGAAATAAGGCTTGTCATGACTATCACATCAAGCATAAGATGTTTATTATCGGAAATATTTTTTTTTTCATAATCGGAAAGAAATTTTTTTTGTACGAATTTTTTTTTAAAAAGTTCCTAGGAAAACTCAGAATGCACTGGATGGGACCATACCATGTCATTGAACTTAAATATTTAGGTGCAGTTCAATTGGCGCAACCAGATGGCCAAGTATTGCAAGGATGGGTGAATGGCGCACACCTAAAGCCTTATCACGAGTAAGTTTCATCACTTATTTTTCAAATAACTCTCACAACTGAGAGGAGTTATTAGGGTAGAATATAAATAGATCGAGTCAATAACTCTCTCACGCTCGAGATGAAAAATAGGATAGGAATCCTGATAAAAATAAACCACAGTAAGGTAGAGAAAAAATCCACCTATTGCAATGCGGAGACCACATCACAACCGATTGTGGTTGGGGAGGGGGGGGGGTTAGTGTCTAACATGTCATATGTGTCAAAAATCCAAGTGTGTCAAATATCATTCCATCATAATAACCCATCATACCATTGTCAATCCATAGGATCACTCGGATTTGAGAATTAACTGCCATAATTAGTAACAATCATACTGTAATAAATTTTCCATAATAAGACAAAACCATTACACATCACATCTACCCAAATCCTGAAGACACATTCAACAATGTCTGAACACACCTCACCGCGGTAACTAATCGCACGAATATAGCCGCTGGAGAGACAGAAGAAATTAATTAGTTATGGGGTCTTATCAACCTCATTCTTGTCGGTTACATTACTTAACCCGCATGAAATAAGAAAAGCATGAGAATTTCAAAAAACTTCGAGTTAGAACAAGAAATAGCCACAACAACAAGTGAAATTTCATCGGAGGAAGTTCAAAGAGATAGTCCAGTGGCAGGAATTCACAGAAAGAGATCAGAAACAACACTCCAGGTATATGGAAGAAGAACGAAGATGATGAAGGTAGCACCAGCAGTTGTCGAGCCCGAGCTCTATGAGAGAGTTCAGAGTATAAAATCGCTAGTTGCAAATATGAAAATGCATCGCTAATTGATACAGATTTCATAGATTCCTATCAATTTCCAACGATAAAGAGACAGTTATAGATAGAGAATTATGCTATAGAGGGAGGAGGTGAAGCAAAAATAATGAATCCAAAGTTCATATGTATCCAAAAATCAATGATACTAAACCTCAGGAACCTCCCAGTGTTTGGAACAATGGGAGTGAAAATGCAGTGTACAAAATTCCTACTGAGAAAAGTCCAGAATGAATCGTTGTGGCTAGGGAGAGAAATACCAATACATGCAGAGGATATCAGTAGGCTTATGAGATTATCAGCAGAAGGGAAGTATGTCTCAATGACATTCTAGAACATGTCTAAGAGAGCCAAGAAGGTGAGAGACTGTGATTATTATAAGAAATATGAGACCAAAAGAGGAGGGAAGGGGGAGAAGATAGACATCATCAAAAATCCTACTATGAAATTTTCCTACTATCTAATAGTGGGTAAGATGATGAGGCATTACACCAAAGGTGAATGCACCCTCAACACCATTTTAGTCATGGAACACTGCCTCCAGGAAACCCAGCTAAACTGGTGTACCTTCCTACTGAAGGAACTGTTTGAGGCCTGCGAGGATAATTACAGACAAGCCATAGGGTTCATTTATGGCTACCTCATAATGTCATTTGCGATGTGGAAATGGACTCACCCGGGGGTAAGACAACTTGCAGAAATCACGAAAAACTAGCCAATGGCGTTGAAGTTTACACCCTGGAGAATCTCGGGAGATCCCAGCACCAAGGAGATAAATGAGGAGGCTTTCTCATTCTGGTACAGGCACATGATGGATGTGGTGGTGAGACAAAAATGGGTTCTGAGGAACCTGTTGGTCAGATATTCTTCACATATATGGTTTAGGGTCACCCACAAGAAGACATATATCAGACCTAGATGTGTGGATGAAACCACATTCAAAATGAGATCGTTAAAGTTTCAAATTGAAGAAAAAGCTTTCCACACCGAAGTCTATTCATGGCGAGGAATTGGGATGGAATTTAGAAGCAAAATACCTCACTATTCGTTTGAGGGCATGCTGCCGAAAGAACTCCCAGGGGAGACACTAGAGGAAACAACGAGTAGAATTTCTCGAATGCAGCTAAAACCTTTACTAGACCAGCTGGACATGAAGGTGAAGGATTTCAATCTAGTAATACAAAACCTCACAAGTGTTTCTAATCTGTTTCCTTCTTTTTCTGATTTTTAGCCTTCAAATTATGCATCACCTTTGACATTCACACCTATCATCACTACCCTACCTTCCACCATGTTCAATTCACCCCTGGAAACCATAGTCACCTCAATCTGTAAGAGAAAGGCACCTAAACCCCTGGTAGCTACACCTAAGGCCAAGAAAGAAAGAATTACAGTGCCTAGGCAAATATTTGACCTCACCGAGGAAGATCAGACCCAACCCATGGATATAGGAATACCATTTCAAGAATAGCTAGAGGTTACCACCCAGGTCACCTCTGTGCTACTTGTGTTTGATCCTTTCTCAGTTTTGAAAATTCAGACATCATCTCCACCCCACACTGACATCTCTTCACCTCATACTCACCATTTATCACCCGATACTTCTTTTAATTCCAAAGACCAATCCACCCGCACTTCATCCCCTCAGCAAATATCTCAGAAAACAACCAAAAATACAAATGGGGACACTGAGGTAGAAGTTAAATTAAGTACAGCTAGGGTACCCGAGGTTAACCAACCTCTGGTGGGATAGGGAACTTTCCTAGAACTATTAGTTCAAGGAGGATCTTTTACTACGGATACAACACCCTCGCCAAAAGATCTGAACCTATTTCAGCCAGACAACCTACTACTGGAGCAGATTCAACTGCCCACTAGCATGAGTAACCCAACCTCAACTGCTGCAATAGAACCAAACCTCATCACCGCATGAGCACTCAGAGAAATCAATCACCAGCGGGCAACCCCTCAGAGAAAGACCACCAGCCCAGGACATGTCAGGCGCTAAGAGCATGAAAAACTGGGGGACCGGATAGCTATACAATTTCATTCAGCGAAAAACACAACAGGTAGAAGGGCTACACATTGACTTCCAACAGAGGTTCAAACAACAACAACAAGAAGTCATCGCGCTTATGGAAAGTCTACGAGAGCAGTTGGAAAAGGTAACATATATCTTCAAGGACCTCTGGCCCATAGTAATTTCCCAGGATAATAAGATGCCGGAGGACATATCGGCATGCTCCATGGTCGAAAGGTCTATCCAAGTTAAAATGACATGTGCAAATCTTAGCAAGGAAAACCAGGAGCTCAAACAAACGCTAGCTGCCAGGCCAACATTACTAGACCCCGCCGTGATATATGCTGAGAAGGTGTTGGTGTC